>VZTR01002321.1:0-19146 GCA_013400775.1 Chaetops frenatus | reverse complement strand
TACATGAAAAAGGCTAACTCTAAAATCTGAGACTTGGAATGACTTTATTATTACAATCTGATTTGTTTACTGTTGGCAAACCCCAAATATTCTTCCAAAGAGGAAGCTACTCTGTTATGCTTGCCATTAATGTAAATATATATTATTCCATGTGTTTTATCTATATAGGGCACGCTTGCTTCCCAGTTCACTGTTTGTCACTGAGAGTAGAGAAAACAATTACTAGACAACCTGCTTTTTATTTTCAAACTGCAAAAGTTATAAGCTTCAGTGAATTGGAAAAACTCTATGGGACAGAGGCATTCCAAAGCACTTCTACTGGCCATGGAAGTACAGAAACAAGACCATTATGAGGACACTTTGGGGAGGTAGCTGGCAGTAAATGAGATATGAATCTCTTGAGCCTTCTCTTGGCCTCTTTGCAATTTGGGTTTGTGTTTCAAGAAGCAGCATACAGAGGAGTGCAGACAGTAATTCTTCTCTTGTACAATTGAACCTACGGTGTTACATTTGTACTGCAGGACAGGGATTGAGAGAAAGTGTTGCACAAACTGGAGAGAGCACCAGGTCGGGGACAGCTTGTGGGGAAGTGATGCTTATTCCTGTAGTGGGGGCTCATATGGGGTGCTTTAGGAGCCACACTGGCAGCATACACAGTTTTTAAAACTCTCTGCACCATGGAGCAATGGGGGCTATAGTGATAGGAAAAATCAAGGGAAAAACCTCGTGATAAGTTGATATTAGAGTGTAAAACTGAAAGACATATATGAAGAGGGAAGATAGGGGCTGAAGAATATGAGGAGAAGCCTTCCTGCAGGTCAGAAATACAAACTTGGCTGGCTGCTATCCCTTGGGAAGTGGCAGAAACCTTGTTGTTTGGAGCATGTGAAACTAGTATAAACAAGACCATAACAAATGTTTGCTGGAGAACAATCCTGTGCTGGCAGGGAGTGCTGGGTGACTTAATGGGTCTTTTCCATCTGTAGAGTCTATGAATAACAACAGATGACGAAAAAAAAGGTGTGAAACTTGTGCAGGCATTTTTCAGAATGAAAATCGCTTTCCTAAAACAGAGAAAAAGCAATCTGAAATCACCCAAATATATTTATTGAACCTTATCCAAGTCTGTTTTTACAGAATGTGTTGATATTCAGCTGCTGGGTGAAATATTGGGCTGATTGACATCCAGTGGAGTCCTACCAATAGCTTCAGCAGGGCCAGGTTGGAGTAACTGGGGAACCACAGTTTGGTTCATTTAATCAATCAGAACTGGGAAATAATAACCCGTGCTCAAAACAGTTTAACTCATTTTTCAATCTAACAAACAAACAAAAAAGACAAGAAAGAAGAAAAAACATCTAGCAAAATAGTAGATAAGAGCATTGAACTTGCAGTCTCCCTTTTCCCTTCTCACCTGCCTCTCCCCCTCACCCATCCCAGTAATCCTGCAAGGCTGCTGGATTTTGCTTGCTTTGTTTGCTTTTGGTTTGCTTGTTTTGTTTGGATTGGAAAATACCTATTAGATGTAGCTCAAAAATTGTGGCAGAAAATCTAGAAAGTGAAACAAGGCAGATATATCAGAAAGATGAGTGGTCTTTCATTATTTTTCCTTCAATTTCAGATGGAGCAGATGTTGTCTGTTCTCAGCTTTTCCCAGTTGACACTCTGCTCAGACTTTGTTCCCACTGTCATTTGAGAATGCTCTGCCCTTGCTGGCCTTTTACCTCTGGCTAACTTTCCTTTTGCAATGATGCTTCTGAGGTTTGGGAAGATAAGGATGATGTAGTAGAGAAATAAGAGGACAACTGGGGTGAGGCAGGAGGGCTGTACCTTTGTGGAGGACCAGCTGGGCAAGCACAGGTATAGAAAAGCAGCAGTTCCCTCAGCTGCACCTGAGTTACCACAGCTCAGGAAGGCTCTGTGGCTTCCCAGCACCTTTTCCTGCCCATTTCTGCCCCCTACATGGTGGCCTGACCTCACACTCCTCCTCAAATCTCCCTTTCTGAGGAATTTCCGTACCCCAGGCAGTCCATCCTTGGTCCCCTTCACCTGTGGGCAGGAGGAGGGGAGTGTTCCCAGCCTCCAGCTCTGCTGTGTTTGTTGGGGCTGTACAATCCCAGGATGTTTCAAGAAAGCACAATATAAATTAGAGCAGTGCTGAGCCACAGTGTCTTTGATTCATGCTCAGTAACCACATGAGAGGATCTCATGCTGATAAAACTAAACTGTTTCAGCATTAAGAGAAATATTTATGAAGATCCTGCCAATGCAGCTGACCTGCAAGACTGATTTCCTGATGTCTCCTCCTTGTGGCAACCTTCCTTTTTCTGCCAGGTTGATGCATCTTTCTTTTGCCAGTGTTTTGTTGTGTAATTTCAGGAGGCAGAAAGGGTGAGCGTGTGTTTCCCCACGCCTCACCCCAGCAGCCCCTCGATGTGCAGTGATCTCAGTACTCCTTTGCTCTATCTGACTTTTGAGTTTTGTGTCTTTCCAACTGCTCCCATGACCTGCCCTCCTTGAGGGTCGTGCTTTGGTTTTTTGTCTACCAGAGTCTCTTCTTGACCTCTCCTGATAGTTCTGCAAGAGTAGGCTGTGGTGGGCTTGACTCCTCTTCCCTATCACTCTTCCCTTACCCTCAGGCTTTTGAATGTGGTTATAATCAGCTTTGTTTTGATTAACTCCACTGGCTTTTAGGGTGTCTCAGAGAAGATGCCTTGGTGGGCTCAGATTCTCATTTCAGGCAACAATTATCTTATATCCTTGGCAGCGCCCAGGTATGCCAAATCATACAAAATGTTCCTTNTTTTTGTGTCTTTCCAACTGCTCCCATGACCTGCCCTCCTTGAGGGTCGTGCTTTGGTTTTTGTCTACCAGAGTCTCTTCCTGACCTCTCCTGATAGTTCTGCAAGAGTAGGCTGTGGTGGGCTTGACTCCTCTTCCCTATCACTCTTCCCTTACCCTCAGGCTTTTGAATGTGGTTATAATCAGCTTTGTTTTGATTAACTCCACTGGCTTTTAGGGTGTCTCAGAGAAGATGCCTTGGTGGGCGCAGATTCTCATTTGGGGCAACAATTATGTTATATCCTTGGCAATGCCCAGATATGTCAAATCATACAAAATGTTCCTANGAAGTTTTCAGAATTTCTCCCTCAACCCTCACTCTTGTTGCCTTTTCTTCCTGTCTGTCACACTGGATCCTTGTCCCATCATCTCAGTCCTTTCTTTGCTCGNAAACTTCCAGTTCACAGTGCTTGTCTGAATGCCTTCCAGGGACCTCCCCTGTCCTCCCTCCACAGAGAAATGGAGGGAATATTCCCTGGTGAGCAGGGAATGCTCTTCCAGCCTTTTCCCATGACTGGTTAGGAATTTCATGGTGCAAGGGACTTTCCCATAGCTGTTAGCCACTGTATGCACCGAAAACTTCTCACTGTGCTGTGCGAACTCCCCGTCACCCCTTGTGAACTGACTCACTTTCAGGTTAACTTGAGAGTGATTTTTCCTTTGTCCAGAAGTTTTCAGAATTTCTCCCTCAGCCCTCACTCTTATTGCCTTTTCTTCCTGTCTGGCATACTGGGTCCTTAACCCATCATCTCAGTCTTTTCTTTGCTCATGCAGCTACTTCCTTGCACTTGAGCTCTCACCTCCTTGCTCTTCAGAGACAGCTAAGTCCAAATTTTGTAAACCATCACATGAAGCTTTAGGCATCTTCGCTTTAGAAATATGGAGATTTTCATTAATGCCTGTCCTGGGTTATCCTGTGTGTTTTAAAAATCCTCTGAGCTCTTTCAAGGAAGCAGAAATGTTAGGGTGCTGAGCATCATGTTTTTCCCTGAGCCTTCTCTAAAACATTTGGGCCCACCCACGAGGGTGCAGAAGGAGAACTGTTCTTTGCAGAAGAGTGCATATGTATGTGTGCATATGCATATAGATATGTATATGTGTGATGTGGGCTCCTTGTGCTAGAGCAGGGGCCAGCAATGGGGTACAGTGAATGAACGTGCACTGTTTGATTTTTTGGAAGTGCTATGGTTTCATTTAGCACTTGCTCACAGCAGGGACGTTTTGTTGTTGTCTTTTCAACACTTTATGCCCTTTAGCAGGTAGAGGATTCAATAGTTTGGACATGAGGGCATGAAGAGGAAATTTTGGACTGGAGGCTAGGAAAGCATTTGCCAATAATTGTTCTAACCCACAGAAATAATAATAATAGTAAATGACTAATATGTTCAGCTCTGAGCAGCATGAGGATAAAGCAAACCTTAGAAAATGAGTAATAGTAGTGGTGTAGGTTGGTTGACAAGGACTATCTCCTTTAATTTTGCAGTGAGAGAATGCAAACAGTATACGGTGTCTTAGAAAGTGAAACATTTTAGAACATTTTTCAAGAATGAATGCTGCAATTATCCCACTTGTGACAGTCATGTGTACAATCTGGAGAGATCTGCTGGGACCCAAAACATTTCAAAGCTGAGCGCCATAATTAGATGTGTGCAGCACTGTCTGGTAAAGGGGTCTGATTGCCAAGCAATGTTTTGAGTTACAACAAGACAAAGAATCAATCATAAAGAGCCACCAAAGGGAAGATGCGTAATATTTGCATTATTCAGCTTTCAGGATATAGTACTGACAGCTCTGGAGCTTGCTCTGCAAAGCATCATTCTGCACACTGCAGGCTACGCCCGCTTCTCTAACCCCACCAGCAAAGCTTTGAGTGGCCCTGCTGGGGGCCGAGCTTCACCCCTTGCCTCTAGTCTTAGGATGCCACTAATGCCAGTAACACACAGGCCAAAAGTACAGGCAATATTTTCTGCAAAATAAAATTATGGCCCTCTTGCAAGAGGCCTCAGAAGCCCCAAAAAAATCATTATCTGTGACACTGTGCGGGCTTCTGCATGATGGAAGCCACACATATCTTTTGCTGACTTGTGGCCCAAGAGATTATGGTTTGCAATGTTAAATCATTGACAGTAATATACATTGAACAATCATTTTTTATTAGGATGTTGAATGGTAGCGGTTAACAAATTAATCAGGGAACAGGGATACAAACACATGTCTTTATAGCTTATGGCATGGGTAGAACCCTCATTTTCTCCACTTAGTTCGTATGTATGTTTTAAAAGGAATAAGTTATATGTTCATCATTTTTCTTGTTGTCCAAGATCTCAGCAACAAAACAGTAGAGAACTCCCATTACACATTTCAGCTCGAAAAGTATTCCTTTCTTCTCTCTGTAAAATGCACAGGTCTAGTGATCCAAGTTAAACATTACTGGAATTTAACCATAAGTCAGAAACCATATTAATTTTGAGCCCACATATTTTTCTTCTGGTAGGGTATAAAAGTTTAAAATAAGTACACCCTCCAGACAATCTGTAAATGGTAGAGTGCAATGGATGAGGCAGGGAAAGAAAAACAGAACAACATGCACATTTAACAACAGAACAGCAGCAATGTTGGGTGGTATGAACTTTTTTGGTGTGATGGTGGGAACCAGAGTTTTTTACCCAGTTTCTGTGGTCTGGTTCAAAGGGAACAGAAGGCTGGCATCATGCCGCTGAGCTGGGTCAGAAGATTTCTGTCCCATACAGATCCATAATCAGGGTTACTTCTTGGTGGGAAGCACAGGGATTGCTCAGAATATTCGCATGGCATTTCTGAACTCCCGCATCCCTCACTCCCTCCCTGCGCAGGAGATACCACACTGCTGTTTGTCTGAAGTCTAAAGGCTGCCACAGCCATCTTTTTCAAATTAAAATGGCAATGTAAATTTTGTAAATGTTAGTTCTCCTAATTGGCGGTGGCTTGTATAATTAAAATAAAATCACTAATACTTTCTCTTGTTTTTTTTTATTATCACTGAAGTTCATTTTTCAGTAACTCAGACAATGTCTTCATTTTTATGAAGACCCATACTGACCTCTAAATATCTGATTTTTTTCAGTGAATGTTTATGCCCATCTGGTTTGAATTTAGCATTCTTATGAGTCATTCCACTTTGATAGGAACACTCTGCTATAGAAAACTTCTTTTAATATTTTAAAGTTCTAAATCAAACACTGCATACTGCATTACCTAAGCCCTGCTACAATTATGGAAATCAGTGGGTTCGTTTTCTTCATCAGACATTGCATTTGCTTTCTTTGTGAATTAAATGTTTTTCATGCTGGAAAGGTCTATAATGCACATATGTTCAAGTGTTTTACCATCTTTTGTTGCCACATCCTTTCCCAGACTTTATAACAGCCCTTTTGGAAACAGCCTCAGTAGAGGAAGGATGAGTGATTCTATAGGAAATAAGGATGCTCAGCACTTCCTTACATCTGACATTTAACCCAAGCAAAAGTGCTATATTTATTTTACTATCAACACTGATTTTATTGCTTCTTATGTTCTTACTACGTGCATTTCCTGAAGTTAAAGATATAACCAATTCTTTTGGGTTATTTCTTTTCGTGCCGGGAAGTGTTTAAATAGGTTTTTTAAGAAACTCCAAGTGAATTGCAAATGAAAGCGAAGGAAAAAATTTAAAAGCAAGCTATTAAAAGTATAATGCAGTGGAGACCATTCTATTTCAAAATAAAATCTCAATTTGTCAGTATGTTTTGTTGAGCTATAACTGAATCATCACATAAAATAGAATTGGTCAGTTCCAACTGGAAAAAAAATTGAATATTTTAAAGTATTTTATATTTACACTGAATATATTCTAACAAGTTCAGACTCCACTTCCTTTCTTGACTACTTAAATATGTTTTAAGTCTTAAATAAATACAAAGTAAAGTTTAAACATTAATAGTTTCCCTGAGACCCCCAACTAGAAGAGAATTAGTTTCTGAGCAAATGTGGGTGAATTGCTTCAAACCAGATAAAAATTACAGTACTTTATTATATTATAATATGGAAAAATATAAGAAGGTGGAGGGTTTTTTTCTATAAACAAAAAACTATTTGAGCACTCAGTTTCAGCAAGTGCTTAGCAATTTTAGAACAACTTCCCACATAGTCACAAATTAGACTGATGCTACTTTCCCAGGTTATAGCCTATAATATCCTTCTTCAAAGCCTCTGACTTTTCTCTCTTTTCTATCAGAGTAAATTTGGATCCAAGTAAACAAAGAGGGCACATAATTTTTAGCTGACCTTTAGCAGAAAATGCAGAACCCCACTATGAGCATGGAGCTTCATGAGGACCCAAAATGATCATACGTTTATACTCTTACACTAGGGTATATTTTACATTTACCAGGGCAGCAGAACAGCTGATGTTTTTTAAGCAAGTTTGTCTTTGCTGTGCAGACCAGTAATAGTGTCTGGTTTATTTTGGTTGCATTTTAGGTAAAGTAAAAAAAAAGGACAGGCCCATTAATAGAGGCTAAAATGCAGCCCATTTCCATCATTCCTGAGCAGCCTGTAACATCAAGAATGCTTTTGTAGTTCACATTAGTCACATTATCATGATGGAATAATGAAAGAAGAAAGGATTTATTTTTAAGTATAGTTCAGAGGTGCAGTGTTGTCAGACTGATGTCAGAATACCACACTTTTAAAAAACACTTAACCTTCATCAGTCAGTCAGATAAATACTAAAGACCCTTTCTAATCCATTGAGGATGCTGTGTTTTTCTTACCTTTCTTTTATATATATCTATAGATTAGATAATGGAAAACTTTTGACCTGTTAATAAATTTGGGGATATTAAATTATAGAATTATAATTTTGCCAATTTTCAATAATAATTTTTCACCAATTGCTGAACTTTGTTTTTTCCATTTGCAAAGACAAAAAAGGAAAATACTTTCACTCATTTGCTCAGTATATGTATAGAGTGGTGACTGTTCATTTTCACAGGAAGAGTTCAAACATGTAATGGACGTAAGAAACATCCATCACATAGTTGTATGCACACAGGCTCTCTCCCATTTTATTTGTAAGGATTAGGGAGAGGTAGTGGAGAGACTGCGCTTGTGAGTGTACAGATTCTGAGGGCTGTTAAACCAAACATTTTACATTAAACATTTTGAATATCTGACATTATTTTTTAAAGCATCATGCAGGTAGTCTGTTCCTTTTGGGCATTCCAAGTACACTACAGTACCATCCACAGCTAGCAAAGCACAAAAAGGGGGCCCCACAGCAAATCATGCTATTGTTGACTTTTTATTTAATAACTTGTTTTTAAGGCTAGAAAGAGGACAGGCTTGCAGATAAGGCACTAATCTGAACTGCCAAACAGTGGGATCAGTTCCTGATTCTGCTACAGGTACCTTTCCTGACATGGTACATGCTTTTTGGGATACAGCTATACTCTGAAGCAGATCGAGTCTGACACCAAAGCCCTTTTGCACTGACATTGCATGGATGCAATGCCATGCTCAGATGCCTGGCTTCAGTCAAACTGGGGAGAAAGGTGAGGCTCTTGCTACTATGGATGGTGATGTAAATATGCACTGACCCACCATGTAGGGGTGTTATCCCAGCTGCCTTCACAGTGACAGCAGGTAGCCAGCCCTGGCCAGGGGAGGCAGCTGAGAGACCTTTTCCAAACATGTCCCAAATTCTTCCCACAAAAGCAAACAGGATTCGTAGGCTGCTGCACAAACTGTCCTTACAGCTCTAAAGATATGTTGCAGGAAGGCACAGACACCTGTGCTCCAGGCTGAGGGGGCTGTGGTCCTCACCCAGCTCATCAGGTTTTGGGATCCTAACAAGCTGGGCACGGGTTATGCTATTATATTTGGTTGAAATTGGCCAGAAGTTGTTTGTGGGGAAACAGGCAGACAGATAGATGGATACTGTGGTTGCATAAACCTGGTTTCCTAAGGAAACTGGATTAAGAAATGGGGATGATAGTACTTTCCTACCATATAAGGATCTTATGAGAATAAAAGCATTTTTGGTGTAAGCTGCTCAGGTGTTTCCAGGAGGGAGAAAATGCTAATTCCTAGATAACTAGATTAATTTTGGTATTTTTCCTTCTTCTTTGAAGTTGTGTACTACAAATAGTTATTCATGGGCATATCTTTGGAACCAGTAACTCTGCTAATACAAACTGTGTTTGAAGTATCAGCAACCAATGAAGTGGAAAGAGATTCAGATTTTGTCTGCTGAACTGCTAAGTCTGTGTGTGGCAAAATACAAGAATTTCTACTTATTTTTCCATGAGGAGAGCATATTTAGAGTACAACACTACTCTCTTTCTCCAGAAAGTGCATCAATTGAAAGCAACCAAATATACCTTTTATATTTTGAACTGTAGTGCATTTCCTTGACTTGAATTTGAAAAAGAATTTTTGTGTGTAATAATGAGAAAATCTTTGCAGTTCAAAAGAGAAACAGGCATGAGCCTTAGCCACACAAAATATTGGTCTTTCTGAGCAGAAAGGTAAGTAGCAGTAAATCGTTATATCTCAGGTTCATTAGGAGTCCAAGCACTTCCAACAGCAATCAGGAAGAATTTTGGAAGGTATTCTAAGGTTGAGAGTCTAAAATATTCCACTCCTTCACAGCCTGGTGCTGCAGGGGATGAAACTCTGGAAGCTCTTCAGTTTTCCATTTCCAAACCCTGGGCAGGGGTAGCTCAGCTCCCTGAGCACAGGGAAGGTTGTCTCTGAGAGGCCTGGGCATTCTAGCCTCTGCCTTGGGCTGCAGGTCTGCTGGGACCTATGTAGGAGGCAATTCTCCTTGCCATATTGTGCCTAAAAAAACAGGTTGCTCACTAACTCAGCAACATTTATTTTAATGCCTAACATCAGCAGCAGGATGGGGTGAGTGATGTGCTCTGTGTGCTGACTGTCCTGTGGGTACCCTGTGCATGTGAGATGGAACTAATCCTCTGACCAGTTTTCCATGTACTCTGCCCTTGCCAGGGCAAACCCTGTTGCTTAAAAAACACTAGAAAATACTTGATCAGGAAGAATGAGCTGATACATCTTTGTGCTCCTCAGGAGGGAGGAATACAGGCTCCAGCATCTTCTTATACATCCTACATAACAGCTGGGTCCTCTATCCGCAAGGAGAGCAGGGGTCTGGGCGGCTGCAGGCACACAGGGAAGTTGAATTCAGGTCTCCCACATGCTAGGTGAGCACTCCTGCTACTACATTACTGTATAAAAACACATAGCTGCCCCTGCCAGCTAGCTATTAAGGGCATTAAAAACAGGCTAGGTCTGCTTCTGAAGGGGAGAGGCCAGCCTCTGAGCTCAGAGGAGAGGGAATGATGGCATGCACCTCTTAAACCATCTTTCTTCACAGTGTGGGTTCTTCTGGAGCACCTCCAAAGTCTGCTAGCTCTCCCCACTTTCTGGCCCTCAGCACCCAGGGAAAAAGTCTAGACTCCTGTACTCATAGCAAGCATCTGAAATGAGGTGGTGCAAGTCCTGGCACACAGCGATTTGGCCTGGCAGTGTCTGTGTTTGTTTAAAGAGCTGTTTGCTGAGCCAGGTTAGTGCCTGTTGCATTAGTCATAGCAAGCTTTTATGATTATAAATGGGGAAAGTGCTGAGTAACTTGTGATTAAGCCTTACTATGATTTCTAAGTACATATTACTAATACATTCCCTGTTATTACACTCCTTCCCCTCCCAGTTTGACACCTACATCCGCTCCCCACACAAAGCTGGAGCAAAGAAAGCGCCTCTTATTTCCAGTAGCTGGTAGGAAATGAGGAGCTGGCTCATCCTCCACTCGACATTTCTATCACCCTCAAAAACTCCCTTGTTTAAAACTGTTTACTCTGTGCCGTGATGTTTTCTTTGGGAAATAGTAGTGACAGAAACCAGTCAATTTAAGGCAAAGTTGCAGGTTCTGCACCCCCTGTGTGTAGCAATCAGTACTTTTTGTCGTTGTATTTACCATGAATTAGCTGCAAGGTTTTTCAAGAAGAGTGAAAATTGAGCCATCAGGTGGTTTCTGTGGTGGAAGTTTGAATGTTCTATATATATATTTTTATATATAAAAAGACAACTTTGTTTCTTTTGGCATTATCTAAAATGAAGTTAATGGTGGGTGGAGGCTTCCTGGGAAGGAAATGTGCAGGGGTAAAAAATGAAATTGTGGTGGGCCACCACCCTGTAGGGCCTTGGTGAATACTCTGAATAATTACCTGTATGTTGTGGGTGATGGAAGTTTGTGTCCTCTTCAGCCAGGGTTTTTCAGAGCAGCAGGGTGTTGCAAGAAAGCCTGTTTGTTCACCTTTGGGTTGGCAGGAAGGACACAGTCTTGTGCTCCTCAAGTAAGGGCAGACCCTTACGTGCTGGAATGTGATTTGAACAACTTTGCCTCCATTAAGACATCTATTGTGCTAGGAAAGGTTTCTTTTGAAGAAAGAAAAATAATTTTTTTGGTAAGGGTCTATGGGCCTGAAGTACTGGAGGTGGTTTGGAGCAATGATGCCAGTCTCAGGTTAGTTTTCAGTGCCAAAGTCATGCTCTTCCCTAAATGGGGCTGTGGTAGTCCCCAAAATTTGAATCAGAGGGGCTCCCCTGAGAGCTGGGAGAAGTTTGACTCCCACAAGCNAAAAGAAGTGTGACTCCCACAACACCCTGCTCTCTTTCTCCTGCTTTCTTTCCAGGGCCTGTCAAGGAACCCTGAAGTGACCAGGCTTTTAATTTAGGAATTATAGGTTAGCACCTCAAATTAGAAGGGATGAGTCTGGGGCCTGAGATGCAGATTACATCTCTGACAGAAACTTAAGTTCTCCCTCCTCATCAGCTCCACTGAACACTGAAGACCCTAGATTTTTCTAGTGTGTTCCCAGTTTGGGAATTTCAGCACGTGGCTGGCAATGCTGCCAGTTTTGCATCATGCTGGAAGGTTAGTGCAATGGTGTAGGTGAAGCCCGGGGTGAACAACACACAAGGCAGGGGACAGTGGAAGGCTGTGGTTGCCCAGGCCAGATCTTCAGCAAAGAACCTGCTGATCATGGCTGTGGGAAACAGTACCTCTGCAAAAGTGAGGTTCAGCAGATAAAAGCAATTTTTAGAGGTAAGCACCATAACAACCATAGATTCCTCTTGAAACGCTAGTGCTGTTTGTTGCAAATGGCTGAGTGGCCTGATGACCTGCCCAGGAAGGAGGGAGATGTGTGCTTCAGGTGCTCTTTGATTCAAGAGATTGGAAACTTTAGCTTCTGTAGCTATCTGAATGCTTTGACCACCAGGCTTAGGCTATTCTAGAAGAAAGCACCCCACTGGAGCTGCACAGAGGTATACAAACCTCATGGAATCTGGACCTTTCTAATATCTAGTTGTACTGTAAAGGGCCTTGACTGGAAGCAATGGAACTTGTTGGTCTGGTCCCTGCTTCCAAGCCTCTTTATAAATTTATTTTAATCTGTAGATAAAGACAAAGCCCACACAGGGTGCAGTGCCTGGGATGCACCATCTTTTGTCCATCTCTCCCCCTGCATCCCATCCACTGATCTGAGCCTGGCACTGGCCCCTGGCCACTGAGCAAAAAACATCCATTGGTACAGGAGGCACAGAGAGCCTCAGTGAGGAGAGAAATACCTTCACAGTGGATTCAGCACTAACTTAGACACTTCAGGAAGGATTTCCCTCAATAAAGTCTCCCTGGGAATGGAGAGTAGGTCCTTGCTCACCTCTGTGACAGAGCAGTGCAAAGATCATGGCAAAATATTTACTGTGGGCACCTCAGAGGGATAAGTATTGAACTCAAATGGAGATTAATTTCTCACCTTCATCTTTGGCTTGTAATCAGAGGTGGAAAGTGTCATCAGCTCTGCTGCATAGGGTTGGTGTTGTATCTCTCAAGAACACAATCAGCTGGAAAAGATTTTCCCAATGTTTATTAAATGCAGACAAGAGAAGACATGAACAAAAATAAAAATTACAGAACAGGAGCCCTTGAAAGCTTTAGTGGTATTGTTCTGGCAAGGAACTGCTGGTGAGCTGGGGATGGTGGGAGTGTGTGGAGCAGTGCAGGGTAAGCAAAGGGCAGCACCTGTATCCTGTTTGTCAGCAGGTACATAGTCTGCACAGTATCAGTTACCTCAGCAATTCAGACAGGCTGAAATGGGAGCTATTTCCTATGAAAAATGACCACAAGAGCTTTCCATTCCATGACTTTAATTTAGCTTTTTTTAGACATTTGGATATTAACCAGTGCTTCCCAGTAGCTGCTATTATAGTATTGTTTCGAATATAGATTGTATGAGTCACTGTGCTGCCAAACTTAGAATTAATCCTGGAAATGCTCAGGCTCTTCTTTCAACTCTTTCTCCCAATCCCTTGGGCATTACACAGGCTTCCTCCAGATTTCATCCCAAAGTCCTCACCATACCCCCTGACACTGTCTTTGTGGTGAAATCTAGTTATTACAAAACATCTTGACCTCTGAGAGGTTAAGCAGGCAAGCTTATGGTAAATCCAGAAACATTTGGGTGAGCACTTTCTGACAAACACAGTTTTACCTATTTGCAGTTCAGGGTTGGAAGTTCTCTTAAAAAAAAAAAATTTAAAAACCAGAACAGAAAGGCAAGATATTCACATATTTGGAACTATCTGTGATGATAAGGTATGCCTTCATGTGTGTGCTCTTCCAAGATTGTGGCTAAAAGAGCTGGAAGAGTGGAGTACTTCAGGTCTTCAGGAAAACTCTGTGTAGCCTACTTTCTTCCCTTTTAGTTTTTTTTTAGAGGATAAATCACAAGGTTTGTGCTGTAAAGCCAGCTTGCATCCTTTCTATAGATGCAATTTGTGCAAGGTTTTAGCACACTCATCTGCAAAATAATCAAAGTTGTGGACAACCTGCAGACTGTGCGTTCAGCTGGACATGTAGAGCTCATACTGAAGATAAGCAACACCCATCAAAGGGGTTTGCAGCTCAGCCCTGCTAATTGTGTACCTCTTTATCTTCCCACTTTACTTCTGCCAGCTTTTCTTCTGCATGGTAGTAATAATTATGACATATTTTGGACCTGTACAGGAGTCACAGATCTATTTTTTACTCCCACTCTAGTGTTATACCTATAATGTAATAGGAACTGCAGTCTTGTTTGAATTACTGTTGTGTTGTGTTTCGATGCTGCTGTGTCTGGTGGTCAAAGCAATGAGAAAAGTAGCTCATAACCTGTGAAACACGTGGAACACATGAACTACATTCCTGCAACTTTTAGAATACTTGGCAGGGAGAGAGTGTTGATTGAAAATGAGCAAAGCAATGTTACCTTTCCTTGTAGTTTGCTTTGTGTTATGGTGGCTAAGAATGCTGTTGCATAATAATTTTTAATTGTTTTTCTTTTAGGCGAGGAGGCCAGATGCTTTACTTTGGTGTTTTTATTTAGTTTTGTTGTGTTTTTACTTTGTTTGGTTTTTTGGTTCAGAAAAAAAACATACTCATCACCACACACGACTGCTTGTTTCCCTGTATATAATTGCCATCTCAAAAGGAGAAAATCCCCTGAAACTCACTGCACATTAAGTTGACTGATTCTTTACCAGAAAGACCTTGATTGGGCATTTAGCTTTTATTACGTATTACAGTGTTATCCTCTATGAGATAAATTTGTTGAATTGAAAAAATGTGTCAATATAATAACTAATACATCAGCTTGAAACATCTCTTTGCCTTGGTGAGGACAGAAAAGAGAACAAACTTCACATTCGATACTAAGCCCCCTGAAGACAGCTTTTAATCTGAAAAGGAATAACAAATCATTAAGTGGGGAAGTGGCAGAATACATACCTGAATACTAGTGCATACTTTGTGTCACTCCCAACTATCCAAGCCTTGGAGGGTTTATTTAGCCAAAGCTTCCTCCACGTAGATGGTATCAAAGGAAGCCTTGAACCCTCAAACAAGTGGGTGCACCCTTCCTCCAAACTTCACAGGATGTGATGGGATAAATCCATCTGCCACACCACAAAAACAAATCTGACAGGCCACAATACAACGTTCTTGTTATTTCGGGTCAGAAAAGCCACCAAAAGCTGCCATTATGATACAATACCACGGCATTCCCGTGCCAAATACTTTGTGATAGGTCATGTGTGATAGGTAATAGCTATAATAGCATAGAAGTATTAATTTATGGTAGGTACATGATGCATGTGCTATGTGTGCCCCTGCGAAAGCCAGAAGCAGAAAGCCTCAGCACTCTACTTATTCCTAAAGGGCACACTCTTTGAAAGGGGTTCTTACATTGTCACTTCCTTTTTATTGGTTNAAAAAATACAGATGTTTTTGAGTACAGCAAGGATAACTCACAGCCTACATTATTATACATGCTCAATACCACCTAAATTGTGCCAAATAGGTAGAATAAAGCTCTGTTTGACCTCATGCAGGTCTCAGGGTTCCATAGCTCTGTACTTCAGGGGCCAGCTCTGGTAATACAGGTGTAGCACTCACTGCTGTCTTCAGAGCATTTGTTACTGGGGATCAGTAGTTTTTCCATAGCACCCAAAAAACCCTGGCCCTGGTGCAGGGACCCCATGTTCTCAGAGCTGCACGAGTATGTGGTGGTGTTGTCTTTGTAATATTTCAGCTTGAAAAAAAAAAAAAAAAAAAAAAAAAAAGAAAGGAGCCTGTGGGAGCAAGGTTTGTGTTGGCTATAAACCAACATGTGCACAGTTTAATAACATACATCTATGTTCAGTGATTTCAGCTCTTATCTTTTAATCAGAAGCTATAGAACCCTAACCCAATTTTAAACAGCTTGCAAGTGCAGATTTTAAGACTTACCTTTTTTTTCTTTCTTTCTACAGAGGTAAGTAGTGAGAAAAATCACTACTATGGAAAAACACTCTCGCAGAAACTATTATTACTCAACAGGTTTTAAGTTTTTCTACCAGCTTCAAACTTTCCAGGTCTCTTTTAATTAATCCTGGTAATTGAAGGATTTGACAAAAGTTTGTGAACTCCTATCCTTACAGGGTTTTCAATTGCATTAATTAATTAGTTTTATATAAATCAATTCACACAGCTGAATAGACCTAATTAAAAATAAATACATTTACAAGCTATCTTATTATGGCAGTATTAAGGGTAATGAGTTCATTAAGCATCACGTGAAGACATTTTCAGGCTGAGGGTTTAGGCTGCAACATGTTGGAGACACTCGCTGCTGAGGAAAGGAGGCTCTGCCAACAGATTAGCCTATCTGCAACAAAAGCTTTTACTTCAAAGATCACAGATAACGTTGGAGGGCTTAATGAGAGTGTATTTTAAAAATGTAAATAGGAGGATCTAGTGGGCACATAAATTGCATAACACTCATAGCACACCCTCTGCTATAGCTTATGGAAGTAAAGAGAGTAAAAGTTTAGAAGTTACTTACGTCACTCCCCCTGTTTCAAGGGGGTGTTCTGCTTGGAGATCGATTCCTATTAGTGCAGGAGTGCCTTAATAATTGAAATAGTATCAGAAGCTTGAAATAGCTGCTGCACACCCCATTTGTCTGAGTAACCCTTCTGGTGAGGTTAGTCCCAAAATGCTCAGCTGTTAACTGAAATAAATATAAGGTGTCTCGGCACACTGCTCTTCTTTTAAAAGGGTGAACTTCCGAAAAAACATCTTTTAGATCACAATAACATGAAAAGCTTTATGGGTGATACTGAAAATGGGATTTATTTTATGTTGTGCAGGACTGATGATTCTTTAAAAGTTTGCTGTGTTTTCACATGAAACATTAAAATGTTATGTGCTGAACTGACAGAGGAAATTTTTAATATGCTGAAATAAAATGTGCTTCAATAACCCTCCCCAATAGTCTTCCATTCGTTGCTTCGCTTATACTGAGAACCACCCGTCACTTTTAAGTTTTAATAAGTTTCATATGTTTTGTAGAGGAACTGTGTTCAGTTAATTCTAACATTTAATTAGTAGCCTCTGGATTGGTGTATACCCCAGGCACGGGGATGTTATTAGTGTGAACTGAAAGCTATGTGTGTTACTCCATAACAGATCAAAACAAACCTTGTATGCTCTGACAGCATTAAACCCCACTGAGACCTTGTGCAGGATATGGTTTTCCACTTGCAAAAGAAAATTGTAATTCACAAGCCTTTGCCAGATGTTGTCCTCCCATACTTACATACCTACTGAGTAGGTGGTCACCTAGGGTAAAGCCAAGTATGCCCTGTTAGAGCATTTATCAGACTAAATAATTTCTTGAGGTCTTTTTCTTCCCTTTTTTAAATTTCTTTTTCCTTTTTTTTTTTTTTTTTCTTTTTTTTTTTTAAGAAAAATAGCAGCAAAAATTTTAAAAGACTATGCTGAAAAATGGCTGTTTACTATGAATAGAATCCAGTTGTTTTCCGAGAGGAATGCAGGGCCATGCTCATGATCTCTTGAAGAGAGAAGTCTTAGAGGCACAAAGGAGTCTGCTGAAGACTTGATTTCTGCTGAACAATGTCACTACAGACCATGCTACACCATAAGTGCAGCAGTAACACGAAATCATGAGACAAACAAAACTAAGAGAACAGGAGATTGCAATTGAATGCTTTGAAAGGAGACTTCAGAGGACATTATTTTGTTAAAATTAGAGATGTTCCTGTAACCAAATAGAAGAGTCCCCTAAATAAGAGTAAAATACACTGCTGGTTGCTCATCCCTGGCATTCTATTACGATGTAGATAGCTGGTACAAATGGGTACTACTGTTACCAGATTTTACCAGGTCAGCAAAAGTCATCTTTGTTATCTGTAAAATTTTTCCCAGAGAAAAAAAGTTTAAACTTTGCACATAAAAGAGAAGCTTAAACAAAAAAATTTTACTCAACCTTTACCCAAATTTTCTTTGGAAACAGCTTGGGTGACCCTGCCTTGGTGTTTTTTACATACTCAGCTGTAAACACAAAAACATGGCTTATATGTTGTAAATGTTGTTGCAACTTTTGTGGTCCAAGAATAAAAGTGAGGCAGGATTGTGGACAGAAATTAAAATTAAAACTGTTCCATGATTAGAAAACTTGGAATAATTTTTAAACTTAATCTTCTTCAGTAATTTTATGTAAAATTCTGTAAGTAAAAGGAGAGGTTTCTGGTGTTTTAGGAGGTGCAGATGGCTTTTATTTTTTCCAGGAGATTTTATAAACATGGCAAGTAATGACTGCAACTAATTTTATACAGTAAAAAGCATTCAGATGACTTTTTAAAAGAAATTAAGTTCCCCCTAGCTTCTGGATTTTTTTTTTGAGAAGAATGAGATAAACTTTTGACTCTGAATGCCATAATGTCCTTACGGTATGACTGCTTGAAGCCACAAAAATCTTATCTGCTACCACGGTGGAAACCAGCCTGTGAACATCAGACATTCAGTGGCTTACTTACATGATCTATTTTTGACCCGATCTAATGTAAGCATTGTGGTGAAAGGGCAGGTCCTGCCAACAAGCGGGCACATGAAGTGAAGTGCAGTGCAACTGCTGAAGGCTGGGGTGTCACAGAGCAGCCCTGCAGCCCTCCCGGCAGGAGCGGCTCGATGGAGCCACGCCGCGGGGCACAGGTACTCTCCTGCAGGGTCAAGCCTGCCCGCATGCACGCGGAACTACTTTGCTGACTGCCTTGATGCTTGCCCGAATAACTTCTCAATAAACATAGTGCAGCAAGTGCCTTCCTTTTATTCTATTAAGCAGCACGTGTAGCTGTAGCTCTGTCGGTGGAGACCTTCCTCAGGAAAGTCAAGATCTGTCATAGGAGTGAGTTAAAACTAGTCACACAGCTTTATGTTACAGTACATAGAATGCAATGACGTTTCTTTGTCTAGGAACGCCACAGTGGCAACAGATTTTGAGCAGTAGTCCTGTATCTGCCTTTTCCTGCATCTTGGATTTAGTGGTAGTACATTCTGTGTCCATGTAATCAAAGGAAAAAGTCTTCTCTCTAACTGGCAACAAGAACAAAGTATTTATATGAACCTGGCTTTAAGGGCTTCCAGTACTAAATTTTGTGTGTAAAAAAACCAATAAAAACCTGAGCTAAGCTTTGAGGTTTTAGAAGAAATCTGAAAAGCCAGGGTAGTTTTTTCTCCTTGTTTTTCCTCTTTTTTCTTCCTCTTTCTGTTTAATAAACAGACAAAGCAAATCTTCTAACAGCCTCTGCAGTGTGCATCTCTCTCTCTGTACAGGTAAACAGTGCTGGTCATTTCTTTCAAACTTGTCATCTTCCTAAGATTAAACC
>VZTR01002319.1:41533-56885 GCA_013400775.1 Chaetops frenatus | reverse complement strand
GGAGGGGGAGACGGTCCCAAGATGGCGGCGCTGCAGGCGGAGCGCGGGTACGGGCTGTCCTGCGGCCGCCTCGGCCGCGGCACCCGCGTCTCCGTCTTCCACGTCAAGCTCACGGAGAGCGCCCTGCGCGCCTTCGAGAGCTACCAGGCCTGTAAGGTACGGGGCCGGCGGGTGTGGGGCGGCGGGCACGGCCCCGCCGAGGGCGGGCAGGCGGCCGCCACGAGGCCCCCGGACGGAGCCCTGCGGGCGGCACCGGCGGGGATGTGAGAGGGGGGAGCTCCTCGTGCAGTGGGTGTGCGGCTCGGGGCGGTTCTGCAGCGGGGGGGACTCCCTGGTGAAGGGCTGAGGAGGCTCCTGGACCACCCTCCCCCCCCTCCCTCCTCCGTGAGTGACCGGGGAACCGGGAATGGGGGGGAGGGGGGCGATCCCGGTGCCGGGTGCCCGAGGGACAGCGGAGGGGACTGGCGGTGCCCCTCCCGGTAACGCCCCGCAGCACCCCGGTGCGCTCCTCGTCCCCGGCAGCGTGTGCGGGGTCCCGCTGAGCTCCCCTTGGGTCACCGGGGAGGAGTCGTGATCCTCCGTGATCCCCCGAGGGGGGAACCGGGAGGTGTCGGTGTTTTCCCCCCGGCTCCGGTAATCGCTGCGGGGACCCCCGGTGTGCCCCCCCTCCCCCCGGGTGGGTGACGGGGGCCCCGCGGTCTCGGTGCGGGGGTGGGCGCTCGGTGCCCCCCCGGGAGGTGACGGGGAGCTGCCGTCAGCCCCCCGTGAGTGCCTGGGGAGGGGGGCGAAGGGACGTCGGTGCCCCCCCCGTTTCCCCGGTGAACGTGACGTGGGTTTCCAAAGCCGGGGGGGCGGCGGGTCCATCCCCGGTGCCGCCACCCCGGACTCGGGGGGATCCCTCCGTCGCTGTCCCCTCCCCGGGACACCCCGGGTTGTTCATCCCCTCCACGGGCGTGGGGAGCGGGGGGAGGCACGTTCAGGCTGTATTTTGAAATTTCCAGATTGTCTTTTCCGTGCCGTTTCCTTGAAATGCGTCCAGAGAGCTTATTGGTCATGTAAATAGAGAATAATGGCAATGCTCGGCAGCTGGTGTTGGGATGGACAGTAGAGGGGTTCAAAACTGTCATTTTTAGTGTAATTTTGTTTTTATTTTAGTTTTTTCTTTCTGCCTCTGATCCTGCGACGAGCATTTCTGTCTCCTCACCTTGCTGGGGGAAGCTGGGATCCTAAACCCGTTTGTCATTAGGAGCGTCCTGCCTGCCAGCTTCTGTAGGATAAACCATATGTTGTCACAACACTATTTTTAATTTAGGGTGTTGGTTACATCACAGCACTGAATTGGGCAATCTCTGTATGAGGACGAAGGTAATGACTGTACCAGGGTTTATCAACTTATATTTTAATGAGTGTTTATCAGCATTATGAGAAGTCAGGAGGAATGAGTGACTTGGGTAGACTGAATTGTTAGCTTTTTACTCTCTGAAAAATGAAACAAATAATCCAAATAATTCTTTCCTATATATCGGGAAAGCGTTTTATTTTGGGGAAGGGAGAGTAGGAAGACTACAGGCAGCTGCATTAAATATTTTGGGAAGCTATTCCGAGTCCATGTCACACATGAATAGTGGTGTTTATTTTCTAATGAAGTCTGGGCTCAGGATTGTTTGGTGGCCAACGGCCACTAATGAACTTTGCTTCCTTCACCGCCACCCAAAAGAGAAATAGTCAGAGGCTCCTGGTGATTAACTGGGCAGGAAGGGATAAGGGCAGAAGAGCTGCTTGTTTGTGTAGTGAATAACGCAACAATTAGTGGGCCATTAAACACATATGCTCGTTCTGCATGGGTTCTATAAACAGTTTCCCCAGCTTGTTTAACGTCTGGGCTTCCTGGGAAGCGCTGGGCCCCGGCCCTGCCAGGAGCCGCCTCCAACACACCTTTGCAGTGTGTGTTTGTCCAGTCCAGCTCCGCTTTAATTTTGGGCTGCAGCAGTTCAATGGAAAAAACTTGCTCAGGCTCCTTCTGCTCGGTTTGGTTTGAGACGCGGTGGAACTGACGGCAGCGTTGTGTAATATGGATAATGGCCTGGAATCCAATCCTGCTCTTTGTGTTACCTGGAGCCCAACATGTGCAGTCTGACCTGTTCCGGGCACCGGGGTGGCACGTCCGTGCGACTCCTGCGACAAGGCTCTGTCCCTCTGCCAGAATGGGCAGGGAAACGTCTTCAGTTCCTTGCTTGAGTTTGTTCTTGGTCTAATAATAATGTATTGGGATTACATAATCCAAAAATGATCACCCAGCCGGGCGAGCTGCCATTTGTTTGGAGTGTCCCTGGTGCCAGAGCAGTTGCAGGCTTGGTGTGGAGCTGCACCGTGTGTGGATCAGGCAGCAGGGCTGTACAGAAACAGACATTTATTTTGTTGGGTCTCCCTTGAGCTGTGCTCTTGGGTTCCTGCTGAATTGTCTGCGTCCTAGGGAAGAAAATGGTCACGGATGCACATTCTGGATGGGCCTTGGAGCAGCCTGGTCTAGTGGAAGGTGTCCCTGCCTGTGGAAGGGGGTTGGAACAAGCAGAGCTTTAAGGTCCCTGCCAGCCCAAGCCATTCTGTGATATTGATCCCCAACTCTTGTGTTCCAGAGAGCTGTTCCTGTGTCGTGCGCAGAGGATGTGGAGCTGCTGCTGAGGAGCTCCAGCTCACAGGGCTGCTGGCTCCTCCCGATCCTGGGAAAGGTTCCTTCAGTAGCTCACCTGAAAGAAATAGGAGCCTTAGAAAGAGAATTAGCACTGGTTTCACAGGGGACACTGTGAGGTGTCACCCAGCTGCTCCTTGTGAAACTTGCTGCCCCTGAAACTGTTTCCCTGCAGTTGTGAAACCCAGAGCTCTGGCTGCTGAGCTCCGAGGGCTGAGCGGTGGGAAGTTTGTCCCCTGATGAAATGGAGCCAGTCTGGTGTGTTCACCTAAAACAACTCTGTTTTCTCCAGGGAGTGTAATTCTAGAGCAGCCTGCAGTTTGCTGCCTTCCTCTTGGGGGTGTGTACGTGGTTAGGAATTCCCGCTCCCCCCAAAAAGGCAGGGCATGGCCAAAGCCAGGTTGGATGGGGCTTGGAGCAACCTGATCTGCTGGAAGGTGTTCCTGCCCATGGCACGGGGGTGGAACTGGATGGTCTTCAAGGTCTTTCCAATCCAAACCATTCTAGGATTAGATGATTCTGTGACTTCTCCCCATCACTTCTTGTCTGCCTCCAACTTTCTTGCTGCCCCTGTCAAGGTGTAAGGGAACTCCTCACGCCCGGGCCTTGTTTTCCCTCTTTCATTCATGTCCTCAGTGAGGAGATATTTTTTCCATCCTCACCTTATACCCTTAGTTATCATTCATCCTTTAATTTTTCGCAGCTGCTTTTTTAGCAGCACCCTGGGTATGTCACCATCTTCCTGCCTGATTCTGATGCCACACGGCAGACTCGAGTGTCCCTTGGCAGTAGTTCCATCTCCCTTGTGCTGAAGGTGCTGACAGTCCATTAACAGTGTTAGGGCTGTTCCTGGAACCCTTACCTGGGAATTTCCCAACTTCCACATCTTTCTTTAAAGCCTCTCTCTGTGGTTGAGGGGTGGTTGTTTGATAATGAGCAACGTGATGCAGTTGCACACCTTTCCCTGTCACCTTTCGTGTTGACCTAACGATGGCTCAACTCTGCTCCTGGCCCTGGTCCTGCCTTGCCTGGTGGTTTTAGGAGGATTTAGAGAAAGTTGTAGCATCCCTTGGTGATGCAGCACGTCCTGCTCCTCTTGTCCCCCTCTGCCCCTGCTACCCCAGAGTGTTTGGAACTGAAGCCACTGGTTGATTCACTGGTGAACTTTGGCAGATGCACAAATATTTATTGGGGACTGAGCTGAGATAACCAAAGCACGTTGTCCCTGTGCTCACCCAGCTGAATTTTGGAACTGTGGTTCTGATAGATGTGGCTTCCCAGATCATCTTCCCTGCGCTGCTCTAAAACCGACCGTGAGAAACAATCCCTTGAAAATGAGGGTTAACCTGACCCTTTGGATTTGCTCTTTATTGAAATAACTTTCCAGCCTTGGCTTTTGGAGCAGGTTGTGGAGATTTCCTTCATCTTGCTGTGTTCAAAGCACGAAACACAAAATGAAGGCTGTGCTGTCATTACAGGGTCTTTAGGGTAATGCGTATTCATGCTGACTTGAGAACTGAAAGCTGCTTGCAGGTGTCAGGAGGAGAAGAACGATCCGGCTTTCGAATCAAAATTCATTGAATTATCCCAAAGCTTTTTGCATCATTCCTCCTTCCCTGTAACCTGTTTTTTCCTGTCCTATTAATTCACTGATGCTGTAGTCCGTCAAAATTGAGGCTCTTACGACATCGGGAGCATGAGTCGGTGACACGACTGAATGAATCAGAGGAGGCTGGAGAGGAAGCTCATCACACACGTACGGCTCATCAGCAGAAATGGGACAGGATCTGCAGAACACCCTGAACTGCTCAACTCCTGCTCAGTCTTCTTCACATTGACCTGAATGTGGCACCTCCCATTGGCAGGAAGGGGACAAAGAGGCACAGAACGTTGTGCACAGGGAATGTTTTGGCCCGTGGCAGTTTTCTTTCAATTATTTAGGGAAGCTTTTTTTCTCTCGACCGTACAGCATTTGGATCTGCTCAAATTATAGATTCGTCTCTATAGTTTTCAAACGGCATTGGAAGGAATTGTCTGTAATTTACATCTAAAGTGACGTACAGTTGCTATGGGATTCGGTGGCAAATTATAAACCCATTATGCTTTTTTTTATACTGGTGGTAGCAGACTAAAGAACTAGGTCTAATTGGTGACGTGCCAAGGGAAAATAGAAAGTTTGTGACAGAATCCTTGTGACTGATGGTACTTTCTTTTTATATATATATATTTTTTAATCAAACGTGATCTGCTTTTTATCAGCAAAACATACCCCACCATTAATTTGAGAGGTTGAATTTGAATTAATAATTTCTGCTCTCTGGCAGTACTGGGGGAAGTGAGCTAGAAGATTAACCCTTTACGTTATTTATGTGGGGCTAGATTGTTCTTTTTTTAATTGAAGTGGGATGTTTCGTCAGTTGTATCAGTGGCAGATAGATGCGACAATGCTGTTCATTACCCAGCAAGATGAAACCCTTGCTCTTTTTCAGTGTATCCTGATTTTTTATTCCGCTTAAACAGCAGAAAGGAAAGCTATTACAATATCTCTCTAACTTCTGTCTGAAGCATATCTGATCTGAAGAGTCTTTTTGGAGCAACGTGTCTCCCGTGTCCTGCCTCAAGTGGCTGCTGCTGGTCAGCTCAGGGTGGATCCTCCAGCATCAGGGGTTTTCTGGACCCGTCTGAGGTGCCCTGTCCTGTTCAGGTGGTTTTTGTCCCGGTGCAGTTTGGCACAGGGCTGGTGGCTGTTGAAACAGTTCCCTTGCCTCGTGCTGGCTCTGTTGGGACAGCAGCAGCGCCTTTATCGCCGCCCAGGGAGGGCGGGTTTTGTTGGAGGGAGCATTTGAGGTCTCGCTGGTAAATGGATGTGTTATCTCCCGAACAATTTGCACGTTTCAGGCCATTTAAACTCTGCCTGTAACTTGTAAGCAGAAACTTGCGCAGCGTCTCCAAATCCCTGGTGTTTGTGCATGTTGAAAAATGGGAAGGGACAGACTGCATGCGTCACTCCCCTACTAATTTGTGCCAGCTAATCCATGGGAGAAGAATACATTTTGGCTGACTTAGTGGTTTTGCTGCTAATGCACAAGAGAATGCGTTTGAATGGATGGAGTGGCTGCACGGGTTTAGGTAGACTTTGAAGGGATACCCTGTGTCTGGCATCCTGTGCTGGATACCCCTAATTTATGATCACAGTCCTGTAGTGTTCCCGGATTTGTTTGGGTTTTGGGGAAGGAGAAGTTGTGTGTGGGGGGGAAAGTGGTCATCCCTCAGCGTCATAACATCAGGAAGGCTGGGATCGAGTTACCTCTGAATAATTAAGGTTAATGCTGTTTCTGGAGGAACCATTATCTGCAGTGAACTTAATGCTCATGAAAATACAGCCTGATAACCTGAACTGTGCTTGCTAATATTTCATCCAGGGTGGATACAAAGGAGGCATCACCAAAAGTGGGCTTTGGTGTTCAACGTGCCTTAGCTTGACCTAGATGAATTATCCAGGCAAGGAGCTTGGATTTGCTGATAAGAGTTTCTGTAGTAGCTCATGTGTTGCTTAGAAACATCCCATGTACAGCAGGCAACTTTTGCACATCCTGGTAACCTGGTATTGCCTTCTGACTGGGGATTTTGGTATGTTTTGGGGTTTTTTCCCAAGCATTTATATACTAAAGAGCGTGCTAAACCCCTCAGCAGTCGGTTTGCTGAGTGGTGTGTGTATCCCTGCTGCACTGGGAGAGCAGACTTCCCAAAATTCAATCCTTTTGGCATTAGAGTCTCGAAAAAACACTGCTCTGTGCTCTTGGTCTCTCCTTGCTTTACATTGGAGTAGTGCCTTTTTCTAATTTAAAGAAACCAGCATTTGTTTAACTCAAAAAGAGGTCACTGCTGGTGAGCAGGGCTTGACTGGGTTGCCCACCTCCACCCACCTGGAATCTTCCCTGATTTGGTTCAGCCTGGTCATGGTTAACCCTCTGTGCAGGCTTTTCTGCAGGAGAGAGCCCTTCAGCCCAAATTTTTGTGGAAAACTTGAGATATTTCTCCTTCTGTGCTGTTGGGTTTAATGGTGGACGCAGAGTTTGTCCTTGATGTTTGTGTCCACATGTGGTGCAGTTCAGCAGGGACCACAAAACTTCCTGAGAACAACCAGTTGCCTAAATCTTGGTAGTATTTAGATTTCATCAGCACAAACATCCTCTTGGCTACTTGGCTCTGTATTTTGAGCATATATGAGTTCAGCCATGCTTTGATAAGAGCAGCCACGTGACACCCGGGGCAGGTTCATATGGGATCAGTGATGGGAGGACAGGAACAGGATTCCTGATTCTTACAGGGTTCCTCATTGGGGCTGTCCCAGGCCAGCTTGGAGCAACCTGGGATAGTGGAAGATGTCCCTCCTCATGCTGTGGGGTGGAATAAATTGAGTTTTGTGGTCTTCCCAACCCAAATCATTCTGCGATTCTATGGCACTTTAGGCTAATTGTTGTTGTTTAGCAAGAGCAGATGTGTGTTACTTAAAATCCTAACAAAAATCCCAGCAGGATGGAAGAAACTCTGGCTCATTCCGTTCCCACAGTTCCCACTGTGCCCACAGGATCCATATTTTCTACAACTGAGGTGGAAGAACTAATTTAATCTTCCTTCTATGTTCCTCCCCACTGAGGCCCGTTCTGCGATGGGCTGCAATCAGTGTGTTATGTGCCAGTTGTGGTTATTTGAATCATATTTCCACATTTCAGTGTCTAGACTTTATGTTTGTGTGAGTTTTGTTGTACCTTTCCAGCTCCGGCGCTGATTTCAGTTGGTTTTGGCTCCTGGTTTCTATGAGAAAATCAAACGGGCTGTGTTTCTGCCTTTCCCAGTCCCCAAAAAGCAAGGGAATAAGGGAACGGGTAAAACTCAGTTCTTATAAGCTCCTTTGCCACCATTTTTCTCTCTTTTGAGGGAGTCTGTGTGTGGGTGAGCTGGTTCTGCCATTTGATGACCAGCAGGTGAGAGTGAGGACAAGCCACTGATGGCTGGAGAGAAATCTCTGCTTCTTGCACTGAGAGAAATCTGCTGTGAAAAAAGAGATGATCTTGCTACAGGCCATCAAAGCTGGGGAAAAGTGACTGTGCACACATTTTTAGTAAGAAAAACAACTTTATAATCCACAGAAGGAGAGCATTTATTGAAAATGAAGCAGCTTTTTAATTGCCTGCCTGCACTGGGCTTCATTTGTCACCAGCAGTGGTGGATATTGAGGATGATGGATGTGGCTGTGTTTGTTTAGTGAATAGGAGGGTTGGTCTGTTTGTGATGCTCAGAGAAGCTGATAAAGACACAAAAGCTGGGTAACATGGACCTCACTGTGACCAAGAGGTAGAACTGCCTTTGGAATTGTTCACAGTAATACTGACTTGAGCAGAATACTGTGTAGAAACCCGAGCCAAGGCTGTTTTCTGTTCTCCTGCTATATAATAAAGTGTATTATGGCTAAATCAGTACAAGGAAATAATGTTCCCAACTCCTTGTTAACCTCTAAAGCTTGCTGCCGTCAGATGTGAAAGGCTTAAGTGCGTCTGAATAGCAGGAAAAATCAGAATTTTTCTTAGGGAATGCACAGAATGAAAGCTGTGTTTCCAGCTCCTCTCTGCAGCCCTGCCTGCGTGTCGGCTCCCTCTGCTCCCCCGGTGTTTGAGGTGACCCCGGGTGCTGCCCTGCCCGGCCTCTTCCAGGGGAGCTCAGCACTCTAAATTCTCCCATTCCTTTCCCATCCAGGATTCATTGGGTGCTTTTTTGGAGCCCGGCATGGGCGGAGTAGCAAGGAAGCAAATTTTTCCACCCTGCCTGAGCTTGGGCAAGCGGAAATTGTGCCTCGGAAGCCAAATAAGGCCAGCGAGCCGGCTGTGGCTGGGCTCACCTTGCCACCAGGATGCTGCGGAAGGGAGCAGCCCTCGCTCCCAGGGAGAGTTTCAGGGCCTTTGAAGTGCTCCCTGTGCGTCTGACACTTGCTGGAGGGACGGTGTGGCCGCCCTGATTAGGTGGCAGCAGCTCATTAACTCCCTGGCTTTTGTGGGGCTCCAGCGCCCGGCCCCAAATGGAGGCGGAAATTCGTGATTCAGAGCGAAACTGCTGTAAAAATGAGGGAGCTGGGAAGGTCGGAGCCTCTGTCACTGGGTGTCTTCATTTCCTTCAGCAGTGTCTGAGGCAGATCCTGCTGGCTGCAGACAGTGCTGAGCAGAACTTTGCCCTGAAACAAGAGTTCCTGTGGCATTAAAATAGATTTTTGAAAAGCCTGGCAGCACCTGTTCCCCACTTCCAGGGATGTTCAGCCCTCAGAGCTGCTGGAGCCCCAATCGTGACCTCTGCTTCTGCTTCTCGCAGAATTAAGAACAACTTCTGCTCCCATAAATAGTCCCTTAAGAAGTGCGTAGGAGCTCTGTGACCAATTTCTTTTGAAAAGTGCTTTCAGTGACACCCGTGGCTGTGACCTTGCTCGCTGTTCCCACCCCGTGTCCTTGCAGGGCAGCTGTGTTTTGATGGGAGCCTGGTGGTCCTGGCCACAAGCTCTGCTTCCTTCTCTCGCATTTAATCAACACTAAAAAGAACCTTTGGTTATCTGTGTGTTCTGTGGGAAGCTGCTGCTGCTTTTCCTGCTGCAAATCCCAAATGTTCCCTGCCTCGCTGAGGTCCCTGTTCCCTAATGCCACTGGGGTGGCTAAGGGACAGCATCTGTGTTCCTGACACATGTCACAGCTCCCAGTCCTTGTTTTTATTCCAGAAATAAAGTGGTGCAGCCGAGTGAGTGCATTGTCACAAACCAGTTCTCCCAGCCTGGAGTCTTGGAGCTGGTGGAGAGTCCCAAAACACCCAGCTCCGCTCAGGAAGCGGCTTCGTGTTTAATCTTTGCGAATGTGGAAATGGGAAGAATGGATAAAGTAAAACATGTTTAACCTTTAGGGACGTAAATGGGATATCTTGGATCTGCTTGGAACAGGCACTCGGGTTGACGTGGAACGTGGTGGTGATTAAAACCAACAGCAAACATTTTTCTGCTCATGAATTACAGGCTTTGTTCTTAATGCATTAAAATCTAGAACTCTTTAGGGTTTCTTAACGTGAAGGACAAGAAGAAATAGATTTATTACGTGGAAGGTTTGATGTTATAGTTCCAGGCATGTTTCCACAACCTTCCTGCAACCATTTGGAGCTGTAGCTAATGTGGGTGCTGCCTGCATCGGCCTGCAAGTTTGAGCTCTCTCATACAATTAAAACCATTTAACTCCATCTAAAGGCCTTTTACTTGTTGTTAAGACTAAATTTACCGACGCTGACAGCAGGAAGAAACACATTTATCCTAACTCAGATGGGCTAAGAGAGCAAAACCTTCCAGCTAACTATGACTTGCCTGGATTGTTAAATTTAGACCAAAAATTCTGGTCAGACAATTAAGTGCCGGCTCAGTGGCCACACCACTTCTTTTGCATGTGTGAATTGGCTGAGCTGCCTCTATCAGGCAAGAGAGATTCTCTGTCTGAATGTCTGAGGTCTCTGGGGGTTTTTGGGCCCAGACCCGGGGAGTCTTTTCGTGGCACTGTGGTCGCTCTCTGTTTAGTCAGCAGCCCTGGTATGTTTTTCCTCTTCTTATCTGAAAATTTTTCATGTTTATTTTTGGAATTCGTTGTAACCTGAACTTTCTCAGGTGTCCTTGCGGAGAGCAAAGAAACATCTGACTTATTTTTTAGGTAGATTTTTGCCAGTTGAGAAGAGTGTGTTCTTTCTTTTACTGTTTGTCGCTGTATTTTTGGAGCAGGTTTGTTACTGACCAGCCTGGCAGTGCAAATACGGAGGTAGCTGAAACAGTGCAGGTTCTGTGCTCCTTGCTGAAGTAAAGGCAGCACCTAATTTAACTTCTTCAGGCAACTGCCTTCACTTTTCTCCTGGAATAAGCATCCCTGGCAGCTGGAGGAGGCTGTTAGCAGAGGGTATGTAACACTAGGTTCTGTCATGGTAGGAAATCTAGAGAGCTTCTCCTGCTCAGTATTTTCAGCAGGATTTTTTGTGCGCAGTTTCCCTCGGTGACAGGAAAAAAAAACCTGGAAAACTTGACTGCTCTATTGCTTTCTTCTCCCCTGTGAAGATGGTGGGAAATTTGGGTGACGTCCCTGCTGGATTCCTGAGTGTCTGTCAGGTTGTGTTCCCAGTGTCCTGGTTGGCCTTGGAGCACCTCTGTTTGCCTGGAGGCCAAAAGAAGCTGTGTCTGAGCATCTTGCTTCAGCTTTTGAGGTTGGTCTGGCTCCTGGGGGTGTTGCTGGTCACATTTCTCTGGGATTCCTTCAGGATCCAGGCTCTGACTTGGGTTTATCTCAGCCTCTTCCAGCAGTGCTGTCTGTGACTCTGTGAGGAACATCTGAAGATCATCTCCAGCAGAACTTTCTCAGACTAGTAATCACTCTTCGAGTGTCAATGGGATATAGCTGGGCACAAGGAGAAAAAGAACTGGCCCAGGCTTGTTTTCCTGGGCTCAGCAGTGTCTGTGAGGTGAGATCTGTTCCGGGATGGTTGAACGAGTTCGTCAATCTGATCTCTCAATTGTCTTTCTATATTTTTCTCTTGCAAGAAAAGGAGTAAAGCCCTGTGGAAGATAAGGATCGTTCTGATGTTTCAGCAGCTCGTTTAAGCCACCTTATGAGCACATAGGCAAGTGAATCAGCCCTGGTGTCTTAATATGTCCTAAAATAAATTAGACTTTCGTAAGCAAATTCGGTGGGTTTGAACTGCTGTATTTTCATTAAAAGATTGCAGTGGAGAAAACGCTCTTTAAAATTCAGCCTCAGGGTTGTGTTGTTCATTAACTGATAGTCACTCCTGTTTACCTTGTATGATAAGTCCCACGTTAAGAATGGCCAACAGTGCTGATGCCGTCACAGCTGCCCTTCAGAGAGAATTGCTCTTTTTTTTTTTTTTTTTTTTTTATGGCTTGCTTTACTGACAGGTGGGGGTTTTTTTGGAACTCAGATAAATGCAAACAGCCACGAGTACCTCTCCTAATCATGGAAAGCCATTTGTTTGGTTTGGTTTTTTTCCCCCCTCTGTGTTTTTAGCAGCTTGGTAACGCTGTTGTTGGTACAAAGGTCATTTAAAAATCTGACATGTCAGCCCAGCAACACACTGCTCCTTAATGAGGCTTAAAACCAGCGTGGAGCTGCCTGGTGGAAATAAATTTGGAGCTGCAGAAGAGAGGGAGACATGTGAACAGCTTACTGGGATGGGATCACCTGGCTTCCCTTGCACCAGCCCCCCCTCCCCGGATCTCTCGGAAGCCCTGAGTACTTACAGTTCTCTTGCATAAAGGGGTTTAATTTTTCCTCTTGTTATTCAAATGAGCACAGGTGTTTGACAGCACATTTGTGTTCTCAGAAGAAAAGCAACAAAAATATCTCCTGAAATCCAGGCACGATGTTTTTAAAATTATTCCTTCCTGTGTCTGAGGTTTTCTCTCCTCACCTTGGTTTCCTGCTGCCCCATTGAGGTCCTGCAACACCTCTGACTTCATCCCCACCTGGCTAAAGTCCTCCTCCTCCTCCCCAGGATGTCACTTGCCATTGAACCCACGCTCTTGAACCTCCCTGTTCTCTGTGCCGCTCCCTCCCTCCCTCAGTCCTTTGAATGTCTGAAGGCTTTTCCTCTAATCCTGTTCCCCAGCACTACTGGAATTTCAGCACCTTCAGCCTCGCCTCAGTCTTTTCGGCTCTTTGACTGTTCTCCAGTGAAAACTAGGTCAGAAACAACTGTCAGCTTCTGATATTTCACTATTCCTGTTTTATAAGTTGTAAGCCAGTGTTGCTGTTTAATCGCTTGCTTTAATTTTCACGTATTAAATGTCTCAGCTTGCTCTGCGTGAGCAGCCTGACACAGTAAAACTGCTCCAAATACCATCCTGGCTGTAAAAGCCATGTTACCTTGATTGGGGCTGAAAAGGTGAATTATCTTTTTTGTTACATATAATGCTGGAGATGCCAAACTGACAAATTTTTCCACCAGCTTTCTCTTAACTGTACATTTGCTGGCAGTTTTGGAGCTCTAATTAGCCAGCTTCTCTTTGTGCCTGTGTGGCTTTTTAACCTGATGGGTGAAAGAAAAATAGCTTAAAAACAATAATAATAATTGGAAATGCACAGGTTGGCGAGGAACACAGCAATGCAGGTATATTGGAAGGCATTTAAGAGATTTATTTTTAACCGAGTTGTAGCTGACTGGACCCATTCAGCGTTTTTATAAAACTATTCTTGGAATGGTGCTTGAAGTCTGAGCTGAGGTGCCTCAGTGTTCAGTGAAATCCACCTGGTGTAATTCAAGAGTATCCTTCTTCCTTTCTCTGAGGCAGACTTGGAGCCAGCCACTGTTGGAATACTTGGCCATTCCAGCATAAATGGGATTTAAATGATATATATAAATAATACCCTTACTTTTCAGTCTAACTTAAAGGTTGTCATTTTAAAATTCTGCCTGAGCTGTTGTCTCTGTGAAGTTTTCCAAGTTGTTTATTAAGCTGTTCTTAATGCACTTTAATTTTCTTCTTTCATGTGTCTCCTGCTGCTCTGTGGTTGTTTTCAAGGACCTCAGTCAAGGCACAGGATGGGATTGTTGGGGTGTCTGTGCAGGGCCAGGAGTTGGACTTTGATATTCCTTGTGAGGAATCCCTTCCATCTCAGGGTGTTCAAGGATTCTGAGATTTTCCTAGGATTTAGGGATCCCTGGTTTGCAGGTGCCAGCATGATCCAGCTCTTGCTTTCCATCTGGGGAACGTTACCTGTGTTTGACAGGTGGGGGAGTTTGACCCAGAGGGGAAGTGCTTTATTTAAGGACAACTTCTGGAGGGGCCAGTGGAACAAATCCCAGCCCTAAATGTGGTTCTGTAGTTACTTCCCATCACTTGTGTGGCCGTCAGCCTTGGGTGGAGGAGCTTGGGTGTCTTAATCAGTTCTGGAAGCTTTATTTATCCATGATGGGGATGAGGGGGAGTTAAGATGTGCTGTCATGACACACTTTTCTGTATTAATTTGGGAAACATTTTCTTCTGGCAGTTGGGGGTTTTATACAGTGCAAAAAGCAAAATAATTGTAGTAGATACACTTGATACAGCTGGTCCTGGAAAAGCTTTTAACTGTTTTACCCTCTGAGGGTGAGTTTTTCATCCACATCTGAGGTCTGGCCAAGGCTGTGAGAATTTTTGTGCTTTAGAGTCATTAAAGAATTGTCCATAAGCAGCTTTTTTAAGGTAGCAGTTCAGAAAAAAAACCAAAACATTCACTCTTGTATTGGGCTAAGAATTATGATTTGGTGACTCTGTTTCCTGGAAGATGCTTGGCTGGGAAGCCTTTGTGTTACATTTTTGTAGCTAGATGAGAACTGGGGGTGGTTTTGGGTACCTGTGCAGTGCTACAAGGTGTCCCTGAATTCTGACCCACAGAGCAGTTGAAGAGAGCAGAGAAATGTGTGAAGTTTGAAACAAGAGGAGATTTAAAGAGAATATAAGTGGCCAGAAGAGTAGGTGAGTGCTCATGGTGGATTCTGTGCTGAGAACAGCAGAAACAGGGAGGTTTCATCCTGCAGGGCTGGATCCCCTCTCCGTGGGTGCCTGGATGCCTCTGAGCCAGGCCAGTGCACGTCAGCCAACTTCTCTTCCCATCCTGAGATTGGCTAATTTTCAATCTTTCCAGTGAAATTCATAAAAATCACCATTTTTCAGTTGTATCCACATGTCAAATCTGAACCCATTGAGGGGGGAAATGGTCAGGAATAGAAACCCTGGGCAGTTGTGGTTCTTTCTGGGCAATCAGACCCCAAATCCTCCCATCCTTGTGTTGCCCAGAGCTGATTTCCTTGTCAGAACAGCCCCAAAGCTGCACTGCTGTATTGCTTCAGAAAGGCTAAAATCAGGGAAAAGTGCTGTCTCCAAGAAGGACAACAGTGAGCCAAGTGATTTCCACGATGGAAATTCGTTTTCTTTGACATTTTCACAAGGTTTTTGGGGTTGTTGCGGAGGTGGCCAGATCTCCAGCACCTCAAAACCAGCAAACTTCCCTCTTCTGCCAGAGGAAGCACAGAAGGCCTCGTTCAAGATGTCTTTTTAGACAGGAATGATTTTTAAAATGATAATCTGGGAACGTCTAACCCCCCTGAATTCTTGGCTCATAACAAGTGAATCCTCCAGGGAAAACCAGCACTGCTGGTCACCTTTAGCAGAGTTGGGAATTTTGGGTGATTCAGTTTCCTTCTGCCAGTTTTGTTGTTGTGGTGTTGTTTTTTTTCCCCTCAGTCCTTTCCCAATTTAACAGGATCATCTGGTAACTCCAATAAAATTCTGCTGCAAAAACAAGCAGTGTTGCATGCAAGGAATGATTACCCAGGGAATTTTGGGCATGGATGTCTTAGTGGGATTCTTGCCAGGGTGAGATCTCTCTGAATTGTCTTGCAATGCAAATGTGTGCAGATGCTGCAGATACTGCTGGGCTTCACTTAGAGGAATATTTAATGCTTTATTTAAAAGAATACTTAATATTATATTTAATATTATTATTATTATTTCCAGTATAGGGAGGCAAATCAGGAAACTTCATTCTGCAATACTGTTTTTTGTTGAAAACAGTGCTTCAAAGCAAATCCACATGTCTGAAAAAC
>VZTR01002319.1:1629-41500 GCA_013400775.1 Chaetops frenatus | reverse complement strand
CAAATCTAAGGGTTTGCTTTCCTTTGCCTGCACTTTAGAAATACCAATATTTACCTTCCTTTTTTCTACCCTGTCTTTAATTTACTGTAACTGCTCAAAGCCAGGCAGTGCTGCCCTGCAAGAGAGGGACCAACTCGGAGCATACGGGTGGATTTAAATTCAAAATTAATTTGACTTAAACCATTTTTTCCTCCTGTATAAGCAACCTACTCTAGATTTGCTGCTTTTAATAAGGGGGTGAGCATTGGGATTTGTTCATTTAACTCTTCCCCAGATTGGTTGCAAGTCATAAAACAATAAGACTTATTTCTGGGTTTGTGCTTGATTTTTTTTTTTTTTTTTTTTTTTTTTTTTTTTTTTTTTTTTTTTGCAATGAATTTGCCAGCACAGCATTATCTTTGTAGGAGAGCTTTGGGAAATGTTGTTGCAACTTGTTTTATGCTTTCCCACTTTTACCTTTTATTGCTTTTAGTTGGAGTTAGAGGAGAAAAATCCCTTCAGGAAAAAAGGTGATAAAAAGAAGAGTTAGTGCAGAATTTTGCTGATTTCTGGTGTGCTTGTGGAAGAGGGAAAGGGGTCCTTGAACCTCTGTCTTGGAGAGAACAGGACAAGACTGAAATAAAGGTAAAGGTGTTTGAATGGACAGTTTTGACTCAAGAAGGCAACGCTGACTAATAAAATAAAAGTAGCTCTGAGGGCTGCTGGTTCTGGGTGTCAGGGAGGGTCTGGACACCCTTCTGGAGTGAGTAACGGATGCAGAAAATCCACTCACACAAAATGAAACTTCCTTTTCAGGGAGATGCAGTAATTGTATCAAAACTGGGAGGTTTTTTTGCTCGCAGGAAGGAAACTCCTGGGTTATTACACTAAAAAATGCATTCTGCGACTTAGTAATTCTTTCATTAGAGACATTTTAAATTGATTTTGACTGCTTTGATCAGTTCTAAACACTGGAAGCTGCACAGGGATGCAAAGGAGCTTTTTTTCTTCCAAAAACCTTTCCTCCATAAACCTTTGGAAGTCGTGGGAGTTGGCTCCTGGTCCTCTGACAAAGCCTCCCTGAGCAGCCCCATCTTGTTAATAGTGAGATTGGTGGGAGTTTGTCATGATTAAACTGCAGATAATCACCATTACAGCCCTCGTGGCAGCCTGGTGATGAGACTTTATGATTATTGCTCTCCTTAATGAGCAGGTCTCCCTTAGCTCCCCAGAAAAGCAAAGAGGGAAAGCATCAAGTTAAAAAAAGGAGCACTGTCCCGTTGGGAAACGTGCCTGGGGCCTCCAGAGTTGCATTCCCAGGGGAGGCCGAGTCCTGACTCTGCTCCTGAGTTAATTGGGAGCCCAGGGTGCCACAAACCCGCTTGGATCTTTCCCTGTTTTGTGCCATCCTCCTTCCCCCTGACCTCAGACCACTCTGGTTTTGGGCTGGGTTTGGAGTCCCCTCTGGTTTTGGGGTGGCTTTCCCTGCTTTCCATCTTTAGTCAGAGCCCCCAGATGCCATCCAGCAGTGACGCTGGGTGTGGAGGAAGCAGCGACAAATCCAGTCACTGACTGGCCATTCCCAAGGGAACTGATACTTGGAATAAAAACGTTGTAGCTCTTGAAATGAACCTGTATCTTCTTGTCCTCTTGCAGTGTCTCTCCCTGTGCCTGGCAGGGGAGCCTTTCCCTGGAGACAGGTGGATTTAACTCTTCAGTGTCCTCTGGAAGTGCCAGCTCTGCGTTAAGAAAAGCTGGAATTTTCTTTGGAGACAGAGCATTTCCTCCTCTCAGCCACCTCAGCCCCTGAGTGTGCTCGTACTTTTTACAGAACAGATCTGTGTCCCTCCCTGTGCTCATGAAAGAGTTCCTCAGTTCTTGTATCTGCACTGCCATAGAAATTTAGGGTTTCTGTGCAGGGTTGCAGGAAGGCATTTGGTGGTTCCTGCTCTTGGGAAAGGCTCAGCCCAGTGGATGGGCTGCTCTGTTGGCCAGAGCCAAACAAAGTCTCCTGCTCCACAGTGGGCTGAGTAAACTTGATATCAATTCACAATACTTTAATTATTTCTCCAAGGATTTGAGCCTCCTTTTCATTTTCTTCCTGAAAGGCATTGCCTAAATTGCCTTTATGCCCAGCTTTCCTTCCTGATGGAAAACTACTGCACCTTGTGCTGGCCAAACATCCTGGTCGGGGGCAATGTGGTTTGTCCTGGGATTTTTTGGGGTGTGCAGGGAGCTGGAGCTCCCTTCCCAAACCCGCGTGCAGCCAGGTTTGTGCTCTGGTGCTCTGGCTCTGTCAGAGCCATCTGTCCTTTGGGAGTTTTTAGCTTTATTTTTGTAAATGCAGAAAAATCATCGCTTAATGCTGAGCTAGGAAGCAGAGATTCCTCTGAAGCACTGGGAAGCTTTACTTGGAGTTACCAAATTGAAACAAAAAAGTTTTGCTGGGCTTGAGCAACCTGGGATAGTGGAAGGTGTCCCTGCCCATGGCTGGGTGTGGAACTGGATGGGGTTTAAGGTCCCCTTCCAACCCAACCCATTCCATTATTCCATGAAAATACAGTGGGAACCTGGCAAAAATCACCACGTGCCACAGCCTGTCACTGAGGCTGGTGATCCTCCACCTCCATCCCTTGTCCTGAGTTTTTGGGATGGGTTTTTGGGGAGCTGTGGGGGGGGTTCCTGTATCCTAATTCCCCCTCCATCTCCTTCCCCTGATTCCCGACTCTGGAGGGAGCTCTGGCTGCCCCAGCAGGGAGCTGCAGGGACGGGGTTGCCTCTCCCGTGCACAGCTCTGGTTGTTTCAGTCCCCAGCTCAGTTCTGCAGCAGAGACCCAGCAAACAGAGTGCATTTTGTTCAGGAGGAGCTTTTTAACCTGGATTAGCTGAGATCAGAAGCTCCAGGCATGCGAAAGGGAACAGGCTGCATGGCTGGCTCAGCTCTCGTGCCTGTGGGGTGACATCTTGATGACAGTGGAGTTTAATTGCTCTCTGCTTTGCTGATACAGGCTATTGTCCATTTAGGGCCTGGCTTTCTGCTGTACAGGGCAGGACAAAGCATTTCCATTAGGCTACAGTTTGGATTTTAACTTCATCATGTGTCTTACTCTCTAAACTTCACACAAATTGGAGTTTTTCTGCATTTCAAGTGGGACAGTATCTGAGATATGCTCAGTGTGTAGTGGTGTCAAAGCCTGCTCATGATGCTTCCTGGTAAAATTGGTAATTTTGTTAGAATGATGAAATTCTGTAACTATGAAGCTGGAAATGGTAAATGAAGCTCTGTAACTTTAAGGAGCTTGGAATGGTGAAATTCTTTAATATAACCAGAAATTTCAGCAAGTCACGTTGGGGATTTTTTTGAGCTGATACTTTAAACTCCTTTATTTTCTATCTTATAGAAACACTCTCGATTTTTAACCCTGGAAAATTAAACCACTGAGGAAGCAACATTTGTGCTGTAACAGCCCACTTTAAATGATGCAATTATAACGAAAGAAGCCAGTGTGCCTTTTGCAGTTTAGCAATTAAAAACTTTCAAATGTACAGCGTAGCATTTTGGCTGACATAAAAGCTTTTGAGCATTTTATTGCTGCTTGTACTTCTGGGCAGGATTCGTAGGTGCTTTAATATTATGGTGATAATGTGTCTATTAATGCCTATTAGGCAAATGATAAATGATAATAAATACAAACTACAGTTCAGAGTAATTGGTGAGAGTCCAGCTCTTAAACCTTCATCAAAAGCAGCTTTTTAAAAATTATTTGTGTGACAAGCTAGAGTGTTCACTTCTGCCCAAAATAAATCCTTTTAAATGTTGGGAAGGGGGAAATGGGGGGGTCTGTGACAACACTGGATGATCAAGGTGATAAATGGGATTTTATCTTGGAGGGGAGGAGTGAGCAGAAGTGTCCAGGGGATAATTTGGGGGTTGCTGCCCCAGGAACTCCTGTCACACCCTGCTCTGCTCCTGTTCCCTGGGGTTTGCAGATCCCATCTGCATCCCTGGAAGGATGTGGGTGAATCCTGAATCCTCCAGCAGCATCCCCGTGGCTCACCTGGGCAGCTGGCACCTCTCTTGAGTAGAAAGCCTCAGTAGTGGTGGATTTACACGGAATTTCCAAGACTCTTTCCATGAGAATGTTGGATTTGAATAGCAAAACTGTAATTTCGGAGTCGCAGCAGACCATCCCATCTGTCTTCAACTTCAAACAGGATCCTTGGGAGGCCTCAAATTGCAGATGGAAATTGTGTTGTAGGGAGGCAATGTTTTAATTCCAGAAGTAATAGATGGGACATGAAAAAGAGGAATATTCAGGAGACTTTTTTGGCTGCTGGGTTTCTGGGGGGAGGTAAATACAAGCCTTGGAATAGTGGGATGTCCTGGGAGCAGCCTTTTGTCTCTCCCTAATGCTCAGTGGCTCTCTCCTGGGCCAGCTTGGGCTAATTAACTGCCAGCAGACTTCTCCCAGACTCACCTGAAGCTGTGGGTCTGTTCCAGGGAATTCCTTTCCCCTGGGATTTGTATTTCTTGCTGCCAGTGAACTCAGGGACTCGGAGGGGTCTCCTGGGAGTCTGTCACGGCGAGGGACAGGGTGGACCTGCTTTGCTTTAGGACTCCAGTTTGCCTTGCAAGGTCTTGGGGGAGTGTTTAAAACAAAAATATGAGTGGAAAGTAAAATCTGGGTAGGTCTGCAGGAGCTTTTCCCAGGTACCCAGGTGTGTTTAAACCGAGGATCCTCCTGGACTGGGATCAGCCCCTTTTTATCCCACCCTTGGCCCAGTTGTGCTGGGAAGCCAGAGGAAGTAGGGGAGGGAGCCTTGCCTATATTTGGACCTTGTTGTGTGGGCTAAAGAAACATAAACCAGTCATAACCAAAGAATTAAAGAGGAACTTGGAGTTTGGGGCGTTACAGAGTCTGAAATTTGTGCTTTTTAAGCAGTTTCTGGTTGTTCCCATTTTTGTAACTGGTTCCTGAGGTGCAGCGGCTTTACCTGGGTGCTGGTTTTACCCGGAATTGCACGTGATGGTTGGAAACATCCCATTAATGCCAGCCTTGGTTAGCAGGATTTTATAGTTTCTCTGTATATTTATTGGAATTCTTGCTACTAATTTTAACTGTTTGTAAGAAGCTTTAAATTCTGAAAATAATCCCCTTGTTCCAGCACAAATAAGGGTAAATTTTCAGTTGCACTCTGGGCATTGGTGACTCTGAACATCCAACAAAACAGACAAACACATCAATACTAAGTTTAGGCAAATATTTTCCATAGAACACAGTCTGCAGTATAAATTCCAGTAAATACACGACAGAACTTCCCAAAATGATGCCTTCTTTAATTATCTGTATTTCCCTGAAGAAACAGGGAGGCTTCCAGCTGGCTCCTTGACCTGAGGATTTCCAGTGTCCTTTCTGATCCTGGGTAGGAACATGCCATCCAGCTTTTCCACTAAAGGTGTTTAAAACCTTCTGCCAGCTTCAGTCAGCCCTGATAAAGCACTTCATTAGCTTTGCATTCCATTATTCTGTGTTTTATTGACACTTTCTTGTTCTTTCTACTCTTTCCTCAGCTTCCACATGCCAGGCCTGGAATATTTAAGTGTGAGGAGCTGTTTATGTGTTGCCACCACCTCTGTGAGCTTTCAGAGTCCCTCTTTAGGGTTTCTCGCTCTCCTCTAGCCTGGGGAAATGAAAGGATGAGCATAACTCTGTGATAATAAAAGCCATGTATCTTGTGGGAGCTTTGGGGATGAGTTTTGGGGTTTTTCTGGTTTAATCTCATGACTTTAGAAATAATCCTATGGTATGTGGAGGACTGACAAAAAAAACTTGTATCTGTGGGGTTTTATTCATGTTGGCATCCCAGAGCAGAGCTTTAAGGGTTTTATTTCTCCATCATTCCCAGAGAATGCAGCAGGAGCTGTGGACAGCAGGGAACTGGGCATGGAAGTGTGGAAGTTCTTTCCAGATGGCAGATAAATGAAATTTTGTGGAATAAATGCTGGAGTGTATCCAGGCCCTTTCTGAGGGTCTGTTTTCCAGTCAGGTGGAGAGGCTGGAGCTGGTAATTCCAGTTTGGGTAGATCTCAGAGGTGCAGCTGTGGTTTGGATGTTCCTTTGGGAGTTATTCCTGCAGAGCTTTGGGGCTGCAGGATGGGCCCTGCTCTGGTCCAGCAGCTCCTTTGCTGTTCCAGAGGAAGTTGGACACAGCTCCTTGTGGGACCTGGCAGCCTCTGGAGCTGCAGGAATGTTCTGCCAACCTTCCAGCTGTGTCAGGAAGCCTTCAGCTGGAACAATGGCATGGAGCAGGAGTGGAATTCCTGTCCGAGGTGTGTTTGGAGGGGCTTTGCTGCCCCTGGAAATGGGTGGTTCTCGTGTGGTGTTCTCCACAGATGCCAGGAGTTGTGCTCCTTCCCTCTGGACCCCTCCAGCACTGTCTCCCTCGTGGATGAGCTGCAGGGATGGACACCTGGTACCTGGCAGCATCTGCTCACCTGGCAGGTGGCTGCTGCAAAGTACCTGAACTGTGCTTTTCTTCCTTAGATTTTTATCTTTAATCAGCTTCCAGGAGCTGTTTTTAAACCCAGTGAGTCTCAGGGAGGGATAAAGCTGTAATTCATTGCGAGGGGATGAGGTTGTGCCCCTTTGCATGGACTTGTTTTCCTTCTTGTCTGAACACAAAGGTGAGGTTCCATCAGCATCCTCAATTTGCCAAGGATTTGCTGCATCCAGGTCCTGTCCTCGGGCTGGGGAGGTGACTTGGTTTAATTGGAAGGACCTTGTTCCCACTAAAAAGGGATGGAATGGCATTTCTAGGAACTGTAATGCAGGAAGTTCAGTCACGGCATCACTGAGGAAGAGGATTGAAGTGACTCTGAGGTGACTGTTTAGAAAATGACAGAGAGATTTTGGAAAGGGCTGCAAGAACTCTTGAAAATTGGGCTTGTCCATCCGAGAACATGCAAGGAAGTAAATCCAAAGGAAGATGGAAATGTGGTTTTAGTTTGGTTTCACATCATTCATCTGTTCTCTTTTATTCTGAATGGAAGTGTCCATGCAGGGATTTGACTTCATCTAATAAAGGTTCTTAGAGTCACATCCTTAATTAGTTCTCCTCTTCCATGAAGATTCTGAACAAGCTGTAGCCAAGGAGTTGGACATCAGGGAAGTGATGCCTGTGGAGGTTCAGGGATGGTGCTGCTGGGATGGTGCAGTGTCCATCCAAATCCATCAGTTCCCTGTGATCCCTTCTGTGGAGCGTGGCAGGGAGTTCCAACACAGGGGATCACAAACAGGCACAGACAGAAACACTGAATTTTGGGAGATAAATCTCAGCTTTGCCATTTAACTTGCATAAAGCTGGTATTACCCACTTAACTTCAAACCAGTTTATTTGTAGACTGTGGGATTTATAAGTTCTGTAATTAAACCATGTCTGATTTGTGCATCAGGACTTTTGTTCCTGCCTCCTTATTCCACTTCCATCCTACTTACTCCCTTTTTATTCCCCTTCAACAACTTTCCAGACCCAAGAGCAGAACTTCCCAAATCTGTAATTTGCTGTACAAGAACCACATGGGTTGGGTTGGTTTTTTTTTCTTTCTTAAATCCAGATTTTTTTCATGTTTCAAATGCTTGTTTGCTCAAGTATGTTCCTATGAATTTCTGGACACAGGGAACAAAAAGCTGGCCAGGCTGTCCATGAACAGAGTGCTGTGGAATGCAGTGTCGTGGCACTCGAGGAATTCAGTGATCTCTGTACCAAGAGCAAGATGTTGTTTATTGGTGCTTTCTAAAGGTTGTTGTGGGTCTATAAAAAACTCCTTATCCAGCACTCAGGGAGTGCTGTCAGCTCCGAGTGTGTTCCTGCTTTCCTCGGCCTCATAAATGTCCTGCAGTGATCCTGGGTGTGATGCAGGTCTGTGAAATTGGGTTGGATGGGCTCTGACTCTGTCTCAGGCTGGGTTTATCCATCCAAATTTTGTTAGTTTTATCTGGCCTAAAAGGATTTCTATTTTGTTGGTGAATTTATCCATCCTGGCTGAGATTCTTCACTCCTGGGCTGGAAAAGTTTTATGAGGGATGATCAACTTCGTGAATTTCAAGCTTTTTAACTCTCTTGCTTCTTGAATCTAAATACCTGCTTCTCTAATCCATTGGAAATTGGGTGACACAAACAGCACAACATAACTCACCCTTTCCTGCTTTCTCTCCGAGATTCCTGGTGGTTTTCCCATGGAAGTGTCTCCCATACACATGGCAACATTTTCACTCTGAGTGATACTTTCAGTTTTTATAAATTCTTCTGTCCCTTTGGAAAGCTTCACGATGGGATCCCACGAGCCCCATGGAGCACAATTCCCATCGTGGAATGCTTTGTATGATTTAGGAAATAAAACATCCACAGCCCCAGTTCTGCTGGAGTTGGAGAAATCCAAACTCAGCGTGGCTTGGGTTGGGTCTGTTGTTGTCTTCTTCAGTTAGAACCCCAGGTGAGACTCGGAATTGAAAAGTCTTTGGGATCCCTGAAATCACAGAGAGGCAAAAAAGGCTGAAATTGAGCAGTTTTAGAGCCACAGTAATATAATTTTTTAAATGTAAGCAGCTGAGCCTGGAGGAGGAGGCCGATTGTTGAGACAGGCAATGTAACAACACAGTTTTGCAATGGAGCTGCAGTTTGCTTTTCCAAAGGATTGCCAGCTTTCTCTTGGAAAAAATTCGCTTTGTGTCCTCTCAGGCCGAGAACTGGAATAAATTTTCCCCTCGAGTGTCCATTTTTTAACTGAAAACTTACATAAACACCAAAGCTGAGCTGTTCTGTGCCCAAAATGTGGTGGAGGGGTCGGGAGGAGCTGAGTGTCACCTCAGACACTCAGACTGCTCCTCTCCTGAGCCAAGGGGCTCTCTTGTTTATCTCTTAGTTTATCTCTTTTCTGGTACAAATCACTGTTTCTGGGTTTTTTTTTTTTTTTTGTTTTCTTACTTGAAATATACATTTCCCTCAGCCTTTCCCCTTAAAAAAAATGAGGAAAGTAAAAAACTCCAGTTGAAAAATCAAGCTGGAGTGTGGTTTGGCAGCAAACGTTGGAGCTTTGAATTTTCTCTGAGGTAATTTTTGTTTTTTCCACTTGTTTTCGTAGGATGCTGTGACATCAAAACCAGTCATCCAGTTTCAAGGAAGCCAAGGGGTAAGTTTTTCTCTGGAAAGTTCTTTACATTTAATGGGAGTGAGGAATTTGGGCTGTCCCAGCTCAAGGAATGATGCTGTGATTGCTGGAAGTGAGAGGTTGAGGTTCAGGTGTGGTCCAGGAAGGTGTTTGCTCATGGATTCTCTCTCTCTAAAACCTTTTCCCTCTTTATTTCCTAACCTTGCTAAATCCATGGGAAATTCAGCTTTATGGGCCTGTGCTGTTGGGTAGAACAGGAAAAAGAAAAGGGTACAGAAATCCATGGAATCCTCACCTGTAAATCCCAAGAAAACACCGTGCAAAACTCACTGCGAGACTTTCTGGGTTCCAGTTCCTTCCAGCAGCAGAGCTGGGGGGCTGCTCTGAGAGTCCTGCAGATTTCTTTAATGTAACTGCTCTTCTGTGAGCACCAGAAGTTATTTTAGATTTTGGAGTTTTACTTCCCCAACTTCTGTTCCAATGACAGAACTCCAGGGTATTTTTAGCCCCTTGAACCCAGTCTGTCATGCCAGTTGCTGACAACGTTGAGATTTACGTGGTGGTGTTTCTGGTAAAGCAATGCAGCCCTTCAGTGAACTTGAAAAATGTCATTTAGATACCTTTTATTTCTAAAAAAGCTTCTGTTTAACTTTAGTCTCTGCATAAGGAAGGGGAATTTAATTTTTTTAGGTTTTTGGTTTTTTTTTTTCTCAAGAAACTGAATTCAGCTATAGCTTCTGATTGGTTTTTTTTATACACTGGCACATTAAAGCTTTCAAAAGGGCTTGGATTGAGTAGACATTAAACCCAGCACATTGTCCTTGCCCACATCCTCCTTTGTGATATTATTCTCCCTAACAGTACATAGAAAATGTAGCAGGAAAGACATGATTGTTATTGTAAGTTAAGAGGAAAAATACAAACCTTCTTTTCCTGGGAAATAAAGAAAGGAGCGATTTCCAGGTTTTTTACTTTGTTTAGACTTAAACTTCCCCGAAAGCTCAGCATGAAAGTTGAGATCAAAATCTGCCACTGAGGTTGGGCACAGTCAGAAGAGAGGAGGAAGAATTGAGGGTGGGTGATTTGTCTTTGTTTGATGAGCTTTGCATGGAATAAAGAAGCTAAAACCACTGGGAATGCTTTCCTTTCCCTTTGGAAGCAGGATCTACACCTGACTTGCCCTGTGAAGATGCCTAAATTTTGGAAATCCCTCCTCTGAATGTTTTTCCTTGAAGGAAATGTAGCAAAAGGGGGATCAGAAGAGCTTAAAATGCTCCTCTGCTCGTGGTGGGTTCCACATGGATCTGATATGGACAAGGATTAGCAAAAAATAAAATTTCTGGGCATAATCAAAAATATTTTCAAATGCTGCAGTCGCTTCTAGAAATTAAAAATACAGGAATGAAAGGGTTGATTGTATTTGAGCCCTGAACTCCCTGAGATGGAGTCGGTGGTGGAGGAGCTGCCTGGCACCTGCAGTGTCACTCCATGGAGAAGGAGAGGAGCCAGGAGGGCTGGGCTGGGCTGGGCTGGGCTGCAGGGAGGATGTGGCAGCCAGGGCTGACCTCTGCCTGCTCCTCCTCAGTGCTTAATTAATGGCACTGACGAGGAAAGGCCAAAGGTAGAGCTTTGAAGAGAGCTGCAGCTCCGTGGGAGCACACAGAAAGAGCTCTTTGTCCCTTTATTGCTGTTTTTCCTGGGTATGACAAGGAGCTGGCAGCTGGGGAACAATCTGCTTTTAGGGGTAGGACTCTGCACGTCAGGATTCTCCTGCTTTTTAAGGAGCTGAGGCTTGGAGTGCTTTTGAGGGGTCCTCTATCAGTTGGACTGGAGAGATAATTCCAGGAATTTAACAGGCTGATGATGGCATTAAAACGTATTTGTTGAGCTGCTTTATTTTTTGAATTATTTCTTCCACTCTTCCTCAATTCCCCAATTTGCTGCCTTCCTATTTTGCTTCCCAAAAATGCAGCTATGGGGAATCCCATTAACTTGCAAGGGTGGGAGGTTTGTGCATAGCAGAACTGTCAGTGTGATTTAAAGCAGTGAGGTTTTAATAGTGGGAATTTTCTGTGCAAGTATCCCCCTCTCAAGAGGGAAAAGCTTCACTTGACGATTTAGGGAGGCAGGACATAAAATAAGAATTTAAACAAACTGCTGCTTCTTGAGTTTAATTCTCTAGAAGCCTTTAAATTACTGTGGCCATGTGTTTTCACCTATTCCAGTGTTACTCTAAAAGCTGTCAAGGATACTTTCGGTTTCTAATACACAGAAAAAGCAACTTCCATGTTTGGGACATTAATTAACCAGGGAAGGGAATTGTTGGGAATAAAACCCAGGGTCAGCAAGGTGGCAGCAGAAAGGAGGAAGTCAGTGGTTGTAGCCCAAAATAAAACAGCCGTTCCAGTGACAAGGGACAAAACCTCCTGCCTGGATCCTGGTCTGGATCCAGAAGCTGATAAAAACTTTTGGGATTTTGCCTTGGGATGTGTTTCTCTGTAGTGATGCTGCTCTTTTTAATGGTTTTTATTCTGTGTAATAATCAGAATTTCAGTCGTAATAACCAGGTTGTTTTGTAGCAGAGTGTTAGGCCAAAGTGGGGCTGTGGATATTCCTTAGGAGCAGCACCTGGCTGTCAGTTTTTCCTCATGGGTTTTCTCGGATAGTTTTGTAGGGTTTTATGGAGTTTTGAGCATTGTGCTTGTTTCAATGTGCACATAAATTAGAATTTAAGAGCTGTAGTACCACAGCGTTACAAATGGTGTGCAGAACTGTACAAGAAATACTGAAAATGCTTCTATTTTGGTAAAAAGACGTGCAGAATCAGAGCTTAGGCTGGGTGAAATTTGCAGGTGTTTGTGGGGTGGCGAGAGCAGGGACAGAATTGAACTGGGGGAAAAAAATACCCTTCAGGCACCAAACCCACGTGTGTTCTGCAGCATTTTAAAAATATGACTGTTGGGAGCAAAACCTCTTTGCTTTGTGACTGGAAAATACGACCTTTCTCCTGTTTCTTGGGATGAAGTTTTGGTATTAAAAGAAGGAGGTGAAATCCCTGTCCAGAGCGAGCCATCCACAGATGAATGTTACTTGAAAGAAGAAAACAGAAGTCACATCTGTACCAAGCTATTTTTAAGTGTCTCTGGTTACTGGTGCAATACCCAGCACCAAAATTAGGGCTCCCTCAAAGCAGTCACCATGCTGATTTGGTGGCTTGAGAAACCTTCTGTTTTTCAGCTAAAAATAATTCCTAGATAACGGCCGGGTTGCACATGCGACACTTTTCAGTACTAAAGTGACTCTGCCTCATTTTACAGCCTCTGGAAATGCTGCAAAAACCCTACAAAAATCCAAAATCGGGGCTCTTGGAGCAGCTGTTTTTTTCCAGTGGCAAAGCAGGAGTGAGGAGGAAGTTCTCTGAGTGTGTGGAGATGTGATTTGGTGACATCCTGCAGGTTTTATTTTCCAGGCTCAGGTGCAGCACAGCTCGATCCCCCTTGGAAGCAGAACAGCCCTGTGGGATTTTCCTTTTCTCCCCATTCCCACCAAATTTCCAGCTGCAAAATCCCCCGCAATCTGCTGCTTACATAACTCTCTGCCCCTGTGCCTGTTCTGGTAAAGCAGAAGGGAATTTTCTTCCCCCAGCCTGGGTGGGGGCAGAGGATGCCAGGAGAGATTAAAGGGCTCGAGGGCTGCAGTGCACATTTGGCAGGGGAGATAATGGGGCTGCTCAGGGAGGGTCCAGCAGCACCCAAAAAATCTGCTCCCAGTATTTTCAGAGCTGGATCCTGGGGTTAACTTGTCCTTCTGTGTGAAACAAGGCTCAAGTCTGGGTTTCTGGGCTCGTTTTTGGAAGAAGGGAGCTCTGTTTGAGGGCAGGGAAACGCTGCACACAGGCTGTGCTCAAGGGCTTCTTGCTGCCTCCGAGAACATCCCTGTGGTTTAGCAGAGGGACACAGATCCCTGGGTTTTCCAGGCTGCTGGAGACATCTGAGGTCTGAAGGAAACCACCCAAAACCCCCTCCTGTCCCAGCACAGTCATGTGTGGATGCCACGGGCTGGCTTGCTGGGAGCGTGTATTTTCTGCATAGATGTGGCAATCTGGGTAAATATAAATCCGTGTGGTAAAAGCCTGGCCTAAAATAGGCTGGAGCTGGTGTTCCTTCTGTCTCAGCTTCTGGAAGCCATCTTAATTATCAAATATTGATGTGATAGTAGAGTTCAGATGCTGACATTCACGTTGGATCCTGAATGCGGAGGGGAGACAGTTTCCCTTTTGAAAAATGAATGGCTGGGGGGGGGGGCTGAAAAAAACAATGCAGGATGGCTGTGGAGTTGTCTGTGGAGCACACTCAATGCTTGATTAAATATTTAATTTAGCAGCAGCGTCACACTCTACTGTGAGCCATGAAATCTTGTTATGGAATTATAATTTCTTAGAAAAGAATAAGCATGCTACCTAGTGACCTGGCTTGTGCTATGTTTAGTGCTGGATCACTAATTCTAAAGAAACGAGCCTCGAGTGTTTTACATTGAATATAAACAGTGGGAGAGAGTCTGTTTTGAGCCTGAATCAATAGAATTGGGTCAGATTCCTAGAACAAGGTGGTTGTGGGCTCTGTTCGAGAGGCAGCTCTGTTCTGCCAGAGCCTTGCCCAGCCTCAGCTGCTCTTTCCCTCTGATCCCTTTCCCTTCCCCTGCACGCAGCGGGGAGAACTTGAATTCTTCTCGCAGCCTCCCCGTGCAGTAACCCAGGTGCTTTCCTTGCTGCAAAATGCCTCAGAGCATCCTGCCTGCAGGAGCACTGAGCTCTCCTCAGCCTGGGGCTGCCTGAGTGACCGATGTTCCTCCTCTCCCGAGCAGCACATCGCCATCCCCAGGCCCGACCGACCTGCAGAAGTGCGGACCTTCACCTTTTACCTCTCCAATATTGGCAAGGACAGCCCCCAGGGGAGCTTTGACTGCATCCAGCAGTATGTGTCCAGGTGAGTGGGGCGTCCAAGGAAAACTCAGCCCTTCTTTTTTATTATTGTTTTCACCCTCTCTTCCGGAGCATCTTTTCCCTAACAAAGCTTAGTGCACGTGTTTCCTTCTTAGAGTCTTTCTGATCTGTTTTGACGTGGGTTATTTTGGGAAGCATCTGGTTCCCTCTCAGCTCCTCTGTGTGTCCCCCACTGTTACTCAGCTAACACCCCCCCAGCTGTCCCCCAGTGCCAGCCTGGTGTCCCTTTGCAGTGTCAGGAGTACCTTTCTCCATTGCATTTCTCTTGCAGCAATGGCAATATCCATTTGGATTGCCTGGGAAGCATACAGGATAAAATCACCGTGTGTGCTACTGATGATTCCTACCAGAAGGCGAGGCAGAGCATGGCACAGGCAGAGGAGGAGACTCGCAGCCGGAGCGCCATAGTCATTAAACCTGGGGGGAGATATGTAGGTAAGCAGCCACTCAGTCTGGGACTCTGGTCTCCATTTGGGACTCAGCAGGCTCTGGAGGCAAACCCTGGTGTTGTTGGCTTGATTGTGGCAGTCTGAAAAGCTCCTGGTAGTTCCTCGTGGGTGATTTAGGGGGCTGCTCTCCTTGTGTTGTGTTGTCTTCACTTCCATCATCACCCCAAGGAAAAACTGTGGCTGCCCCAGCCCTGGAGGTGTCCCAGATCAGGTTGGAGCAACCCAAAAAGTGTCCCTGCCCACGGCAGGGGGTGGCACTGGGTGATCTGGAAGGTCCCACCCAGGCCACAGCACTGTGGGGATGTCCATGTGCAGTGCCATGGCTCTGCCATTAGGTCACACCTGTCACCTGGCAGTGCTGCAGCTCCCTGCTGAGCCCTCCTGGTGCCCCTGCTCCTGGAACTGCCACCAGTGTGTCACAGCTGTGCCCCACGAGACCACAGCAGGGAGGACACAGGCAGCAGTGCCCTCTGTAATAAACACAGGCACTAAGGCGGCCTGGAACAGCCCTGCTTGCTGTGACAGCAGCAGAGGAAATAAAACCATGGCAAATAGCACAGGGAGCCTGCAGAGAGCCAGGGCTCAGGGCCCTGCTTAACCTCAGCTCACAAACTGAGGGCTCAAACAGTAACCAGAATGCAAAGTTTCAGCATTTTTTTTTCCCCTGAAGCAGCTGCTTTTCCTGCAGCCCATGTGATCTGTAGCCAGTCTCTTCTCAGAGGATCTGTGATGAGAAGGGTTGAGTTGCAAAATGTAGAACTGACCCTGACTCATTGTGACAGCAGCCAAGTGCTCAAAGCTGAGAAAGGAGATAGTAATCAGGAAGGAAATGCATTGATTTCCGGTAGGCCAGAAGATTATTTTGTTTAGCTCCTCTTTTAGAACATTACAGTAAGTGCCTGAAGTTAAAGCTTCTGAGGGAGGAGATCCTCAAAGCAATTTGCTTCCCAGAAAGATGGAGCAAAACTTTTTTTTAAAATTAAAACTGCTCCTGGCTAAAACCTTTTACTGGCCTGAAATGGAGACAGAGGCGTGTGAAAGCAGCAGGGGCAGAGCGTGTGCCCACAGGGCTCCTAGATAAGATGTCAGTGTTTGAGGAGGACAGCTCTGGTCCAAGAAGGAAGGGCTTGGAAGGACGGAGCTTGTGTGGGATCTGCAGGTCCTGGTGTGCCAGCAGCATCAGCTGATTCCTGCAGGCTGGGCTGGAGGGACAGGGCTGCCTCTCACATTTCCAGGAGAACACGGAGCTCAGCACTCGAGCGCCAGTGGAGTCGTTCCAGGCAGCTCAGATGTGGAAAAATTTATATGAAATGTTGAAATTGGAGAGCAGCAGAGCTTACAGATGTGAGCTGACACTTGAATAAACAGAGATGTAAATAGATAGCTGCAGGTAAAGCTGCAGGGGATGTGTGCTTGTGGCCACACTAGATACGTGTGCATACATCCATAGACCTGCACGTGTATAAATATTTGAAAATCCTTTGTGTCCTGGCTGAACTTAGTTTTTTCTTTTCCTATCACTGCACATTTTGGCTCCAGCCTTTAAGTGGAAACCTCCCAACGTGATGTTTTTACTGTTCATGACCTGGCAAGAGTTAAGGCAGTTCTAGAAAGCTGACGAATCTTCTCTTGCCCCATTTCTGGAAACAAAATCCAGTTGACCTCTGGATTGTGGGATGTTTAACGTGCAAATTGGTGTCGTTCCCCCTCTCACCTCCCCTCAGCCCTGCCAAGGATGGGTCGTGCTTCCTCTCCCAGCACTGTGGTGTGTAATAAAAAGCCAGGAAGTGGGGCCTGGGTTACGCAATGTGCAGCTCAGTAAAACAAACAGTGCAGACAATCCCCAGTACCTCCAGATGACTCAGTTGAAAACGTTGCTTCCTAGCAATGGAGCAGTGCCCTGCTGGAATAAACCTCCCAAACACTTGCAGTAAATGCTGGATCTTGTTTGTCCTAGCGAAGGTCACTTTCTCCAGCCCAAGTGATTATTGATTGGATCTCCAGGTTTTTAGACCTTGGAAGCCACACATTCTGTTTTCATCTTGGCTTGGTTTGCCTTTGGTAGCTGGGACCTGCTCCTGTGTTCGAAATAGTCCCAATCCTTTGATTTGGTGATGGTGTAAGGGTTCTGTTTTTCAGTAGGAATGGGAAAAACGAATTCTTGGGTGGTGCTGTCAGCAACCCAGAGCCACAGTGGGGATGGAGCTGAGATGCACTTCAGAACCAGCTTTATGTTGTCACTTATCTGCAAAGGCAGTGGAGAAGGGGTTATTCCATCAGCACAGGCAGCACCCTCATGAATAGGCTGATGGCCCAGTGTCAGCCCCATTCATGGGGCCGTGTTTGGAGGGGGAAGGGAGGTGGACCCAGCCCCATAAAGTTCCTATTGTTCTAAAAGCAGAAACATCTGCTGGAGGAGCGTTTCTGCTGAGCTCAGCAGCGGGGAGCCGCTGGTTGACCAGTTCTGGTCTTTCCACTCCGTATTTCCCACTCTTCTACATAATAATGCAGAATTTTCTTCTCATAGGGAGGGCAAAAATAGTTCGATTAACCGTGGGGATACGTGCACTTGGGATAAATGAAAAGCTGGCAAACAAAGGGAGCTTTATGTAAGCTGGTGGCCAATAATACATAGGTTTCCAGAGCTTGGTGTTGCTGTTTACTTGTTACGAGCTTGTCATGAACCATAAACCTCCCGGGATGCTCGTTCTGGCGGCGCGGCGGGACCCAGGGGGTTGTGCTGGTGGTGTTTGTCCTTCCCTGTCACCCCGTGCCACCTCCCGGGGGTGTGCTGGACTCCAGATTGGTGTTGACAGCCCCACTGGCCTCTGCCAGGTGGCTGCTGCAGTTCACTATTCTCATCTCATTTTAGGCAAAAAGGTTCAGGTGCGTAAACCTGCACCAGGAGCTTCCGATGCTGTTCCCTCCAGGAAGCGCCCAACGCCAGTCAACCTTGCCAGTGCAATAAAGAGAGGCAATAGTGCGATTTCCCAGAGACCCTTCAAAGATAGGGTTGTGCACTTACTGGCACTAAAGCCTTATAAGAAACCTGAACTTATTCTCAGATTGCAGAAGGATGGACTTTCTCAGCAGGACAAGGATTTGCTGGATAACCTTCTGCAACAGGTTTGTACTCTGATGAAGGCAACGATTTAGGTAAAGGGAAATGTCTTCTCAGCAGCCTGTCCCCTGGCAGTGGAGCCTGTTATCTCCAGGCTGCAGCTGAATGGGACTCTAAAGGCTGTGGGGGACGCAGTTCTCAGCTCCCAGCGCTGGTGCAGAGATAGCAGGAGCCTCCCGTGGCTACGCCTCGGGTCAGGGGGGTGCAACCAAGCTGGGTGATTTTGGCTCACCAGATCAGTCCCTTTTATAGGGACACTTCTGCTTGGTCATGGGGAGGATTCTCTTAACAGAGGATCTGCAAGTTATTTGGTTATAACCTCTAAATCTCTATTTTATTCTCATGGATATAAAGGAGCAACGCTCTGTATTGGCACGAGTTTTGTATGGGAAGGGAAAGATGTCCCCACTTCTTTTTTGGTACTCCTCAGAGCCTTTCCTGCTTGGAAGTGCCACTGGTTAGGTGTGAAGATCATGCAGCTCCTTGCCAAGCACATTAATTGTGTGTCAAGTGTGAAAGCTGTCTCCAAGCTGAATCAGTTCATAGCACTTTGAGTCACATTAAAGGTGCCATTTTAGGCCTCGCAGTAAACACCTTCATTGCCTTATTAAACACATCATGGCTATTTATTTAAATGCTGCAGCTGCCTTCCTCTGCATTGGAATATCTTCTGGAAAAAAACTCCCTTGTTATTTTTCTTTTTCACTCCTTTCCATAAAGAGCGAGACAGGAGTTCGCTTTGCCCAGGGGCGCAGGGCAGGTCGTATTAAAAACAGAGTCGCAGCTGGCACAGCTCGTTCCTTCCTTAGATTTTAATCCCAGAGCCCTTAATTTCCCAGCAGCTCTTTGGAGCAGTTTTTCAGCGCTGTCTCTGAGTTTCAGAGTAGAAGGCTCTGTTTCTGGTGCTGGCTGTTGATGGATGCTCCGGCCTGGCCCTGGCGGGCGCGCGGCGCGTGCGGCGCTGGCCACGGGGCCGCCCTCGTCAGCCTAAATGCTGATTTGGCTGTAAATGTGGTGCTCGTAAAGTTAATCCCTCTCAGCCCTCCCCGGGCTCCCATCCACAGGCAGACACAGATAAGCTAAAAATTACAGGCTGTGTTAAAGCTACACGGCTAAATCTGTCTAGGTGTGGGTTTCATTGTGCTCTTGCATCTCTCGCAGGACTCCATGTTCCTGGCGGCCTTTTTGCCTCATTTTGCAAGGTTTCTATTTTTGGGAGGGTTGGGGTGGGGCTTGTAGAGTCCCACACGAAGCAAAACAAGGAGGTAGCAGCTCTCAGCCTCTATGCAGAGAAAAATCCAAGTTGTTCTTCCTGGGCTACAGGAACAGGCAGGAAACAGAAAAGTTCTGGGAGAGGTGTGGTTTTTTTTGTTTTTTGGGGTTTTTTTGGTAAAGGAGAACCTGGATTTACTTTTGTCTCCTGGGTGTGTTTACAGGGATACCTCGATGTAAAACACAGTTCAAATTCTTGTTGTATTTTGGCTCAGGATTTTGGAAAGCTGACAGGACTGAAAGGAAAAACAAAGTGTTTGTCATGTAAACTGATAACTGGGCTTTCTATTTTTCACTTATCAGGAGAGTTTGCCATGTTGATTGTGCAGCTTTTTGCTCTGAAATTCCTAGATTTTTAATATTTTGAAGATTAGGCTGTAGGCTCCCTAAAGCAAAAGCAGAGGAATCAGCAGCATCTTCAGTTCAGTCAAGGCCTTCCCACTCCTTTGCTTGTTTTTAAAGCATTTTCCTGCTGTGTGGGTAATAGGAATCCCTGAGCAGGGCCACGTCCTGAATGGAGAACAGTAATCCCCAAACAGATGCACGAGATCTCTGTGCACTGAATAAAAGCATTTTCCACTTTCAAGGGTAGCAGTCCCTGAGCTGAGGGGCTCCAGCAGGGAATTTGGGCTGTGGCTGCTGGCTTTGCCTGGCTGTGGGCAGAGAATTTGGCACCCGGGCCTCCTTATCCCTCTTCAAAAACACATTGAAAGCTTTATTTTCATTTGAGATTTGCAGTGCTCTGCGAGCTGAGGTTGCCCAGAGAAGCTGCTCCATCTCTGGGAGTGTCAGAGGCCAGGTTGGAGCAGCCTGGGACTGTGGGGAGGTGTCCCTGCCCATGGAATGAGATGGAACCAAACCATTCCATGACACTCTGGATCACCCAGGAGAGGCTCATTGCCACTGAGAGCCTCTCTGGGGCTCTTTGCTTTGTGCCAGCTCTGGATTTTCAGGCGTGTACCAACAGCAAGAAGTTAAATTTTCAGTCAGGCTGTGGAAAGACTGACCCAAGTGAGATAACTCTTTCCCAAGTGGTTTCCATTCTCATCCAGCTCTGCCCATTCCAGCAGCGTTTCCTCTCCGTGCAAGCACCACGTGGGGTTTTGTGGGCTGGATAAAATGTCAGGCAGCTGCTGGTGCAAGTGTGCTGAGCTCCCTGCAGTGCTCTGCTGGCTTGAAGCTGCAAATCCCAGGTTCTGTTCTTGCCCTGGAAAAGTTCTCCACAAAATCCAGCTGGTCCCAGGGCGTTCTCCTCACAGCTCCCTGAGAAAGCAGTTCTCTGTGGCCTGTTTTGTTGGCTCGTTAGTGAGGAATTATCTCCTGGCAATTGTTAACCAAGTTATCTCCCCAAGAGTTCCTCTTTGGCCATAAACTGCCCCATTTTGGCCATGGGACAGGTGTGATAAGTGAATTGCCTGTTCCCATTAGGCTTTATTTCCAGGTGTTTCCATCAAATGGTGGTGTGCTGGTCCAGGCTCCCCAGGCTGAATAATCTGTTTTAGATATGACTTATTTCCCACTCAACTGGATGTGCTTTAGAAACTCATTATGAATTATTGCAGTGACAAGGCAAAAGGAAAGGCACAGTTTGATTAAATAATCTTAATAATAAGGAAATGAACTATTAAATTCTCTTCTTGTTCTCTGACACTACTAACAGCTGCTAAGCCTGCTCAGATTTTGCCTTCATCTTAGCTCTTGTTTGGTCGACGAGGTGAGAAGATGAAACCCTAACGATGGTTTTTCAAATTCCTTCTGTTCCAGGTGGCAAATCTAAGTGCCAAGGACAGCACTTTCACACTGAAAGATTGTGTTTACAAAGAAGTGCAGAAGGACTGGCCTGGCTACTCAGAAGGAGATCAGCAGTTGTTGAAGAGGATCCTCGTTAGGTAATTATCCATTTTCTTCTCTCTGATATCATCCAGGGAAGATTCTGTAAATCAGGGTGACCAAGGTCTGTAGGTTGAGTGTGTGACTTACTTTGACATCATTTCAAACTGTCCATCACCCAGGGACCTTTAGGAGTGGACTAAACTTGAATATCCAAGTGGATCCACTCTTCAGATCATCCTGGGCTGTCTTTAAATCATTAAAGGCAAAGTTTGGGGGAAACCTGGATGGGAGCAGAGCTGGTGGAGTTAATACTGCTGGTCTAAATTCCTGGGAGATGAGTGGGTTAAATGTCTCCAGCTCAGCTCTCCTTTGAAACTCTCCTTCCTTTTTTCCATATCTTCCTGTGCAGGCTGAAGTGTTCCATCCCTAAAGTTGAAATTTGATTGAAGCAAGGGATACATGGAAAAGCAAGAGGCTGTTCTGTAGAGATAAATTCTTTAAAACTCATGCTGGTTGTCCTGCTTGGAGTGTGATCTCTGTTCCCAAGTTCCTTCCTGAAACAGCCCTTAACAGACTCAGTTCAGCCTTAGCTGCTGAAAAATTTTTCCCTCTACAGATATTTTCCTTCTGTGAAGCCTCCAAACTTGGAAGCTTCTGGCTGGCAGGGAAAGAGACCAAATCTCCCAGTTTTCTACAGAATTCTGCTCTGAGTGTTGATATTTTTCAGTGCCTTGATATGGATTTTTGTCATGCAGGCACTTGTGCTTTATTTTATTGCACTTTTGGTTAAGCTGAAGCACAGCCTGCTCTGTTTGAGCACTTCCCATGATTTAAAAGCACAATTGACTTGGAGATCAGACTTTCCTAAACCAACAGAAAACTTGCACTCCAAGTGCTTTGGCATGCTCAAGGAAAATCAAAACTCATTTATGAGTTATGTGAAATCATAATTTAAAAAAAATACAACTGCCATGCAATCTTTATGGCTTTCAAAAAAGAAAAGAAACAAAAAAGCCCAAAGTGAATTTCTCTCTGTGGAAAAGCCATGTTTACTCCTTTTTCTAGAATTATGGCATTCACTTGGGCGAGGGTCTAAAAATAGACCTTGGAAAGGATGTATTCAACTGTACAAACAAAGCCCTGCTCAGCCAGTGCAGGTAATGAGGCTCCAGAATGGAAAAAAAACATGTGGGGTTTGAAGACAGGAGAGAAACAGGCACAGGAGGCAGCAGACACTGGGGTTTGCGTTGCCAACCAATTGTTCCAATTCCTGCTGGATTTCAGGGCCAGTGGCCACTCAGTGCCTCAGCAGCTGCAGTAATTAATACATCTGCAGATACTAAAGCTGGGTTTAACTTTGCTGGGGTTAGACCAGCTCATTTTTCCTCCTTTTTTATGTTTTGCATCCCTCTGTCACCGCTGGGGAGCCCGAGCAGCCTGGTGTGTGGAAGGTGTCCCAGCCTGTAACTGGATGAGCTTTAAGGCCCTTCCAGCCCAAACCATTCCAGGATTCTCTGCAGTCTTTGCTCTGCTGAGCTCAATGCTTTCATCACCCCTTAAATCCATAATTAGCAATTAGAAGATGTGACAGTCTTGCTCAGGCTGATCAGCCAAGCCCCCAAAAGCCACTTTCACTGGGCTGTTAGGCAATGTCAGTGTCCCCTTCCCATTTTCACAATCCCCAGGTCCTTTCCTTGAGTTGATCTGTGGCTGCTGAGGTTGTTTTAAATAAAATTCAACAAAGCCAGGACAGTGGTGACACTGCAGATGTCTAAATATTGCTGCCACACAGCCCAAGGTTCAAGCTCAGGTTAAAAGCCAAATCTTGTCAAGTCCTGGGCGTTATCTCTGAGATAATCTTCCCAATGTTTAAAGGATATGAGGGAGCTTTAACGCTGATTGCAGTTTCTTGTGGGAGAATTTAAAGGTGGGTTATTCAGGCTCCACAGCTCCTGACAAACTGACTGCAGAGCTGCTTTATTAAAACCTTTAACCCTGACTTCTATATTTTTTTTCAGTTTGTCAGCTGCAACTTGATGCAAGAGTAGTTTGGTTGTTTTTTTTTTTCTGGGTGATGAATAGAGGGGGCAGTCTGGTGTCAGAATTGTTGGGCAAAGCTGATGGGCTGGGAAAACACTCTGAGATCTGCAGAGGAGCAGAGACCCAGCCTGGAGGGGAGTTAAGGCACTCAAGCGATTCTAATTGTATTTTTTGTTGCTACCAAAGGATTTTTTTATTTGTCCAATACCACAAATACAGCCCAGAGTAGCTCTGCTTTGCATGATGCAACTTAAAAGTATTATTGGGAAGCCCAAAATGTAAATCCTGGTGGACCAATAATACCTCAGCAGTTCCTGTTTTACTGCTGCTTTCCCTGGACCCGGAGGAGCTTGCTGCTGAAAGGGCTCCTGTTGCCATAAAATGTTGTTTTAATGATGCTAATGAGTGGGAGAACATATTCCTCAGCATCTGAGCTTGAGTTTCAGCCCTTCTTCAGTGAGTTTTGCTGTCTGAGTTGTCTCAGAAAGCAAAAACTCAGTAGAAATTTGATTGGTGTCTTCCTGAGCTGTATTTCAATCAGCAGGAGTGATCTATGATATCCTTTACACCTTAAAATTCAATGCCACTTTTACTGATTTCCATGTAAATCATGTTTCTGAGGCTGGAATTAATTAATTTTAGTTCTTATGTCACCAGCTCAAGAGAAAAAAGGTACAATTGTTGAAAAAGAAGTTCCATCCTTAACAGGGAATCCTTTCATGTGTCCAAGAGCTCAGCCTTGGCCACGTTGGTCCAGGGTGTTCCTTCCACTGCCAGAAAGCCACAAAAATCACGGGAAAGCAAGAAAGAGATGAGGAGTTCCAGCTTGCTGTCGATATCTTCCCGTAGTGGTTTCTCCTTCGCAGATTTTGTCAGAGATCAGAGCCTGAAGGAGCTCCTGTCACGGCACCTTCGAGCAGAGTTTGAGCCCAGGAAAGGCTCCAAGGTGTGCAGTGCCAGCTGTGCCCTTGGCACGGGCTGTGACCGTCCCCAATTGTGTTTTGCAGGAAGCTGTGCCAGCCCCAGAACAGCGGCGCTTTCCAGGGAGAAGCTCCTTCCCTGAGCCCTCCAAAGGACACCCTCAACTCCAGCTCTCCCCCTCAGGTGGGTGATGCCCCTCCCAGCCCCAGGATCCGTGTGCTCCTGATGGATTTGGCTGCTGGCCCTGGGTCCAGGCTGAGCTGTGCCTGTCTGCACCCTGTAATCACCTGCTGCCGGGTCAGGAGGTCCTCGGGTTTTTATTTCTGTTTTATTAAGTTGGAGTCTCATTCTGGCTTTCCTCAGCATCTGTTTCTCCTCTGGACATGGCTCAGCGAGGGCCTGTGGGGAGGGTCTCTGACAATGAGGCTCAGGTTTAGTTTTAAGGGCTAAATTCCTTTTGCAGTGCCTCTATCCCTCCTGGAGTTCCTGGGAGAATGAGCTTGTGTTTTCCTCATTACCAATAATTGAGTGGAACGAAGCCGTAATAAGCAGCTCCCAAACGTGGTTGAGTTATTAAAACCCCTGACCTTTTGCAGCCTAATTGCCGTGACAGATCAGGGGCAGGTTGGGCTGCTCCTGCCTCAGAGATGCCAGAGCAGGGAGCTGTGAAAAGAACATTTTGCCTGCTTTTTCCATGACCAGAAACCACGCAGGAGCCGCGTTTGACGCGTCTCAAACACAGCCCTGTCCCCAGTTCTCCCAGTATCTCCCAGCACAGGCGTTGCTGGCGTTGTGAAATGTGCTGCCTTCCCTTCTTCCAGTGTGGGTCAGCCCAGACAAGTTGAGTATTTATTCTTCTCCTGCCAATGGAATGTGTAATGCCTACTTGTCTGGACAGACGCACCGAGGATTAGTGGCAAAGAATATTAACAGGTAAAGAAATTAATGTGCTCTCTGGCACTGAGAGGGAGGCAATTCTCTGGTTGAGAACAAGGACTGTGTAACTTGTTTGCCAGGTAGCTAATTCCAAATCCTCTCCTGCTCTGCTGTGGGCATGTTCCTGGTGAACGAGGAATGATCACCTTCCAGTTAGCTTGGAAAGATCCTGGCCTCGATTCTTTCTTGAAGGTTGAAAAATCATCTTGCTTCTCTGGCTGGCTGTGTTTTAAAGATTCAAAGGTCTTTAGAGATTCTTGATCTCTCAGAATGACCCAGTTGAAACTTTGGGTGGTTGATTGGTTTGGATTTAGGAAAGGCTGGTGAAATGGGGACAACCCAGTGTGGAATATAAATATTTCTGTTGTGATTCTGTCGTGTCAGGGAGCAAACCACAGCATTGTGAGCTGTCACTTTTTTAATACTCTCTGGCTGCAGTTTCTATTTAGATAAATGGTTTTTAATGGGTGCAGTGCCAGCAGAGGATTGGGATTTGGTAGGCTGGAATGCAGAATATTTCAGGAAAGATCAGCTATGGAATGGAAGTGAAGAAGACTGGTCTGGTAATTCTAGAAAACAGATGTATATAACCCTCCTGACCAGAGAGATGAGTTTGGAGAAGCTGGTATTTGTTGGGTTTAGAGAAAAGGTTGTAAAATCTGGCAGTTTTTTAGCTCTGTCAGCTGTTGAGAGCCCTGCAGTTGGAAGTGGCCCCTCCCTGGGGAGATGGACACCGGGAGCTCGGGGAGGTGATGTTGCCAAGCCGGTCGGACGTGCTGTCCTTGCCCCTTGAGCTCAGTGGCAGAACCAGCAGCTCTTCCTTAATTACCTTGACAGGTGGAAAGAATTCCTGGCACTGAGAGTGTCCTCAAGACCCCTGCGTTAGCAAAGAGAGATAAAATCCAGGGGGAAAAGAGGGAATTAGGGGCTGCTGCAGCCACCATCCAGCTGCATTTCAGCGGTGGAACAACATTTCCATTCGCAAACACGTCGCGGTCCTGCCTGAGACAGAAAGAAAATAACGGATTATCCAAAAGAAATATCCAGAGCTATCGCTTGTTTTCCTCTGGGCATGAAATAATCTTTGGCTCAGAGCTGCTGCAGCCCCAGAGCTGCCAGGTGGGCACACACTGAGGGCTGGCTGAGGTCGTTGTGGCTGGCACGGGCTGGGCTGAGCCTGATGGATGGGTTCTTCATGGAGCAGCTTCTCCGGGCTGCAGGCAGCAGCTGCCTCCAAGGTGCGGGCACAGCTGAGAGCCACTTCCTTCTCTCCCCACGTTCAAAAAAAGGCTTGCTCAGGTCACGTTGGCCCCTGTGACGTGGCTTTTTAAATGTCCCCTTTTGCCTGAAATTCTGAGAACTGAGCAGTTGGCACTTCCTCCCCTCTTCCGGGCAATGCCTCGTTCTTGAGAAGAGGAAGGAGCGGGGAAGGGGTGAAGCTCTCGGCCACAGAGCTGGGAATAAAATGCAGAACTGGTGAATCCCTCCCTGCTCCGGAGGGCTGAGCACGTTTTTTTCTTCACAGGGACTTTGGGGTGCTCAGGACAGATGTTTTTATCACAGAATCACCGAATGGTTTGGGTTGGGAGGGACCTTTAAGCTCATCCTGTTCCACCCCCTGCCATGGGCAGGGCCACCTTCCTCTGTCCCAGGCTGCTCCAAGCCCTGTCCAGCCTGGCCTTGGACACTTCCAGGGATATTTGCACTCTCTATTGGCTGGGACAGGGGGAGGCTGCAGGGTTTGAGTTCCAAAGGGCTGGGTTTGAAATAATCTGCAGTGGGAGCTGGCTGGGGCTGGCATGGCCTGCGTGTGGCTAACGGGGGAGGTCAGGAATTGCTGATGGGACGCTGGGATTCTTTAAGCTCTCCCACCAAACTGTGGGCTCTGGGAAGCAGCTGGGGATGGATCAGCTGCTTTTCCCAGGGATATTCCCTTCTCCCCAGTATTGCACCACCACCTAGTGGTAACATCCAGCTCCACTTCTGCATCTCCAGCACCACTCATTTCTCCTTTCCCTTCCCTTAACAGAAACGATCCCAGCCTCTGGAGTTCATCGACCCCCTGGCCAACAAAAAGCCCAGGATCTCGCATTTGGCTCACAGAACCCAGCCCACTTTCAACGGGAAGCTGAATTCCTCCAACGGGAAGGACGCCCCGGCCCCCCCTGCCCTGCCCCCGGCTCTGCCCGAGCCCGTGAGCTCCAGCTCCTCCCTCCCGGCCCTGGAGCTGCCCAGGCCTCACGATCCCCTCTCGGATGTCAGCAACGACCTGACTCACAACGGCAGAGACTGTGAGAACACGGAGCCTCCCGAGAGACTGAGTCACCCCCTGCCCACAGACTGTGCCCAGAGCAGCAAACACAACTGCGGCTCCTACGTCAAATCCAAGAAAAAATCCAAAAAGCACAAAGACAAGGAGAAGGAGAGGAAGGAGAAGAAGAGCGAGGAGAAGTGCAAAGAGGAGAAGCAGAACTGTGAAGTAATTAAAAATGCTGACTTAGTTAGTGTTCCCCAGGAGCAGGTCCCAGGTGAGTGGGGGCCGTGCTTTGGTGTTGGCTGGGTGTGATGCTGATGCTTTATCAGAGTGAGCTGGAGCAGAGGCCAGACAGAATGAGAGGAATAAAGCAGGGATTTATTTATTGCCAGGCCTTGCAAGGCCCCACCCTGACAATGGCAGAGCCCGGCTGCAGCCCCTGCCAGGATGGGCCTCAGCATGGACACAGAAAAGGGGCTTTGCCCACGGGGTCTCACACTTTGATCAGTTCTGCTCCATTTGCAGATTGAGGGGAAGTGCCCAGTGAATCCCTTGGAATGATGAAGTTCCACCCTCCTTGCTCGGCCTCCTCTTTTTGAGGTTGTTGGTGCTTTTGGGGCTGAGGTTGGGAAGGATTGGCCTTGGATCCTGGGCTGGAGAGAATTGTTGTGTGTGAGTGCCCTGTGAGGAGAGCTCAGCCACACTGAATATGGAGCTGAGAGCTGCACGCTAAAGCAGGACAGGAAAAAGCCCCTTAAAACTGCAGGCATCAATGCCAGGATTCTCTGGAGGAATGGGCACATCCTGGGCCATCCCAGGCACTGTGGGGGCCCAAAAGCCAGCACTGTCCTCCCTCCAAATCACCAGAGGAGCTTCCTCTCCACAGAGGATATCAGGTTTTTCCTGTAAAACCTTCTGTGCTATGTGGAGCTGCCTCAGAGCGTGTCATGTTCCTCCTGGTTAAATTAAAAGCTGGGATAATCTGTGAGGATGAAAGGCTGGGAGCAGTGGGAAGAGCAGTGCAGCCCTTGTGTTGGCTGTTGTGATGACTCTTGTTTGGCTTTTTAATGAAAAGTTACTCACAAAAGCTTTTAATATTGGCTACAAAAGAAATGATAGATAAACCTGGTGATAAATGCTGTTAGAGCACTGGAGAACCAGCTCTTCCAGGCTGGAAAAGCTTCCTTGCATCCTACTGGGCTGGGGATTTATTTGTTCAAGGACTGACACAGCAGTGAATCTCCACTGAGGTGGGATGAACACATTTTCCATCAAGCCACTCCTTCAAAGTCAGGTCTGTGCACTCTTCGAAGTCAGAGCAGAAAATACTTCTTGGCTGATCCCATCTATTCCTTTTTCTACTGCTTCCATGTTTTCTGCTGTTTGTTACAGCTCCCCAGAGCACAGGGACTTTCCCTGCAGCCTCTGGGAATGTCTGTTAAATTCCTTTTTGCATTTTCCTTCAGTCTGTTACTATTTTCTACATTCCCCTTCCTGCTTGGTGCATGAAAATCCTCCATTTTTTGCTCCAAAAGGACAATATCTTGAACTGGAGATTGGTTTACTGGATTTCTGGAAAGGAAGAGCTGCTCAGGGCATTGGGATTGAGCTGGTCCCAGCCCTCCCCTTCCCCACAGGCTTTGCAGCAGTGACAAAAATGGATTTTGGTGGCTCAGCAGTGATTCCTAAGGACAGTCTGTGGGGCTGATGGGTGTGTGGCACTGCAGAGCTGAGAATTTCTCTACTTTTGTGTCGATCCCAGGTTTTTTTCTGTGAATGTTGTGTTTCCTCCACGTTGTTTCTCTTCCCCACAAGCCTCTGGAGTGGTTCTGGAGAAACACTCACACATTTCTCTCTTTAATACGTATTTTTGTCTTATAAATACCCAAACACACCAAATTCTTGGGGAACTGCTGAGCCTCCACCACCTTTTCTGCTTCTCTTCACAGCTGAATCCCTGGATTTTTGTTAATTACTGGGAGTTGGGTTTTGTTCCTGCTGCTGTTTTGAGGTGACAGATCCAAGCTGGACTGGGAGCAATCCCAGACAGGATGTGGTCAGTCCTGCTGGGATCCTGGATGGCCAGAACTGGGATGTTTTCCTTCTGTGCCTTGCTGTAGGTGGCACCAGCCTCATCCTGCTCCCTCCCCAGCTCCCCCTGGGGCTGCAGGGAAGCAGAAAATCCCAAAAAGTTTGCGTTGGAAGGGCCTTAAAGCTCATCTGGTTCCACCCCCTGCCCTGGGCAGGGACATATCCTACCAGAAGTGGGAGTTTCTCCTGGGAATTTTGTTCCAGAGGCTCTGGAGGGACCTTTGGGGTCCTTGCAGTCAGTAGGTGGCACTTCCAGGCAAAATAAACCTCCCTGTGTCCCTTTTCTTCCACCATCCTTGAACCCTGTTCTGCACCTTCCAGGCCGTGGTCAGAAAAGGAGGAAGAGCAGGAGGAGCTGCTGGAATTTGGGATTGGGGTGGTTTTAGAAATGCTGGGTTTGTGCCATTCTCCCACTGTGCTCAGGGAAACCTTTCTGTGGAAATTCAGAGGAAAATCCATCCTTTTTTAAGGCTACAGTCAGGGTACTGCTGACTGATGAGGACTCAGAATGTAACACACAGTTTGTGGAAAAATATCCCTTTCCAGATGTGGATCCAGCTGCTTTCTGCCTCCACGTTTATCCTGCAGTGTTTGGTGGATGTGGAGGATGAGTCTGCTTGAGGTTTATTCTCTTCTTCCTTCAGTTCCTGAACATTCTTAGCTGAGCCTTCATTCATGCTGCTTCCACTTGGATTTGTGTCTGGAGCTGCATCCCCTAAAAACCTCTCTGTGGTGCCCTGCAGGACTCGGGGATATTAATTCAGGAATCTCTCAAGTGCAGAAGCAGGAGGAAAGAAGGTTCACCTTGCCCAGCTGAGCTCTCTGGGCTGTGTTTTCCTCGTTCCCAGTGGTGCTCTCAGTGTTACCCCACTGCAGGCACTGTTTACCCACCAATTAAATTCAGATTTTTTTTCACTGCTCGGTGCATTGGCTGATGTTGGTGTTGTTTTGCTGACAGGCAAATACTGGAGGAGCCTTGAACTTTCAACCACCTTGTTGTGGCTCCTCTGCCTCTGTCAGTTCCAAGCAAAACAGAAATCCTTTAGAATTCCATAAACTGTATATTGCAGGCGAGTTTTACGAGTTTGAAGCTGAATTGCAGAGAGCTTTGAAGTTGAAGAACGTCTATAAACAAATCTTTATTTTTTCAGGTTTAAATGGAACATGCAATAATTCTAGTGTACCAACATCAACTTCAGAAATGCCAGATTATTTATTGTAAGTATGTTTATCAGTTGTTTCATCACTTTGGGATCGTGTTTCAAGCTAAAAATCACAGTGTGCTGGGGATTTTTGTTGGACTTTTTTGTGTTATTTGATAGAACTTTGTTAGGTGGGTGTAAGGAAAAGAGTAAACCCAGCTCTGCAGATGAATTGTTGAGACTAAACTTGATATCAAAGCTGATTTTTACCTCCTTAAGGAGTTCAAGGTTATCTCCTATAAATTGTTGAAGTACCTCAAGAAACATTTCATACCTTAGGGGGGTTTGAAAGGATTAAACATCTCCACATTGCAGCTGGAAACTCTGAGAGGGAATAATCTGCTTTCATGTTGTGGAAGACAGGGCCAGGAAGGATTTGGGGTGGTTTGCTAATTCTTCCCCTCTTCAGAGCCAAGATCATCTCCATAAAGCAGTGAAATATTCTTTACTGGGAGGCTCTAACCCCTGGGTTAGCATGGGAGCTGTTTCACCTCTTGACTCTTTAATCAGATCCCCTCGAGGTTAATTAAACAACCAAAGCCCAAAAATCCGTGTGAAGGAAGCCCAGAATCTGCATAAACCCAAACCTGTTCTAAACAAAGCTTTGGGGTGGGGAAAAAACTTGTAGCTGGGGGGAAAAAATTCCCTTGTGCATGTCCCAGCCTGGGGGTTATTTCCATCAGAGCTGGTTTGGCTGTGCTGGGAAGGGATGGAGGAGGAGGAGGAGGAGGAAGCTCTGGAGCAGAGGAAGTGTTCTGTAGTGGTTTCTGCTTTGCTGGGCTGGATCAGCCATCCAAACAGCACCTTCAAGGTGACATTTTTAGGGCCATTCCGAAGAATTTGGGTGGCTGGGGGTGTTTTTTACCTCTCCCCCCCATGCTGACCCCTCCCAAAAAGGGATATTGCAGCTCCTTGGGCCTTCTGCAAGTAAACTGGGAGAGATTTCTGGGTGCTGGGAGCTCTGTGGTCTCACCTTCTGGTGAGATCTGACTGGTCTGTGCCCAGCTCCCCCGGTTCTAAGAGCTGTCACTGCTGTTTGATGCTTCTTTATCCCAGCCCCTGGCAAGGAGTCAGTTCTACAAGTTTAGAGCACTTTAAAAGTTAAAGCACTGGAAGTTCCCCCTTAATTTGAGTCCTAAATTAGCTTTTCTATGCCCATGCACTGAGCTGGTCCTGCTGCAGCCAGAGCAGGGAGGCAAATTAGAGCCATCACCTACCAAAAGATGAGTTTTACCTTCAGAGAGGGCTGTAAATGTCAGCTTTAATGGCTTTTTGTTGAGCAGAATAACTCCCAAAAGGCCCCTAAAGACACATCAGTTCAACCTGGACAGCCCAGGACACATCAAGTGCCTCCAGAAGGTGCTGGAAATAGAGTTGCTGGTGGGAAAAAAAAAATGGAATAAAGCTCCTCACCGTGGTTTCTTGTCGTGCTCTTGCCACATAATCACCCTGCGAGCGTTTTGCAACGATGGCTCAATGCTTTTTGTGTTCCTTTAAAGACTCTTAACACTGGAAGCATCATATTCCTGCTGTTCCAGTGCCTGGCACAGATGCAGAACTCCATGTTCTGCGGGCCAGCAGGAGTCAGAGAAGCTGTAGCAGCCCTATCTGAGTGTCCTCCTCCACCCTCAGCTGCTGCCAGGCTTGGCTGTACCTGCCCATTCCACCTTATCTGCCAGAGATAGGAAGTTTTGGGAGCAAACATTGTTTGTTTTACACAGGAGGTCAAGGCAACAATCCCCTGTGGTTGCCTCCATAATTTGCTACTTTAAAGCAAGTCAGGATGAGAGGAAACAGCCTGGAGCTGCACCAGGGGAGGTTTGGATGGGATGTTAGGGAGAATTTCTTCTCTGGAACAGGGTATCTCCATCCCTGGAAGGATTTAAGCCATGTGGATGTGGCACTTGGGGATGTGGGTTAGTGGTGGCCTTGGCAGTGCTGGGATTTGATCTTGGATGGCTTTTCCAACTTTAATCCCAGAATGGTTTGGGCTGGAATGAGCTAAAGCCCACCCAGTCCCACCCCTGCCATGGGCAGGGACACCTCCCACTCTCTCAGGTTGCTCCAAACACTTCCAGGGATGAGGCAGCCACAGCTTCTCTGGGAATTCCACCCCAGGCCCTTCACAGTGAGGAATCCCTTCCCAATATCCCATTTAAATGCTCCTGTGATCCTGAATTATCTGTGATTTTGTTTCCAGTCACCTGGTATGCTCATCCCCCCATCCTCAGCACTGCTGCATCCGGGAGAGAATCCCCAAAAAACCAATCCCTTCAAAACCAATTCCCCTCCAGAAAAACCAATCCCTTCAAAACCAATTCCCCCCCAGAAAAACCAGTCCCCCCAAAAAACCAATCCCCAGCCAAGCCCCCTTGACCGAGCCCTTTTTCCCTGCAGAAAATACGCAGCCATTTCCTCCTCGGAGCAGCGTCAGAGCTACAAAAACGATTTCAACGCGGAGTACAACGAGTACAGGGACCTGCACGCCCGGATAGAGAGGATAACCCGGCGGTTCACCCAGCTGGACGCCAAGCTGAAGCAGCTTCTGCAGGGCTCCGAGGAGTACAAGGTAGGAACAGGGCTAAAAACACCCGGGAAAAGCTGTGTGAGCGCGTGGCCGAGCTGCAGCTCTTTGTGGGCTCTCTTGGGGCTGGGTCAGGGTGTCTGAGTTCCAGAACTGCTGGGGAACGTGCACACAGCTGACAGCGTTGGGGAATGCTCCTGACCCAGCCCTGTGCTGCTCCTTTTTCAGGCTGGAGCCACATCATGGGACTTGTTGACAAGGAAAGGCCTCAGTGAGACAATTGGTGTCCTTAGCCAAAAGCTGCTGGAAGCTATTAGTGTATCCCAGCCAGAAAAACTCCTATTTGCACATATGGGAGCGTATCAGGGGCTGGAAGGGGAGTTAGCACGGGGTCATCTGTTCCTCTGCAATCTTTGATCTTAATAATGCGGCATTATTGGACTTGTCAGAGTGGTTTTTAAAGAGTTTTAGCTATTTATTAGCTTGAAAAAGTGAGTCTCGTTGAGGATAATAAACAGATTTTTTTACAGAGCACCTATTGTGCTAAGCACAGCTTCTTCCCTCAAACCTCCTGCCCTTCTTGCAAAATTCCTCACTGGATTGTTTTTAGATCTTGGGGGTGGAAAAAAATCAGCTGGGACTTTGGAAATGTGAGTTATCCTGGAATCCGGGTGCTTGTCACAGGTAGTTCTCATGGCTGAGGAGTGGGGCCTCATCCTTCTGTGTCAACTCCAGGATGTCCATGGAATCAGAGCTGGTTGTGGCCATTGGATGCCCCCAGGGAAGCCACAGAGGGAGCAGATTTTGATCAGAATTTTGAGGAATTGTGTACATTGTGCCATCAGTAAATACCTGCTGCGGAACTGCAAATAATGACCCTTTTTTTTTTTATTATTTTATTTTTTCAGACCATCCATGATCAAATTTTACAGGAATACCGGAAAATTAAAAAGGTAAGGGAACATCCTTGGCCACAGAAAGCTCTTGGGTGGTGCCCCTGGTGTGACTGAAAGAGATGGGCCCTTGCCAAGAGCAAACCCAGGCTCTGAGGCAATTCCAGCAGATCTTTGTTCAGCTCCAGCCCGGCCCTGAGAGCAGCTCAGAAAGGCTTTGGCGGGAGCTGGGAGTGCCCCGGGGATCCTGGGGCTCGCTGAGCCGTGGCCCTGGCACAATGGGTGTGCTCAGGCAGGGCCTTTATCTCTCCAGGGAAGGAACAGTTTGTGTTTCAGATGCACAGGCTGAGGGATCCTCTGGGATCTGGGGGCTGCTGGGACACAGGATCCCAGATGGGATCAATCTCTGCAGCTCTGGCCCCACATTTTTTGGGGTGTGGGGCACATAAAATAACTTAAATTTCAATGTTTTTATGCAAAGTGTCCACACACCAGTGAGGGTTGGGGGTTTTTCCTTTGAATAAGTGAATATGGTCCTGAGCCCTGTTGTCCTGTGAGGGGTTTAGGAGCTCTTTGAAGAGATCTTTGTTCCAGAGGCTCTGAGCTGGGGGCAGAGGGCTGGTGGTGATTGTTGGCAGCCCAGTTAGGCTGAGCCTAACTCAGGTGTGCTCCTTCCCTGTGATGGGGCTCCTGGAGCTGGATAATGCTGAGAAGGGATTTTATTCTTGGCTGGGCTTGATCAGAACAAGTCTATTTTAAAGAGGGATCTAAAAAAACTTCTTTGCATGGTCATAGCCATGGTTTTAAGCTGAAAGAGGGGAGGTTTAGGTGGGATGTTAGGAGGAAATTCTTCCCTGGGAGGGTGGGGAGGGAAAGGGGTGGAATTCCCAGAGCAGCTGTGGCTGTCCCTGGATCCCTGGAAGTGCTGGATAGGGCTTGGAGCACCCTGGGACAGTGGAGGGGTTCTCCCTGCCCGTGGAATGAGATGATCTTTGCACTCCCTCCAACCCAAACCCTCCCGTGATTGACTCCATGATCTGCTCTGTGCTGTCGAGCCCACCTGGGGCTCAGCTTTGATTTGTCCAGACCCTTTCCCACCTCTGCATTTTCATTTTTGTTGTTGTTGTTGTTGTTTTGCAGACAAACCCCAATTACAGCCAAGAGAAGAACCGCTGTGAATACCTCCACAACAAACTGGCCCACATCAAAAAACTGATAGCAGAGTATGACCAGCAGCAGTTTTAGCTGCCACTCACCCCTGGACTGGGTAGGGCAAACCAAAATCCAGTCACCGTGGACGTTAAGTTCCCTTTTATACACCCAAAATCCCTTTCAGAGACGAGCATTAATTCCTCATGGTTGAAGAACTTGGGGATGACTTTAAGATGCCAGATCTGTCATGTCCACGTCCAGCACGCTCCTCCCGAGTTTTTTAAGCCTCTCTGAATGTTGGAATGTAACAAATGGATAACAAACAAACAAACAAAAAAAACCCAACCAAACAAAAAAACAAACATACAAACAATTCTGCTTATTTGAAGCCAGCGTTTGACACTTAAGGGAAAACTTTGCCTAAAGTGACCGAAGCTCCCAAAGGTTAAGGATCTGTAGTTTTCATGGATTAAAAGTTTGGCATGAAGTTGTAATTCCCCCCGACCCAGCTCCACGTGGGTTACAAATTGTTCTCCAAATGGTGAGGAACTGGAATTGCTGCTAGGACTGTTTGGAATGAGAGCTGTGTGCTCCCGGCTCCGCGGAAATACACCACGTTCCCTGAGCTCTCCTTGTCTGGCCCTGCTTTGTCATTGTCATCCTCGGGCTGGGGGGGTGGTGGCAGCACAGGGGGGTCCCCCGGGGCTCAGCACCTTGGCCAGGGCAGAGGTGGATCCCAAAAAAAAAAAAAAAGGAAAAAATCAAATCCAAAACCCCCTTTTTTTTTCTTATCTGCTTTGTGCATTTGGGTGCAAATCTTCTGCCCAGTGTGCCCAGTTCACCTCCAGCTGCCAGTGCTGGGAAGATGGAGACCTGTCTGTTTCTAATTTTCTACCAAGGCAGCCAATTTTATTAATTGCTAATGAGACTGTGGTCTATTTTTGTATCAAAAAGAAAAAAAAAAAAAGAGGAAAGAAAAGCATCTTTTTCTAAAACTGTGCCTCCCTTTTCCTTTTAGGCCAAGTGCTTGGGACCCTTTCCTTGCAGTATTACTAAAACTTACCCAAGAGTCAGCCAGAGGAGTGACTTTATTCCCTGATCCATGAGAGGAGGGGGTGGGAGGTGCTCTGCTTTCTCCTGGGATATTTCTGAGTGTGTGTGAGTGTCTTTCCAAGGCAGCAGCAAATCCTTGTGAGAGCAGTAAGGTGCTGTTTTCCCACGCAGATCCCTTCCACTGGCGTGCTTTATCTCAGCCAGCTTCTCCCTGCAGTCCTGCTTCCTGATTTTTTTTATTTTTAATTCTTTACTTTGGATTGAAGGGCATGTTTTAGAGTATGGCCAGGGTGTGAGAAACACTCCAAAAAGCACAAAGGTGTCCTTTAACTCTGCTGTTCCTTTCTTTCTCTCTCCTCTCCCCTTTTTAATCCTGCCAGCCTGTGGGATTTGACTTCTTCCCGCTTCCGTTTATCTCAAAGTAAAGGATTCCTTCCCTGTGGAGTCTCCTTCCCTTGGAGGTTGCACTGAAGAGCCTTTCACCCTTTGAAGGAGAGGAATGGCAGAGTTAGGGGGGGAAACACTTCTTAACAACAAGGAGTTATTTTGAGGGTTTTTTTTCCCTGCCCCAAACAAAACGTGGGTCCATCTGCTGTATTAAAAATAGGAGATAAAATTATTAATATTGTTACTATTATTTCATTGTTGTCACACAGCCAGGGCCACTGATTTTGCTTTGTCACTTTATTCTGAGGTCTCTCCCTGTGCACCCAGCGCTCAGCAGGGCTGGGCCATCCCCTTCTCGAAGGGACAGGTGGCAGCCAGAGGGACACGGTGGCCCTTGGAATGCCACTGGAATGCCACCAGTCTTCCACTGGCCCTCAGCCCCAGCCCTGCGGAGAAGGAGGGTGGGAAGAGATGCTCTGCCCCAGGGGGGAGCACCCCAGAGCCCCCCAGGGCCTTCCTGCTGGGAGCCCCGGGGGCCAGGAATGCTTTTACCCCTTCCTGCCCGAATGGAACCCAGCCCGGAGCTCAGGGGAGCGTTGGTGCTGGTGGAGAGCGCCGGCAGTTCTGGGGGCAAGGAGCTTTTGTCTGGAGAGCGCTGAGCTCCTGCTCCGCGGGGCCTCGCCGGGAATCCCCGCCGGGAACTGCGGGGCGGGCGCGTCCGGAGCCGCGGGGGCCGGGGAGGGGATCAGCGTGAGGATGAGGAGGACCCGGGATGGCAAAAAATCCTCAGCCCCGCTCGGGGATTGTCACTGCTCGGCCCGGCACTGCCAGCTCTGCCCGACACCGGGGCTTTTGGGTGGAAAAAGTGATTTTCCCCCGTGCTGGGGCTTGGTGGGGGCTTCGTTCCGACTGCGGAGGAGGCGGAACTCGGGATGGCAGAAGAGGCAGCAGCTACAAACCCAGGATGAGGAAATTCTTCCATGGAAACACTTCTCCTGATCCTTAATATTTTGAAAGGAGGAGGTTTTGGGTTTTTTTGTTGTTGCTTGGGGAGGGGGGGATAGAAATGGATCTCAATCTTTATACATCTGCTATAAAATATTTTTGCAAACAGAGTTGTATACAAAGATGTATTGTGTACATTTACATGTATATTCTGGAACTTCTAAAAAATTTGAATATAAAAAAACCCCTGAAAATATTTAATGAATTATCCAAACTGTGAGACCCAATTAGCATCCACCAACTTCCTGCTTCACTTTTCTTTTGGACTGTGTTAAAGAATTGTAGTCGAATCTGCCTTTTTTTTTTTTTTTTTCTTTTTTTTTTTTTTTTTTTTTTTTCATTTTAGAGACGACGAAGCTTAGGCAAAATTTTGTGCTTTTTGGGTTAATAGAAACCAGTTCTAGGTGATTAAGTATGATCTTAACTTATTGATACTGTGTTTTACTTTGTAATATTGTACTGTGGATAAAAACTATATTGAGCCATGGAGTTGGAGTTTACAAAAGAGCTTTTCACTTTGCCAAAATGTTACAATTTCAAGGCAGCATAGTCTTCAGCTTTCCTAATCTTTTTTCTTAAGAGCTAGTGTCCTTTTTTTGTACACTAAAAAAGCTGAATGCTGATTTTGCAACATATAATAAATTCACTGTATTGGAAAACAAGCAGACAATAAGGTTGTGGATTTCTTTTCAGTGCTTCTCCCTGCAAGGAAACTGAAAAGGGAAAGGTGATAAATGGCTGGCGTGGAGCTTGGAAGCAGGAAACGGGAAGGAACCGGGTCACTTGAGTGAGCTGAAGTGTCAGAGCAGGGAGTAGGTAAGAAAGAGGAGAGGGAAGAGGTGCTTGGAGCGGGCCAGCTCCTTGGAACGCTGCGCTGGGATCAGCCTCCAGCCCTGGCACGAGCTGGGGGCTTTGGGAGGAAAAGCTGCTCTGGAAGAGGCGCTGGGTGCTGCCTCTGTCAGCCTGGAGGGTCCTGGAGCAGCTCGGGGATGCTGCTGGAGCAGGGGGTGGGGATGAGCCTGGCACGGACCCTGCTGGGGCTCCCACCTCCTCCCACCCGCCTGAATCATCCCAAAAAAGCTCGGGATGTGAAAGGCACCTGGGCTGTGGCAGGACTGTCCCTTGCCTTGCTGTCACCAGGGATTGCTCTGGCCCTGCCTGCAGCAGCATCCCCGGGGCTGGATGGAGCAGGCAGAATAAAACCAAGGATGAAACGACTCAGGAGTGTGTAACAGCCCTGGAATGGCTGCTCTGCGGCTGCTGCCTCCCTCCTGGAGCAGAGGGCGGCAGGCACAGGCTCAGGGCTGGAGGCCACAGGTGCTGGCCCTGCATTCCCTGTGTCCACAACCTGTTCACTTGGGTTAAGGGCTGGATTCGGGATTGTCCCTCCAAAACAGCAAATTCTGGAGAGGGTGACAATAATCCAAGGATCAAATAAGGTTTTACAGAGTCTTGGTTTATTTCTTTAAAGGAGTCCTTGTCCCTGCAGCTGACACGGCAGCGGCAGCACCCGCACGAGGAGGCACCGCTGGGACTCGGCCACGGAGCGAGAGCTGAGCCCAGGCTCCTGCAAATCCCCAAATCCTCCCGTTTTAGTTTCCGATGCGGTTTCTGAGCCAAGCTCTGCACCCCAGGCCCCCTTCACCCCCTGAGCTTCCCCCGGGGCGCTGAGCGGATCCAAGGCCGGCTCGGGCCCCGCGGGGACGCTCACACAGGAAGGGTCCCCATCCCCTCCCAGCTTTCCTGGGGAATTCCTCCCAACCGCTGGCAGCTCCGGCGCTGCCCGGGGTCACGCATTGAGCTCGTTAACTCGGAGCTGCCCCAGTGGAAATTTACTGGCTGCGTTTGCTGTGCCAGAGCCAGCCGGGCTCCTGCCGCCGCCGCCTCCTTATCGGCACCGCCGGGAGCATCCCCGCTCTCCGTGTCCTCCCAGATGGCAAAACCCAGCCGAGTGCAGGCTCAGGAGGAGCCCTGGCCTCTGATAATTCACCGATAACTCGGGTCACACCTGGGAAAAGTCACTTTGCACCGCATCTTGCACAAACTGCCCCTGACTTTGGCTCACGCAGGCTTGGGAAGGCCCTGGCCAGCTTTGAGGGATGCTGGAAACACGGTGACAGCACTGGAGGTTTTTTCCCCCGTGGTTTTTTTCCCCCTGTGGGTATTTTTTCCCCATGGGTTTTTTCCCCTGTGGATTTTTCCCCCGTGGGTTTTTTCCCTGGGCACCTTTCAGTGCTCGTGGCTCGTTTACAGGAGGAAGCTCATTAGAATAATTTGTCCTCGCCACGGTCCGATGGCGCTGGTCCCTCTCCCAGAGCAGCTGCTGCACTTCCAGCACCGGGCACGACCCCCAAAATCACCCCCTGCTCCCTCCCTTGCAGGCGTGGGCCCGACCTTGGGCAGGCAGCGCCCGGAGGGCGATGGCACAGGGAGAGGGAGGAGGATGAGGAGCTGCCAGCAGGGATAATGAAGGGCCAGAGCCTGGGATTGTGCTACGCGAGGGGAAAAAACCCAACTGTGGAGGAAGGAAAACGTGGCAAGGGAATGCTGAGGCTGTTGCAAGGCACAAATCAGGGGCTGGCGGGGTT
>VZTR01002318.1:25479-37817 GCA_013400775.1 Chaetops frenatus | reverse complement strand
CTGGGGCATCCCATCCTGCTCCTGCCCCATCCCATCCCAGCTCCTGCTCCTGCCCCATCCTTCTCCTGGGGCATCCCATCCTGCTCCTGCCCCTGCCCCATCCCAGCTCCTGCCCCATCCCATCCCATTCCAGCTCCTGCCCCATCCCAGCTCCTGCTCCTGCCCCATCCCATTCTTCTCCTTGGGCATCCCATCCTAGCTGCTGCCCCCTTACAGCTCCTGCCCCATCCCATCCCATCCCATCCCAGGATTCTGCCAGCTCGTTCCAGGGCATCCCAGCTCTCTCTGGAGCCTTGGCATTTCCACTGACACAGCTGTCCCTGTTTTGGGCTCTCATCCCTGAGCCAGGTGTGAATAGTTCTGCTCACGTTTCTCTTCCAGGCTTTTCATTCACGTATCCCTCATCCTTGGTGCTGCCTCTGGAATATTTTGGCTGTCTGCCATGACACTGGGTTGTCCCTGTTTTCCTTAGAGATCTCTGCCTCAGTTTCCCTGAGCCAACCCTGAGTCCCCTCAGCTCCCAGACAGGCCAGGATTTACCCCCTTGGTGCATTCCTGGGGGAGAAGAAGCCTTTGGAGAGGCAGGAATTCTCTCCTGGGAGGTTTTGATGGCTTTTCCAAGTGGGAGCAGCGCCTGCCTGTTCCCACTAAAATTCCCTGCTGCTGCTCCTCTGAGGAGACTGAGTCAATTCAAAGCTATTTGTGCAGCAGGCAGCTATTTTAGGGAATCACAGAGCGTGTTCCGGGCTGGAATGATCCTGCTGGTCTGGCAGATCAGAAGAAGGAACAGCTGCTCCCTGCTTTCCTCAACCACACTTAACCCCTTGCTCCTTCTCTTCCAGCTTGCCACGGTGGAGCCTGGGATGAAATTCCACATGTACACAAAAGAGGAGCTGGAGGAGGTGATCAAGGATATTTGAAAAGGAGGGAGAGACCCCCCAAAAGCTCAAACCCCTGCCCTGACCAAAGGAACTGGTCCAGTTCACCCAGCTCCTGGGACTTCCCTCCCCACAGCACCTGTACCTGCTGCTCCTGCCAACTCCAGAGATTTTTTACCGTTTCTGGACAGAACTGAGCTTTGCCCGAGGAGGGAATGAAATAAATAATTTTGTTACTCTCTTTGGGCTCCTGGGCACGGGGGGAAAAGGTGGGAAGGCAGGGATTTGGAGCTAAAACTGGGGGTGGATCGGGACAGCAGCTGTGCCAAGGGCACTGCCAGGTCTGCTGTAGCAGCGAGTCTCCCTCTCGTGGTGCTGTCCATGGGGATATCCAGGTGTCACTCCACACTTCTTTTTAAAAAATGAGAGTTTTTAATCTGTTCAGTGCATTCCTCCCTCCTTCTCCAGTGTTTTTTTATCTGTAAAAGCATCCCTGGAGCTCCGTCTCCTTTCCTGTGAGGAAATCTACAATCAGCCTTGGGGTTTGTGTTTCCTTCTAGTAGGGCTTGAAAAAATCCATAAAAACCAATAGAAAGAAAAGCAGAAACAAGGATAATGGGCTGGGACAGCCTCTCACCTCTAAAATCCTGCAGGTACTACTGAGTTTTCACAGTTAACCCCATTTTTCATGAGAAAATTCCTGCTTATCCCACTTAGTTTTTTGTTCTCCAGAAAAAATCTCTCCCCGTGTCCTCAAAACAGCATCTGGCAATTGAAGATTGGTCTGATAAGGGAATAAATCAAGATTAAAAGAGTCCTTTCCTATAAAATCATGGGTGTGGGGAAAGCCAGCTCTGCTTCAATCCTGGCAGCTGGCTCTGTGCTGCCCTGGGAAGGGCAGGGGCCTGGAAATCAAATTCTGGATAAATGACAATTTTAAATGAAAATTTCAGGATAAATTATGATTTCACCCTGAACCAAACAGCGTTGGCTGGTGTGGAAGAGCTGGATATAGCTGGGACAGGAATTACCCAGGGACACAGGGACATTTTCCCCAACATAATACTGGAAATGAGGGATTTTCCTTGTGTTTCATCAGTTGGCAAAGCCAAATCTCCCCCACCTTCAGCCTCTGCCTTTTCCAGAAGGAAGAACGCCAGTCCTGTTAGTTTTCCCTTCTCTTGCCATTGCCAGATGGATTCAGGGAGGGGAGCAAGGCAGTCCTGGGGTAACCTCAGTTTGGGCACAGCCCAGCACCCCCTTCCTGGAATTCCTGTGAGCGTTTCCTCTCCCGGAGCAGTTTAAAGGGAACAAATTGGATCATCAGGTGCTGCCTGAGGCCTTGGGAGGAGTTGGATCCACCACCTGTCCCTGCAGGTGGAATCAAATTACTGCTCGATGGACTTTCCTCCTTTGGGGAAGGCATTCCTCGGAGCCTGGGCGTGGGAGTCAGCCTGGCTCTGGCTCAGTTTTGGGGTGCTGAGCCACTCCTCATCCCACAGGCAGTTTGGGGTGGCCCTGGAATGGGACCTGGCCCATGCTGAGTCAGGGATGAGAGCCAGGACACCGCCCCAAAGCGAACCCGGGGCCTGGAGCTCGCACTGCCCGCCTTTATCCCAGCTCAGCATCGCGGGGCTCCTTCCCCCGGGGCTCCTTCCCCCGGGGCTGCTCCAGGCGGGAGCGCTCGGCCTGTCCCAGGGAGCACAAACCCGGCTGCTTCCCCCGGGGGCACGTCCGCAGGAACGGCCCCTTGTGCCCTGCCCCGTCACGGGCCGGTCCCGGGAGGAAACAGCGCTGCCCCGGGATCCTGTCAGGGGCCGGTCCCGGGAGGTCACAGCGCTGTCCCGGGACCCTGTCACTGTCACGGGCCGGTCCCGGGAGGACACAGCGCTGCCCCGGGATCCTGTCACTGTCACGGGCCGGTCCCGGGATCCCCGGCCCCTCCCGCGCCCCCCCCGCACTTTATGAATGAGTCGGGCGGGCCCCGCGCGCCCCCGGCTCCCTGTGGGATCGGCCAATCAGAAAATGGCTCTGGCGCTCCCCGCCAATCAGAGGCTGTCGCTGCGTGCATTAGAGACCGGGGTTGGGAGGGGGCGGGCTTGCACCTGTCGTGCTAGCGCAGCCAGCCAGTCATGGGAGGAATCGGGCGGTGATTGACAGAGTTAAGAACCAATCAGAGGTGGCGAGGCTGCAACCTTGGGGAGGCGGGGTGGCCGCATTGTGAGCGACAGCTCCTCCAGCCAATCGCCACCGCCGCGGCCGGGACAGCGGGACACGCCCCCCCCGACGGACGGACAGACGGAACGAGGGACGGCTGGACAGCAGGACAGGCCGATAAACAGAGCGATGGACAGAGCGCCAGACTGGTCCCCGCCCCCTGCCCTCCCAGCGCCTGGTGCCGGCACGTGGAGTCAGACGGGCGGACGGACAGAAAGACATCTCTACCTGCATCCCCTGGGACGGACAGACAGACAGACAGACAGACAGACAGCCCCTCTGCATCTCCCAGGAAAGACGGGCTTCTCTGGCACTGCTCTCCTCACAGCATAAATAAACAAGGGCAAATCACAGGCAGCGCTGTCTCCCAAGCAGGCACGGAATGCCCGGGCACTTCTGATTCACCTGGAATGACGGAACGTCCTGAGCTGGGAGGGACCCACCGGCATCATCGAGCTCAGCTGCTCCAGTCTGGCCCTCAGCTGGGGTTCCAGGCCTTTATGAGCCACAGTCTGGGGCTGTTGTCACGGGAAGGGTGAAAGCTTCAGACAGCCCTGCCTGAAACTCAAATTTTGGCAACAGTTAAGTTGATCCACAAGTTCTAATGATGGCAAATCAGATTTATAAAAAATGAATAGCTTATAAAATGGACAAAGATAACAGAGGAAAGATCTTATTCAGCATTACTGCACAGGATAAAACTAAAGAACTACAAATAGGTTACAGCATCACATTAACAGTGCACTACAGCAAGGTACCTGCATTACAGCTGGCCAAAGGAATAGGATTGATTAGGAGTCAAATGTCACTTGCCACCAAAACAAGGATAATGTGCACAGACCCCTTCACTCAATCCCTGTGGAGTAACCACGAAGCAGCGTCCCCACTCATGGGAGAAACTCCACACATTTCCAGGAAAATGTGTGAGGGATTTCTGCTTTTGTGGGAGTTTGGTGGGGCTTTTAAAGCCCGTGTCTGTCAGTCATGAATCCAGGTAAGGCTTTTAAAGCCCGTGTCTGTCAGTCATGAATCCAGGTAAGGCTTTTAAAGCCCGTGTCTGTCAGTCATGAATCCAGGTAAGGCTTTTAAAGCCCGTGTCTGTCAGTCATGAATCCAGGTGGGGCTTTTAAAGCCCGTGTCTGTCAGTCATGAATCCAGCTTGTTTTGCCAGCTCTCCCTTCAGCAGTGAGATGTTTATTGGCAGCTGGGAGGTGCCAGCCCAGCGTTAACCCCGTGGCTCCAGAATAACTCACTGCTTGGGTTCCCTGGTTAACAATCAGCAGGTGAGCTCCTGGGGGGGGTGGGATGTTGTGCTACACCCACCAGGGGCAGGGCTCTTTTCTCTTGCAGCTCACTCTCCCCACGGTGCTCTGCAGTTTCCTGCCCAGCCGTGGGCTCAGGTCACAAATTTCCAGTTTTGCAGGGGCCGAACTGCCCACGAGCTCCGTGCGAGGGGATGTGCCAGAACAGGAGCAGGGGCTGGGTGTGCCTTTCTCGGGGCAGCGTTTCAACAGCGCCCAACTCGGCCGGGGCTGCGCACCCTCCTCCCCAGCCACCCACTGTCGCTGAGCCCAGCTGTAGAACTGACGCATGCAGGAGCTGCTGCCATGAGAATGGACTAAGAACAAAATCCCAGGGCTGGCCTGCACCTTCCCCTTGCAGTTTATGAACCAAACCCGCTGCTGCTCTGTGGTTTTCTCCTCAGCCACGTTCAGTCTTGCGCGATCCGAAGGGAAAACGGTCTCCAGTTACAGCTCGCAGAGGAAAATGTGCTAGCACAGAAAGCCTTCTCGGACTTTTCCCCATCACAGCTGCCTTCTTGCATTCAGACAGCGTTCAGGTGGCATTCACTGCCTTCTTGAAGTCTGGAATCTGCACGCACCCCGTGGTCCTGGCACATTTTTCTGTGCCAAGGTGTATCAGGATCTGTGCTCACTGCAAGGCTGTAAGAGCCTGATGATGTTCATAGCTGGGGAGTGAGTGTGAGCACCACAGTGGGAAAGTAATTTACTTTTTAGGTTATAGGAAGGTAATGTACAGGTTGTGAAGGAAAGAAGATTGCCACTTGGTTGTGGTGCAAATACAAATTTCCACATGTAAGGGGCAAGGTCTGAGCAAGCATCTTGTCCTGGCACATTTATCTGTGTGAGAGGCAGCTTTTTCAGACTACAGGAGGGAGCTGTTTTAGGCTACAAGAGTGGCAGAATGTGATGGTTCTTAGAGCCGAGAAGGAAAGTGCCTGTCACTGGTGTGTTTTGGCCGAGGCAGTGCACTGGAGCACCTCAGTGGTGGCACAGTGTTCTGTGTCAGAAATACACAAACATTTTGGGCATGAGAGAGTCAAAGGGTGTGATGCTACCTCAGGTTGAGAATGAACCCACAGATCAGCCTGGCTGAGCGTGCAGGGTACAGGCTGCAAGAGAGGTGTGACTGCCTCTCAATTGCCTTCCAAATCCAAGTTGTTATCAATGGTAATGGGGAGAGTCAGCAAAGGCTGCCTGCTCCAGAACATTTCCCTATCTGAGCCCCATGTGGAAACAATTCCATTCAGCTTTAGACTCCGAGATTCAGAGAACATTGTGGTCCATGTGGCTGACAAGGAAAGGACAGAGTGCCCTGGGGAGTCTGATGTGGCTTACATGCAGCAAGGGGAAAGTGCAGCCCAGCACTGCCTTTTTCTCATAGAGCCTTTTTAATGGCAGCAGCTGCTGGATGTTTGAAAGGGAGCTGTGAGAGCTGAAAAATGATGGTACATGTAAGTGAGAAGGAAGATGCAAAGCCAAAGTATGTTGTGGGCAGTTTAATGGCTGCCAGGAGGAGGGGATAATTCAGGAACTCCCTCTGTCCTGACACCTTCTCTGTGAGACACAGCTGGTTGGACTCTGTGACGCTGTGTGGGAAAGTGATTTGCCTGTGAATACCAGTATCCACAGCTGAGAGGGAAGGTCATCAAATGCTTTCTGTCCTGGCACATCTCTTGGTCCAAACTGCAGCTGGAAACGCTTTGGTTTAGCCATGGACTCTGTGACACTGAGAAAAAGTGAAACTTTATCGAGTTGAGAAAGAAAGTGTGAATCACCAGTGTGCTTGGTGTAGTTTATAGGCTGCAAGGGGAAGGTGAAGACCAGTACTGGCTGTTTCTTCTAGGACTTTTTGTATGGGAGTGGCTGCTGGATGTTTTGGAGGTGTTTGGTATTTGTGAGGGTGAAAGACTGGGATGGTGCATGGAAGCTGAGGGAAATTGCACATCTCCAGGGAGTTTGATGCAATTCAAAGGGTGTGAGTTACATGTTGAGCCAGCCAAGAGAGTTCTCAGCTGACACTGTTTGTGTGTCGTGGCAGAAACAGGCTTGGAACAGAGAAAATCTGTGAAAACCATGGAACAGTGTTTGTGAGAAGTTCTCACACAGTGAATCCAAAACAACTCTCTGTTCTCAGGACCAGCTTAACATCAACCTGCACAAAGAGTGTTAAACAATAAGACAGCACCTTGCACCTGCAAGGCTGTACCTGAGAGTCACTCTAATTAGTTAAGATAATTGTTTATATCTTTTACCCAATGAGGTTTTGTTTTCCACGATCTATGTTAAATATTGGAGTGTGAATTCTTAATAAAATCTCTCTCTCTCTTTGCCTTGATGAATATAACGGAGTCTATTTCGTGTCGTTGGACTCGACAGCCACATTTGTGAAAGAGCTTTTTTGCTGGATTGTTGCAGTTTTGTCCCTGGGCTCTGAATGTGACTGTACACATAGCTCAGAAAGGTGCTGTGTGGACTGATACTGGTTTGTGTTGTTGAAAAGCTGCAAGGAGAACAAGGGGTAATCCAGCAACTCTTTCTTTCCTGGCACGGGAATTATTCTTGTCCCTTGACTGTGGTGAGAATTAGGGGTTTCAAAATGAAGCTGAAGTTTCTTCTAAGCTGCATGTTGAATGAATCCTCTCCTTCCAGTCTTGCATAGCAACCACTGCTTTAAAAAATGTTGCTAGAACAAAGGAGGCAGTGCTGGGCATCACTTTTCCTCTGCAGTCTTAAACTGCAGGACTCACATTGGTGTTACGCTTTTTATTTCAACTGTGGCTTTCACATTCACTTTGAAGGATATCAACAACACCATGCAAACTGGAGCTTTCCTTTCAAACTAAATGCACTATCACATTTTTTCACTCTGGCAGAGCCCAACTTCAAAACTCCCCATGTCCAGCAATTCCCATACCAAAAGTCCTAGAAATAAAGGTCAGCATTGACCTTCACATTCCCCTTGCACCTTACAAACCACGGCACACCCAGGTCTGTGTGCTCAGCTTTGTGAACCCTCTGAACTTTCAGTCTCACAGAGTCCAGTTACAAACCCAAGAACGTCCAGCAGCTGGGGGAACCACAGAAAAGGTTCTGGAACAAGGAGGCCAGGCTGGAACTCACTTTTCCTTTGCAGCCTATAAACTGCACAGCCAGCAATAATATTCTTCCTTCCGGGCTAGATGCAGGATTCTGTCAGTGTCCAAGAGCCAGGCTCCACAGCGGGGCTCTTCTCTGCACTGCTCCCACACCGATGGGGCCGGGCTGGAAATCGTTTGGCTTTTTCCTGGGCACTGCCAGCGCCCATCAGAACAACCACACGATGGCGGGGTCGGCTCGCAAGAGAGGGAAACGCGCCCAGCCCTGCTCCAAACCACGGATCTGCTCTCAAATCGACTGTACCAGCACAGAAATATTTCGCTGATCTTCCCCTTCCAAGAGCACGCTCTTCTTTGCACCACACTCAAATGGCAAGACAAACTTATTTCCGCTAATAATTTTTTTTTTTTTAATTCTTGCAAAGTGTCGCTGTCGAGTCCAACGACACGAAATAGACTCCAATATATTCATCAAGGCAAAGAGAGAGAGAGATTTTATTAAGAAATTACACTCCAATATATAACATAGCTCGTGGAAAACAAAACCTCATTGGGTAAAAGATATAAACAATTATCTTAACTAATTAGAGTGACTCTCAGGTACAGCCCTGCAGGTGCAAGGTGCTCTCTTATTGTTTAACACTCTTTGTGCAGGTTGATGTTAAGCTGGTCCTGAGAACAGAGAGTTGTTTTGGATTCACTGCGTGAGAACTTCTCACGAACACTGTTCCATGGTTTTCACAGATTTTCTCTGTTCCAAGCCTGTTTCTGCCACGACAGGCAATAACCTAGCTCACAGAGGTGCCAGCTGAGAAAGCTGCCTGCAACTTCAGCTGCACCCATCAAACCACACCAGTCCCCCTCTATCTGCACTTGCCTTCTCAGCTCTATGAACCATCATAATCCTTCAGTCTCACAGGATCTGAAACTGAACACCGGCCCTGGCTGCTCAGACATTAAAGGTAGCAGCACAAAAAGCTCAACACTTTGTCTTTTGCATTCACATGGTAACAGTTCAACAGCTCTAACCAATAGAACTGTATATTAGGAAAAGCAATTAATATCATCAAGACCACCCAATGTGCAAATCCAAAATTGTTTTCTTTGCCAAAGAACAGAACTATGGGCCCATCTCTAAAGAAATGGGATCACCTCCTCCAAAATAGAAAATGTCTGATGCCATTCATAGGTTAGACTGATACATTACTTTCCCTGGGCACTGTATCAGCTGCACAGCAAGAATGAGCATTGCCCAAAAGCAAGATACTGCCAAAAATTTCAGAAGACCACCTCTGGGCAGTGGAAATGACATGCCAAATGGAATCTTTCAGCAGACCACCTCAGATATGGATACCAAGTCCATAATTGTACAAGATGACAGAATGCTTCCATCCCAAACACGCAGGGGTAGAGAGCTGATGCTGCCCTTTGCCTCCACCAGGCAGCTCCTCACCTGCATCTGGAGCTCTGGGTCTATGTGCTTTACTTGGACAACACCTCCAGTGTGAAACATGTCCAGGCCCTCTGAGTCATTTGGCTTTGCCTTCAGCACCACTGCCCAGCTTTACCCAGCCTGCCCCTGCTTTGCCTTGCCTTGCCTATCTCTCCCTTGCCCTGTCCTGCCTACAATTTCCTTGATTTATTTGCTTTTCCTACAGGTCCTTTGCCTTGCCTTGCCTTGCCTTGCCCTGTCTTGCCTTCCATCAGGCAATGCAATGCAATCATTGTGTGGGCATTCTGGGCAGGCCAAGGGAGAGGTGGGGAAGACAAGCCCAGTGAGGGGAAAGGAGTTGAGTGTTGGGAGAGAGAAGGTCCAGGAGCTGTAGGCAAGGCTGGGCACAGGAAGGTAACTCCAGTGATGGGTAGGCCAGGCAGGGATGTCTTGCCACACCTGGGCAGCCCAGGTGGGTTTCCCCCTGCGCTGCCACTTGGCCTTTTTCCATCATGCCAGCCAGTCCCCAGAGTGTTTGCTACCATCCATGGGCCAGTGTAGAGGTGCAGTGTTGGCCACTTCTCTTGCTCAGCAATACCCAAAGACAGCTGGACAGCTCTCAGCTCTGCAGCCTGACTTGATCCACCTTGTGCCTCGAAAGTTTCCTTGAGTTGCCCAATGGCAGAGACCCTGTCTGCACTGGCGAGGCACAGAAAATGCCCTCCCCAGCTCCTTTCTGAATTTCTGATTTGCCTCTTCAATCCTCTCTTCCAATTTCTGCCTAGGCTCGATCAGGTCTGTTTCCATGGCTGAGGTTTCTTGGGGCACAGACAGCATCTTCATGTCTGGAGCTTTTTTGTCACAGCACCCACTGTCTTGTTTTCCTACTCCCAGTGCAGCCTTGCTAGGAACTGGGAGTTTGCTTGTCCAAGTCATGTGAGTTCCAATCACACCAGTGTTGCACATTTTAAAAGGTCTGGACTTTTAGTGGCTTGGCCTTTATTTGGGAAAATGACCTCTAGGACAGCCAGTTCTCCCACATGTTGGATTCCTTGTTCAGTGATTTTCCAAGGGCCTTGCTGCAGGGGGCATGGCCAAAATCTGGATTGCATGTTTGAAATTCAGTACAGCCAAGGATTGCTCGCAGGTGAAAGCAGCCAGGACAGACTGGTCTGGGCAGCCTTGGTCTCGCATGGGCCCCCTCTAAGCTGCACCTAAAACACCAGGGTTTTGTGCTTTCCTTCCTATGGGAAACAACTGTCATGCTGACCCCAGAGCCACGGGAAAATGTGGATTGCCCGTCTAAATTTCAGTCCATGCAAGGATTGGTCCCGGACTAAAGCTGCCAGGACAGATGGATCTGTCAGGGTGTGATCTCTCCTGAGCTGCCTCTCATCTGCTCCTGGAACACTGCGGGTCTGGGAAGGCTTTGAGAGCCTTAGGAGAAGCAGGTACGGCAAGGCAAGGCCTGGAAATGGCAGGAGTTCAATCCAGGCAGGGAGGGGAGAGCAAGGTAACACAAGGCAAGGCAGGGTTCAAAGGCAAGGCAAGGCAAGGGAGAGGTAGGCAAGGCAATGAGAGTTCCAGCAGGAGAAGGAAAGGCAAGGCTGGACCTGGACAAATGGGTAGGGGATCCATGCTGGGGACGGGTGAGCAGCTCAATGCAAGGCAATGCAATGGTTGGAAGGGCCAGGAAGGACAGGAATGGGTCAGGAAGGCAAACAAAGCAATAGTCAGGAATGAATGGGAAATGAAAGGTCGTGTAGGAATGGGAAGGAAATGCAAAGGGGGTGTTGGCCTGGAGGAAAGCAGAAGGCAGGTCAAGGGTGGGGCATGGGCATGCAGGGAAGTGCAAGGCAAGGGAGGCTTAGCAGGGCAAAGCAGGGCAAGTGAGAGTTCCATCATGGCATTGCTCGCACAGGAAAGCTGCCAGGACAGACAGGTCTGGCTTGCCATGACCTCTCACGTGTCATGTTTTATCTCCTCCTGAATCCCTGGGGCTCTGTCGAGGAAATGTGAGGAGCAGGCAACAAGGCAAGAACTGGAAAAATGTGGTAGGGGAAGTCAAGGTGGAGGATGGTTGAGCAAGTCAATGCAAGGCAATTGAGTGAAGGAAGGGAAAGGAAAGGACACGGTGGGGTAAGAAAGGCAAAGGAAGTGATGATCAGAAATGACATGGAAATTCAAGGCTGGTTAGGAATGGGTCCTTCCCCACCTTGCTTTTCCCTTCCCACTCCTCCCTCGCCTTCAGTGGTGTTGAATACCCATCCCTTGCCTTGACTTCCCTTCCTCTTTCTTTACTGGCCATGCCTTGCCTGTCCTGCCCTTCCTTTGGCCTGCCTTCCTTGCGTTCCACTCCCTTTTCTTCCCATCCGTTTCCTTGCCCTGCCTTGAAATGGCTGCAACTCCCTTGCCATGCTTTGCCTTTCATTGCCTCCCACCCCGTTACCTTCCCTTGCTCTGCCCTGCCTGCCTGTGTCTTGTTTAGCACCACCTTGCACAGACATCCCCTCCCTTGCCTTGCCCCACCTGTCCAACCCCAACCTTGCCTTGCCTTACTGACTCCTCTGTGTCCTTCCCTCGCCCCTCCTGCCCCTCAGGCAAGGCAAGGGAGAGTGCCTCTCTCTCACAAGCCCTGCCTTTCTAACCCAGCCCTTGCCTTGCCAAGCCCTCCCTTCCCTTGTGCTGCCTTTCATACACATCCCCTGCCATGAGCTGCCTCCTCCTTCCTTCCCAGGCTTGGCCAAGCCTTGCCTTCCTTCCCTTTGAATTCCCTTGTTCTTCCTACCCTTCCCCTGCCTTGCATTGCCTTCTATACCCATTCCCTGCCTTGACTTGCCTTCCCTTTCTTACCTGGCCTTGCCTTGCCCGGCCCTCCCTGTCCCTGCCTGGCCTACCTGTCACTGGACTTACCTTTCTATGCCCAGCCTTGCCTGCCACTCTGGGGCCTTCTCTTGCCTAACACACATCTGCTATCACCTTGTTGGGGTACAAAGGACAGAGAGCACTCTGGACCTCGTTAGCATAAGAGATCTGATGGACAGGATGCCTTGGCAGGAGCAAACAGAACTGTGAGGATTGAATCAAGATAGCTGAAGGTTGAATCATGGCCTTACCAGAAGGGAAAAACACATCAACTTCTGCGAGTAAGAAATGTTGTAAAATGTATAAGTTTGCTTATGTGATTACTAACCCAATCACTGTAGTAAAGAATTATTAACCTTCCTAAGATAGTATATAAGCATGTGTAGTTCACAATAAATTCAGATTCTGACCACAGTCAGTCTCTCTGTCTCTCTTCTTCGCCAGTATCACCTCACTGGGCTTGCCCTCCCTACCTCCCCCTTGGCTTGCCCTGAGTGGCCAACACCTGCATGGAGGGCAGGGCAGGGCAGGGCAGGGCAGGGCAGGG
>VZTR01002318.1:0-21591 GCA_013400775.1 Chaetops frenatus | reverse complement strand
AAACCCGGCAGGGTCCCGGGGTCCCGGCCACAGCCCCAGCACGGCCCGGAGCAGCTGGCCCGGGCCATGCCGGAGTTACCTTCCACGCGGGCGGAAGTCGAAGAAACTTCCAACTTCCCGCTCCTAAAAAAATGTAAGCTTCGCAAAGACGCCTCTAATTTCAAGTGGCTACATGAAGTGCCCATCTTAAAATTAGCCAATCCATGGGCTCCTCACCTCTGCTGGAAACTGTCCCGGCGGAAGTAGGAAAACAAAGAACCCCCCCCAGGAAGGAGAAAAAAAGTTGTTGTCCTTTAAACCACAACACGTGTACCCCCCCTTTTTCTTTCCTATGGGATTTATTGTTCCTCCCATTGCTTCTTTCATCTTTCAGTGTCTGGCCTAATCCACAGACCCACAGTTTGTTTGTAAAGACAAATCCCTCTCATTCCTTTCACAAGCTTGCTCAGAGCTTGCCCCTTTGCACCACAGTCAGGTGGCAGCTCTCCTTCCTTTACAACCCAAAATGTGCCACCAGATTGCTGTGCTCTGCCCTCAGCTGAAAGTATAATCATGGACTTTACTGCTCATAATGGCCAAAGATCCAGATATATCCCTCACACAGAAAAAATGTGCCAGCATGATTTAATTTCACCTAAAATGTGCTCTTTTGCCCATTATACCTTAGAGGAGTGGATTCTAACCATTTAAACATTAAAAAAACATTTTCTTCTTGTCACCTGGATTGTAGTGGTTTCTTGAAGGGCTTAGAGATTAAAGAACTAATTCAGGAACTGCTTCCCTCCTGGCACATGTTGTTGAAATGCTGCCGAGACAAAGACATACCTAGCAAGGGCTTCTGTTCTGGCACATATTTGTGTATGAAAGCACTTGACACGTTGGTCTCTGCAAATTTAAAAGTGCATGATTTTACCTGAAGTTGAGCAGAAAATTGCAGAGCAGCAGAGTGAGAATGCAGTTCGTGCAATGCAATAGGGAAAGAGGTCTCTACTTGTGGTAGAAATGCAAATTTCCACGTGCAAGGGACATGGTCTGAGCAAGCTTCTTGTCTTGGTGCATTTATCTGTGAGAGATGTAACCGAAAACTTTTCGTTTTAGAGTCGGGCCAACGGGAGAGACAGAATGTGATGTAAAACTGGTAGGAATGTGCACATCACAGGTGTGTTTGACAGCAGCAGTGTGCTGAGCTGCTGCTGTGCCAGCACATGGTGCTGTGTGAGAGAAGGTCAGCACTCTGGGCTCTGGGGTAAGACAGAGGCGATGCTTTGTCAGGCTGAGGAAAGACCTGTGGAGCAGCGTGGTTGTGTGTGCAGTGCACAGGCTCCCACCCCAGCCATGACAAGTTCAAACTACAGCAGCAGAGGCAAAGAAGGCTGATGGCTGCACTAAAAGCCCATCCTCTGTGGGAAATCAGCTCTGCTGTGTATCTGTCTCTTTTGAATTCTTAGTTGTACAAGGACAAGCAGCTCCATTATGAATTTTCACTGAAGAAAGCTTCACACTTCCCCTGAGCAAGGATTTGTCCCAAACCTGACATGACATTCCTGGGTATGCTGGGAAAGCTTACTCACTGTAGGATTGGGACCTGGAAATGTCACAGAGCCTTACAATTAATAAAATAAATGGAAATGGATAATTCAGATAACTACAAATCAAGAAGTTCCCATAACCACTAACATGATGGAAGTGCTTCTCAAGAAGTTACAAGAACAAACTCAGATGGACCTGATGCTATGAAAAGAGTTGTGCTCTAGGACCAAAAATGCAATTAAGTTCAGAGACAATAGTAAAAAAATGCCAAATGTGTTGTGTAAATAACCCAAATCCAAAGGAAGCTGCCCATAAGTGATGTGAAAAGAGGAAGATAGATTTCTCTGAGTTGCCAAAGTGTAAACTATATACACTGTTTTAGTGGACATCATTTCAGGATGGTGGGAGCCTTCCCTTGCCACACCAATCATGCTAGGGAAGTCATCAAAGCACTATTAAAGGAAATAGGAATTCCTGAATGATTATCCTCAGTCAATGGGCCCCATTTTATTTCAGAAGGAAATTTTTTACAGTCCAAGGAGTATCAAAATTCTTCCTGTTTAAGTGGGATTTACACGCTCCCTGGAGACCACAGGCTAGTAAAAAGGTGGAAAGAATAAATCGAGATGCTTTTTAAAAGATATTAATTTTTTGCCAGGAAGCTCAGCTCAAATAGGTAGGTATCTCACCCACTGCCTTGATGAGGTAAGGATCACTCCATGAGTCACAGAAGGAGTGAATCCCTTTGAAATATTATATGGGAAGCCATATCTAACTAATAGTGTGGACAATTGAAGGAATTGGATGATGCTAAAGGGAAGGCATGATAAAAGGTTATTTGCATTCTCTTTCTTTTATCTTCTTTACATAGGTAGTCAGTGAGCACATTTGTCCCTGGACATGTCACTACACAACTTTCAACCTGGAGACTTGGTTTATATTCCCAAGTGGAAAGCTGGACTGCTGAAAGAAAAGTGAAAAGGATCTTGCATTGTCCTGGCTCAATGATTTTAGTAGCTCCATTGATGCCAGTTTGCTGTTAGGCTGTTGTGGGATTCAGTATTTTCATGTATGTTCTTTCAGGTTATAGAATCGACCCTGGTTTTTCAAAAGTGAGGTCTGTCAGAGAAAGATTGTTTCCTGAGGAATCCTGGCTGCCGTGGGCCAGGGGCAGAGCTGGGCCCGTGGGTTCCTGGGTGCAGCCACCCTGGCTGGAGCTGCTGCTCCTCAGCTCTGGCAGCCACCTTGGGGCAGGACGGGACCAAGGTTCCAACTTCCCACCTGGCACCTGCCAAGCTCACAGGATCAGGTGTGGGCCCTGATGTGAAATGTGAGAGTGGTGTCCTTCAGGTGTGAAAAAGGGAGTGCAGTGTTTCCTGGGGATTTTACTCCTTTGTTAGGACTCTGGGACTCACACGAGCTTTAGCAGCTCGTTGGCAGGATTTAAGCACACTTTTAAAATCAAACACTTGCCAGCTGCTCCCGTGAGGTGTGGCTGGAATCCACCTGTGAGCTCCTGTTCCCACCACAATGGAGAAAGCAATTTTTTTTTTCTTTAGTGGTGAAAGCAACTCGGGAACTACACTGATGTTGAGCACCTGTTATAACCTCAGGTCCCACCCCATCCGTTCCCAGGCTGGCACATAATGGAAGGGATACATCAGACCGACCCCATAAACACATCCTGCACCTTTCTTTATTTGGCCTGGAATGACAGTACATGATCCTGCTGGGCCACCTCTGCTGCTCTGCATGGGAACCAAGGTGGTGTCTTTACATTCCAGGATAAGGATTTTGTTATTTTTTTTCAAGTGACTTTGCAGCCACCTTAAGGTAGGCTGTGAAAAGCTGGTTTACTGTACAGCTAGTTGAAGGGGGAAAACAGCAACCTTTGCTATTTCCTTTAGTGTTTTCTCATTTCTGTATAACCCATTTAAGTTGTATTCTCACAATTTGGCAAGCAGCATCTATCATTCAAGTTTGGGCTGTGGTCTAATAGTCATGAATATCAATACTGAAAGTTTTTCTGAGGTTTGGCTCAGGCACCTATATGCATTTTATAAAACTGCCTCTGGCCACTGTTTACATTTACTTTTTTTTTCCTATTTATCTTGAGTGTTGAAACTCTGAAAGGGGCCCATGGGTTGTTCTCCTTCAGTTTGCTCCCTCCTTTGTGGGGTGTGGTTAATGTTTTCTTCTTGGCTTTGCAGAGGAGAAATTCTATTAACACACCACTAGTGTTGCACTGCTCTTGTTGGAAACCAATGAAAAGCTTCTTTTTCCCTGACCTGGCAGGTGGCCACCTGGTTCTCATTGCATGGGCAGCCTGTGGGTTTGTCAAATCACTCTCCAGAGCCCAAAGTTACCCAAAGCAGTGATGCTGATATGAAGAGCATAATTGCCATTTGGGGTTCTATGTCCAGCTCTGGGGCCCCCAGCACAGGAAGGATTGACTTGTTGGAACAGTCACAGGGCTGGAACCCCCCTGCTCTGGGGACAGACTGAGAGAGATGGGGCCTGGAGAAGAGAAAGCTCTGGAGAGACCTTAGAGGCCCTTCAGTGTTTAAAGGGGCTTGCAAGAAAGTTGTAGGGAGACTTTGGACAAAGGCTTGGAGTGGCAGCACAAGGGGGAATGGCTTCCCACTGCCAGGGGGCAGGGTTGGGTCAGACATTGGGATGAAATTCCTCCCTGTGAGACTGGGGAGGCCCTGGCATGGCGTGCCCAGAGCTGTGGCTGCCTCATCCCTGGAAGTGTCAAAGGGTGGGTTGGACAGGGCTTGGAGCAGCCTGGGATAGTGGTGCCCATGGCAGGGGGTGGGATGAGATGGTGTTTGTGGTGCCTTCCAACCCACACCAGCCTGTGGTTCTATGATTTATTGCTGGTGATCCTGTGCTTTTCACTCTCAAGGCTGGAAGTGTGAGTCTCAGGAGGGTTGCAGCTTTCACAATTGAAGGCAAAGCTGCTGCTCTGTGTCTTTGCTTTTCACCTGTTCCCTTACCCTCTCCTCTGCCTTTTCCTGTGTGAGGCTGCTTTTGTGGTTCACCTTTTCTGTGAAATGAGCTGCCACACTAAACTGAGGGAAAAGGAACAGGGGCAAGAGAGGTGTTGCAGTCCTTGGTTTGCAGTGCAGAAAACACAGCAGGTCTGTAGGGCAGCAGGCCCTGCAGATTTTTATTACCTACTGCTGTTCCTATGAATACAGGACTTCACAGAGAGGATTCACACAGTGCTGTGCTTCTTGTAAATGGAATTGTTTTTATTCTTGCTAGGTAGCAAGTACCAGCTGAAAGCTTGAGAATGAAATAAAATCATGGAATCTCCTGAGCTGGAAGGGGCCCACAAGGATCATTGAGTGCAACTCCTCCCCTGCACAGACACCCCAAAACCCCACCCTGTGCCTGAGAGCATTGTCCAAATACTCCTTGAGCCCTGGCAGCCTTGGGGCTGTGACCACTGCCCTGGGACCGCAGTCTGGGGTCCAGATTTGATTGCTTCTTAGTTCAGGTTTATGAGATATAAATTTTGTAGTAAAAAAGGAAAATGTTGGTTGATTGCATAGGGTGTTGGAGCATGTTTAGTAATTTGATGTTTACAAACATATTTTATGGATTTCTATGAAGTTGCAGGTGCTGGCATTCTTGTGGAGGAATGTCACAGCAGAGCTAACTTTTTGTATTTAAATCGAGAGAAGCATGATTTAATTTCACTTAAAATGTGCTCTTTTGCCCATTATACCTTAGAGGAGTGGATTCTAACCATTTAAACATTAAAAAAAAAGCAAAAACGAATCTGTGACTAAGTGTAGGTGACGCACCTGAGCTGGTGAAAGTCAGATAATCTCTCACTGATATCCACAATTAGCAGAACTGTTGCAATCAAGACCTAGAAATACAGAGACATTAATATTAAACACAGGTAGCAGTCAATATAGAGAATAATTTTCTTCACTAACACATTTTTTCTTTTGTTTTTGCACTTTAAAGTGTGTCATTTAATAAATACAGATGTGCTTGAAACTCAAGTCATATCCTGCCTAGTTTATAACAAGCATGTGGCAGATAGGTCTCTTCTGCTTAAAGAGATGTTCAGCTGGAGTGGAAAAAAAGGTTTTATGGAACCAGATTGAAAGAATAAAAAGGGATAAAAGGGCTTATATTCTCTTTTGCCTGCTTAGTGGTATGGAAATTGTGGCAGTGACATCCCTCCTGGCTCTGAAGGAGCAGTGAAATATGATTTATTTAGGTGTTCATGCTGTATAGTTACGACATAGAGGAGAAGCCTTACTGGAAAATGTTTTTCTCCTGGCAAGGCTCACCTGTGTCTGTTGGGGTGTGAGGCAAGGACAGCTGCAGGTGCAGGTGAACGTGGCAGTGCAGCATCTCCCCTCACAGCTGCAGAGCTTTCCTATGCAAAGGTGCAAGATTCCCAACACTTTCCTGTTTCTGCACCAGGAGAAAACCAAAGAACTTTTTAGTGAAGCAAAGGGTGGGAGAAAGACACTTCCTAGAATAGCCTGATACAGATGCAAGTTGTTGTTGTTGTTTTTTTATTTTTTTTTAATTTTTTTAAATTTTTTAGAAAGAAGATTAATTCTGCACTGAGGTGAAAGTTAGCTGGAACTTCTGCTTAGTTCTTCCTCAGTTGTTTCTCTCCTCTGGCTGAAGAACTGCAAGGCTGACCAGCCTTGCTGAGTATCTGACCAGCCCAATACCGATTGTGTCATTCCCAAATAAATAGGTGTAAACTTCACCCAAAGTAAAAGCTGTTGAGAAAGTAATGAATCATATCCCCTTCTGCAAGTCAAATCCTTTGCTGTTTTCTCACTGCTGTTGATTTAACTGTAAATTACTTTAAAATAGCACTTGAAAGGTGTAATTTTTCATACCAGCAAATTCTTGGTGGCATAAGAGAAACTGTGCTGAGAAGGCACTCTAAACTTATGGCGATGTTTACTTATATAGATTTTCTCTTCCTTCAGATGAAATTATCTTAGTTAGTGGAAGGATTTTTGGGTTTACCATGATCAGGTATACAAGTGTCAGCCCTCTGCTACAGGCGCAGCATAAGGACTCAAGTTGTTTAAGCACTAAATTAAAATTTTACTTTCCATTTAGCTGTCATTTTTCCCCTCCCTCTTAATTTTATGTTCAAAATGACAATTTAAATATTTGCTTACTTGTGGTAAAAACAGTGCCATGTTTATCCTGTTAAGATAAACTACTTATCTGAAAGGCAGAAAGCTGAGATTACCAAGAAAATTGCTGGGAGAAGGAAGCCTACAGGAGAGCTGGAGAGGGAATTTGGACAAGAACCTGGACTGACTGGACAAAGTGGAACAGCTTTAAGCTGAAAGATGGTAGATTTAGATGGGGTATCAGTGAGAAATTCCTCCCTGTGAGTTTGGGGAGGCCCTGGCACAGGGTGCCCAGAGCAGCTGTGGCTGCCCCAGCCCTGGCAGTGCCCAAGGCCAGGCTGGACGGGGCTTGGAGCAGCCTGGGGCAGTGGGAGGGGTCCCTGCCCAGGGCAGGTGGGTGGAACTCGATGGTCTCCCAGGTCTCTTCCAACCCAAACCATTCTGAGGTTCTAGTTTATGTTCTTCAGCTGGCCAAAGCTGAGGAGGGGGAAGGAGAAAGGGAAGCACAAGAGACCAGCTGCCTAAGAGGGTCTGTGAGGGTAAGGAAGATCCTCTCCATGAGGTTCAGAGTGGACCCCTTGGCTTTCTAACCTCCTTGCAAAACCTAGATTCAGCTAGGCCTAATCTTAGCCTCAGATTCTGACAATGGTTTATGTTTAATGGAATTATCTATACAAAGTTTATAATAGTTAATACTGAACAGCTAAATGGATTTTTTTTTTTTTTATTAATTCAGCATGCCACCAGTCACTTATTGAAGGATGTGTTGCAACTAAGAAATCTCTGCTTTGGGCATGGAAGGACCTCTTAATTTCAGGTAAGGGATCTCAAACCTTGAGTGGTGCCCCAGTTCAAAGGGAGAGTCACTGGTATGCAGTCCAGCTGCCACTCAGGGACAGCTCACATTTGGCTTATCCTGATGGTAATATTTACAGAGTGAAGTAGTTGGCTGCTAGTCAATAGTATAAAGAAGATAGATGTCTTTGTTTTAGGTCTTTTATCTTTTTAGGTCTTTTATCTTTTTTCTGTACTTCAGTTATCTTGCATTTTTGGGCTTTGAAGCCACCTTTCAAAATATTTTTCCAAGGCACCTTCGCTTCCTTGTACAAAAGCCAGGAACTTTCCAGCTCACAGGCCCACCACATGGTGTGAGCATAATCACTTCCCTGTACCTAAGCCAGGACTTTTCAGCTTGCAAATCCATCACAGGGTGTGGGGCCTGTTGCTCCATAGTCAGCCTGATCCAAAAGACAGCTGAGGGTCTAGTGTATCTGCAAGAGGCACCACAGCAATATTTATAAAACTGCCTTGGGGCCTCAGTTGCCATCTCTCTCTGTCCCTGGTTATGTTCCTATATTTGCAATTTTTTTTTCAATAGATGGGAGAGTTTTCTTCTAATTACAAAATTCAATGACAGTACATGACTGGTTGTTACAAATGCAGATGAGAGCTTACACAAGCCCTGCCTTGACTCAGATTTCTGGCAGTAGCTCTGTTTGAGGTGGCCTGCACTCTAAATGTGTCTCTTTCACAAGTTCTTAAGAATGGCCAATTAGGTCTATTACAAAATGAATTATTTATTGAATAGACACAAGATTAACAGACTTAAAACTTTAAACAGACTACTTACTACATAAGATGAAACAAAAAGCACTGCTAGTAGATAAAAAGGTACTTATATTACAGTTAGTGAAGAAATGGTATAGATTATGAGTCAATGTAGCTTACCACTGAATTGATGATGGAGTACACATAAGGTCCTTTCACTCAATTCCCAGGAAGTAACCACAGAATTTGCATCCAAACTCTGGGGAGAAGTCCTACACATTTCCACAGCGTGTGTAGGAGACTTCTGCCTCCATGAAAGGTTTGTGTAGCTTTTATAGTTTGTAAAGTGAAGTCTCTGTCAGTCAGAAATTCCAGCAAATTCTCCCCACATCTTGTTCTCAAGGCCAGTTGTTTATTGTCAACTGGGAGTTCCACTCCTGGTGCTACAGAGAGTAGCTAGTATCTCACTAGCCAGAGATAACTCACCAGAGACTACTCAGTAGTCAGACAAGCTGGCCTGGGTGATCTCATCGATTCATGTGAGGAGGGACAGTGCCCAGAGCTATGGCAGCAGCTGATGGATGGAGCAGATCAGCTCCTCTGTGGTGGGGGAAGTCCTGCCACACTGATTTCCAAGCAGCAGCTGGAGCTACTAAGCAGATAGGCAGAAGTGCCTGCTCTTACCAGCTTTAGGCAAAGGATTTGTGTTCCCACCTGGCTTTTTGGTCCTTTCTTCAGTTATGTGAGACTGTGGTGCACACATGAGCTTATTTTGTTGGATACCCCATCAGCAATGCCAGATGGGTCTGTTCCAGCTGCTGTGGTTGTGTTCAGCAAAGCCTGGTCCTCTCACTTTCTCACTGCAGGTTTTTCAGCAGGAGGCCTGAAGCTGGGTGAAGGGAGCTCCTTTCTTGCCAGCTTAGCTTCCTGCATGTCTCCTTTGCCTGCCCTTCAGGCTTTTTGGGCTTCCCTGACAGCAGCTCTCTGTGGCCCATCAGTGGGTGCTGAGGGTACCACTGGCTGTCCTTGGTTCTCTGTCAACACAATCCTTTTTAGAGCAGGTTTCAGTAACTTGCAAGGGAAAGGGAGGTAACAGTGGCCATGTCTTTGTGGTGTCCTTTTCTCTGAAAGCAAATGGGACCTTGCATGCAATGCCAGGTCTGAGCAGGGTGGTATTGCCCAGGCTATAAATCAGAAGTGAAAAACCTCTCAGTGCAACTGAGTGTAAGCTGGGAGGAGGAAAAAAAAGAAATGAGATGTTGAGGATGTTTAATTATGGCTGGAAACAAGACGACTGTGATGGCACTATTTGTGCATCAACTCTCTCTGGTAATTATTTCAGCACTATAATCAGACCCATTCTGGCAGAAGTTAGAAGTCCTGGAGATATTAAATTTCCCACAACTTGAGAACACAGGGGGAAAAATTGGGTAGAGGAAACAAGCTCAAGTTAATACTTCTGTCCAGCAAAGGCAACAGCAATAAACTTCTATAGATAACAGAAACTGATAGAAAAGGTATGGTTGTTCTAACCAGGAAATCACCTCTGGGTTAGTCACTGGGCACCAAAAGTCTGCCTTTCTCACAGAAAAGTGTGGGAAACTGGGCTTCACATGTTCCAGGGCATGTGGTTCTGGTACTGTAAGGTGAATAGGCCCCAGCTGATGCCTCAGGGGCAGCCTCCCTTCCTGTGCCAGCCCAGGGAACGAGTGCCCAGCAGCACTGGTGCTGCTGAGGCTGAATTGTAATAACCCCCAGAATACAGACATGTGGCCCTCCAGCATCCTTCCAATCCAAACCACCCTGCAATTGCACGATGATTCTATCATTCCTGGCCCTCTGCAAGCATCCTTGGCTTGTTTACGTATAACTTACCAGTGAGGTGGTGGGATGAAGCCCCGAACAGGAAGGCAGAGCTCCCAGCACTGCATTTTGCACACCAGAATGGGGACGTGCAGACTCACAGTTGCCACATCGCCCCGGACACCCCAACGGTGAAAGCAGAGCCACCAGACTGTGAGGTCAGAGCAACTGCCTGCCCAGCCCAGGGGCACAGGGATGGAACCCAGGCTCACTGTGTGGCTGTGGCACTGGGCAGACATCACTTGCTGCTGGAGCTGAGGAGGTAGAGCTGAGCACGGAGGGGTGGGGAGGAGAAAGGCTCACCAGACAAGCCACTACAAGTCTTTCCAAACCACTGGCAGAGGTGACTGTGGAGCTCAGCAGCTGCCCAATGAGCTGGTATGAAGTGGGCTGCTCCTGCCCAGAGTGTCAGGCTGGAACAGTAGGATAGATGTGGCCTAACAAGGTCAGTGGGGTTGGAGCAGCATGGGTAAGCTGACAGGTTTTCTGGAGACCAGCCCTGTGATAAGCCCTCTTTCTGTGGGGATGGATCCCAACGGAGGAAGAGAAGAGACTCAAGAGACAGGCATAATTTTTCTGTGGTTTCTTTTCCAAGGGATGTTCTGCAGGCTGATTTGGCAACTGGCAGGTGCCCTTGTCTCCCTGAGGAGAAACCTGAGCCCGTGCTGTCCTCACAGAGTACACACTACATATTTCTACTGTGGACAGGGGGCAGGATGGGGGTGTCTGAGGGTCAGTGCAAGCACAGGGGAAAGCAGAGGGTGCTCCCTAACCAGCGGCCTGGGGCTCTCACTTGGATATTGAAGCTTGAGCAATGCTCATGCTGTGGCCAGTCCCAGGCAGAGCCAAGAGCAAAGCCCCCCCCTTGGCAGCCTCAGTGGCACACCAGAGCCAGAGCCTCCAGCTTTGGCTGCACTGGGACAAACAGCTGCACAGCCAGGCATTCAGGGGAGAGCCAAGCATCTGCAGGGGAAGGGTTTTCCCCAGCTCTGGCAAGAGACCGTGCAGGTGTGGGAGAGCTCTGGGACCAAAGTCAGGCAAAGCTCTGGTGCTTCCTTGCTGTGAAGGGGTTTGCCTGAGGCTTGGGTAATTGACAGCCCCAGGACTCCCTCTCTTCCAGGCAAAAGATGGCCTCACTGAAGAAGAGATTTAAAGTCTTCATCTTGTTGCTCTCAGTGGCTCTTGGTGAGTTTTCATGAGCAAACAACTGAGAGTGACAGCCTGGCTGTGCTGGATACCAGCCTTCCTTTGGGGGCAGTTTGTGTGAAAGGTCCTGTGGCCCAAGTGCTTCCTGAGCGTGCCCTTGGCTGGGACTGGGTTTTGGACTCCCAGGTAGTCTCACAGCCATGAGACCACTGCTCTGGTCACTGGACTGAATGGCTTGCTGCAAGGTTGAGAGAGAAGGGCACAGATATTTCCAAAGGTGAACTGGGGATGCTCAGAGGGGAGGGGCTGTGCAAGGGGAGGGATGGGGAGGTACCTCCCCTAGCCCACACAGCCTGGTCTTGGTGCTCACTGAGCTGAGGGGAAACAGGGAGTAGATCTGGGGCAACAAGCACAACTGAAGGCCACGCTGTGGTGTCCCCTGAAGCCGGGGCTGATGGCCCTCACATCCTCTCTCTGCACCCCACATTCCACACCCCTCAGCTGACCTGCTGCCTGACCCCCAAGGCAGCAGACCATGGGCCCTCAGGGTTTGCTGCAAACCCCAGGCCAGTGACAGTGTCGGTGATGTGAATTGCAGCTGTTGTTTTCTGCGGGACTGCCCTGCCAGCACAGACAAAGGGACTGATGCAGGTTAGTGACTGCTGTAGGACGGGCACTCCTGCAGGGGAGTGCTGCTGATGGTGGCTGGATAAATCTCAGGCTCTTCTGCTTCCACATGGACTGACCCAGAGAAAAAGCAGATTGTGCAGTCTGCCCTGGGAAGCCATGGTAGCACTGGCAGTAGATGTTCTAATGGAGAATTTTCTCTTTCAGGAGCTGACAAGTGTACTTCCAACAAGACTGACGACCCTCTGGTAAAAGAGATTTCCTGAACTGTAACTGTGTCTGTGCAGAAGTTTCAGCTGACCTTGTACTATCTGTGCTCAGTTTCCAAACAGCAAAGGCTCCTGTACTTCTGTCCTGCCTTTGCCTTTTGCTCAGCTTGGGCTGGAAGCAAAGCAGGGAAAGCACCTGTGTGTCTGCTCACTGAGCTCAGGTGCTTCACAGAAGGAACGGGCTGCTCTGACAAGATCTGCTTTTCTGTTCCTGCAGGAATTCACACACTTTGATTGAAACCAAAAAGTTGCAGGATCTGCTGGAAGAGGTCACTCAGCTGAGGGCAGAGATCAGTAGTTTGAAGGTGCCCCTGTCATTCTGGGGAAAAAGGCTTGGCTGGGCAGAACCCTCAAGAAAGCTCTCCTTGGCAGTGTTGGTGGGGTCAGAATGTTGTAGCCACAGATGCTGTCACTCAGTCCTCGTGGCTCACGTCAGCAGCACAGAGGTTCTCAGCTCTGTGGGCATGGCTGACCCTGAGTTCTGTCTCTGTGGGTGATGGCAGCGTGCTGAACTGTCCACTGATGTGGTCCTTTCCTGTGTCTGCTCACGGCTTTCCCAGGAATTGACCCAGATGGCTTTGGAATCCTGTGTCAAGACAGATTGGGCCCTTAAGAGCTCTGGTAAGGACACAAGCAGCCCAGTCTCCTTGCCTTGCACTTATCTTTGTCCTGTCCACGGCCTCCACAAGGACAACTGGGGTTGTCCCCACACCCATTCCTGCAGGGACAGCACAGAAATGACAATGTTCCTCTGTGGGTGGAGGGGCTCTCCTCCTCTCCACTGCATGTGGAGAAGGAATGGCTGGGTTGTCCTTTGCTGCCTCCCAGCACCCTTAGCCCTGTGAGAGAAGCAGTCACCAGGCATGTGGCTGTTGGCATTGCCCTGTGCAGCTGGGCACCCGCCAGGGCAGGGTGATGTGGACAGGACAGGTGGACATGGAGGCATCAGAAATGGTGTCTGAGCACCAAGGTCTCCCACTCTGTAGCAGCTTGCAGCCATTTGCTCTCCCTTCCTTACAGGAGCCACCATTGACACACAGAGAACTTCCCAAACCTATGACTGCAAAGAGAATTATCTCTGCAGGATTATACGCTTCTTCTGGACTGCCAGCCCTCCAGATACTATTCTGCAGGTATCTTAGCAATCATCCATTTTCTTCCCTCCTGTGAATTTGGGAACCATTCTCAGGGGCTCTTTCCTCAGCCCAGTGGCCCTGCTCAAGCTCACAGTGTAGGCTGGATTCCTGAAAGCAAAGGTGGAACACAGGGCTGGGCTGCTGAGAAGCAGGGGTTCCTCTCTGCAGGGCAGTGGAGCCAAACTGAGCTGTACTGCTGCATTCTGCCCACAGCCCCCAGCCACAGCTGCGTGAAAGGCTTTCTTTCTACCTGGTGACCCTGTCTCCAGTGTCAACCCTAGGAACTGCTCTTCAGGGTGGGAGGTGAAAGGAGAGGGATGCCCTACAGAGTCCCTGGGCAGAGGTGTTTCTGCTTGTCCCTGACTAGGATGGTTTTGTAACCAGTACTCCTTGTTCTGCCATGCTGAGCCCACTTTGGCAGGCAGGGAAGTCCTTCTGCTTCTGTCTGTTTCCTCACATGCCCCTTGTTTTCAAGCTGAAATAGAGCCCACAGACATGTCAGCCCCAACACTGCCTGGGCTACATGGGCAGTTGTGTCATTGCTCTCACGTTCTGTTGCAGCCAAATGTTTTCCCAGGAAACTGCTGGGCTTTCAAAGGGCATCAGGGCCAGGTTGTCATCAGGTTGCCAGCACGAGTCTACCTGACTGCTATCACAGTGCAGCACATCACCAAAGATGCCTCTCCAAGTGGGACCATCATCAGTGCCCCCAAAGACATCGCTGTCTTTGTAAGTCTGCTGGGCACTTCTGGTGGGGATCTGGCCCTGGGGGGATTCAGGGCAGGCTCTTGCTTGCTTTTGTGCACCCTCTGAGCTTTGTGTGCTGTCCTCTCCAGAGCACTGCTGTGCCCCAGCGTGACATTTCGAGGGCTCGAGAGCTCCATTCTTCTTAAGAGTTGTTCTGGCCAAGCACTTAAGGGTTCTTGACCAAAATGCAAGGCAGACTGAGCTCTACCCTAACCAATGCCAGACTCCTGCCAGAGCCCTGGGAGAGGCTGGGTACATAAGAGGGCTGATCCAGCCCATGCATTCCCTCTTTGTCAGCTGAGCCCAACTTGCTCTCTTTGTGCTTTGTCCCCGAGGGAGTGGATGCAGACAGGGAAGAGGAAACTCTTCTGGGGATGTTCACCTACAGTGTGGAAAAAGACCCCGTGCAGACTTTTTTTCTGAAGGTATGCTCCACACACGGGGACCAGATGCCAGGGAGCAAAACAGGTTTGCTTGCAAGTCTGTGGCAGGGAGGGTGTGAGTATTTCCTCCCTGGGCAGAGGGTCCTGGATCACTGTCAAAAGAGACCTGGTGGGGTTTGGAGGGCTGAGTAGCATGTGCTCATGGTAGCCAAAGGACGGGGTCAGGCCTGTGGCAACACAGCTCCTGAGAGATCCCTGGCTGCAGCCACTGCCTTCAGAAAAGCCAGATGCACATCCAGCCACTCCACTGAAACAATAAATGGACTTTGTTCCGTGGGGAAACAGGGACAAGTGGTGGCAAAAGCTGTCAGGCATCACTGTTGCTGCACTCTGTGCCCTGCTGTCACCCCAGCAGAGCACACCCCTTCTCTCCCAGTGCTCCCAGCAGAGGGGATGGTGGGTGCTCAGTGGGTGACACACCAGCCCCATGCACAGGAGCACCTCCCCAGCCCCTCTGTCAGCACAGAGCAAGGGGCAGAGGGAAAGGAGGCACAGCCCCAGCCAGGCCAGCATGCAGAGGATGCCAAGTGCCTTCCCTTGTCCCCAGCCTCCCCAGCAGTGAGCTTCAGATCTCTGTTGCTTCTCCCAACTACTTTTGGGAGCTTGTTCCTGAGTAGAAACAAGGCTGGCAGGGTAAGACATGTTGATTTCACTGTTGCTTTTAATGTCCCCTTTTCCCTCTTCACAGAACATGCTGCTGCCCAGAGCCTTTTCATATGTCAAACTTCTTGTGAAGAGCAACTGGGGAAACCCATGGTATACCTGCATTTACCGAGTGAAGGTTCATGGAAAGATGGAAAACCAGAAAGCCTCAAGCAAGGGCCAAGATAAATAAAGACGAAAACACAAAAGAAGAAAAAAGGGCAGGGGGAAGAAGGGAAATGGGGGAAATGATATGGCAGCCCAATGTTGATTTTAGAGGATGTCTGTGGGACTGTATGAGGTGAGTTTTAGATAAGATAGCAGGAATCATAGAATCATTTGATCCCCTCTGTTGAAAGGGACTCACAAGGATCATCAAGTCCAACTCCTGGCCCTGCACAGGACAGCCCCAACAACCACACTGTGTATCTGACAGCTGGCTCAGTGCCCTGATCACTTCTCTGGAAAGCCTGTTCCAGTGCCCAACCACCCTCTGAGTGAGGAACCATTTGGGTAAAGAACCTTCCAGGTGAAAAACCTCCTGGGTGAATTGGAAGGGACCCACAAGGACCATCAAGTCTAACTCCTGGCTCTGCACAGGACCACCCCAACAACCACACCATGTGTCTGACAGCTGGCTTGGTGCTGTAGCCAATTCACTGGGGAACCTGTTCCAGTACCTGACCATGCTCTGGGTTCTGGTTCTTCATTGAGAAGGAGAAGGTTCTTTACCCAAACGTTCCTCACCTGTTTCTTCTGGATAGGCTCTTCAGGAGGGGTAGGCAGGGCAGGGAGGTGTAGGGGTCCCTTCCAAGCCAGAGGTTCCATGGTTCTGTGATTCTATGATTCTATGACTGGTTGTTTCCAACCCATCTCTTCCTAACCCCTGACACAGTGGTATCTGTGTCCTATCCCAGAAACAGAGGGGAAGTCATGAGTCCAGCATTTAAAACGATGGCAGAATGAATGGAAACCTCTACTCCTTGACCATGGATGTGTAGTGAGACACTAATTTGTGCTGGAGGCTAGCACTATTGACTGAAATAAATAAAGCTGTAGGCCCCAGGGATTGTGCTTCAATCTTTGCTTGATCAGTAGAACTGTAAGCAGTAAATAAAGAAGTATAAGATGAGGACTCCACCATCTCCCTGGGCAGCCACTTTCAAGGCCTGACCACCTTTTCAGTGAAGAAATTCTTCCTGATGTCCAACCTGAACCTGCCCTGGCACAGCCTGAGGCCATTCCTTCTCCTCCTGTCCCTGTTCCCTGGGAGCAGAGCCCGATCCCCTTGGCTTCCCCCTCCTGTCAGGGAGTTGTGCAGAGCCAGAAGGTTCCCCTTGAGCCTTCTTTTCTCCAGGCTGAGCCCCTTTCCCAGCTCCCTTAGTTGTTCCTCATCAGACTTACAGGATAGGAGTCTAACTAGGAGTTCTCTGCAAACCCCTTTGGAGCAATCTCATGCTGGTTTATTGTCATATAAGACAATCCAGTACAGAGATTTAATTATTTTGCTACCAAAAATTCAGTAAAATAAAAAACTCCTTAACAGCACTGTAGCACCAAGGAGCAGGCATTCTTTAATTGGCTGGATGCACAGGGGGGAGAGGTCCTCCCAGAGCTTTGCATGCTGAGCACAGGAAAGATTCTGTTTGTATATTGTATTCTACATATGTATTCACTGATTGTCCCAGACTAAACAGACACATGATAATCATTTCCCCAAAATCATTAACATATTTCTCTTCCCCTTTACACATGTGTTCTTCTGTCCTGGGGGTCTCCCCGGTGGTCCCTGCTGGTCATGGACCTCAATGTTCCAGGTGACCTGGCTGAGCTGGCAGGACACTGAGGCTGGTGAACTTCCAGTTCCCCTTCTTACACAATGGGCACTGTACAGTTTCCATAGGCCAGTGATTTTGGAGAACAGCCTTGTGTTAGCTCACCAGGTGTAGGCCATTTATCATCTGGTAACAATTTTATTTATGGCATTATCTTCATTCTTCCTCTTAACACAGAATTTCAGATTTTAAAAGGCAGAACTTTTAGGTGAGGTATTAAAATTTTTAGTACTCTCATGCAAGAAAAAAAATCAACTCAGAGAACAAATACTCTTCCACATGGCCAATATATGGAAGTAGCTCACTCCATTCAGCTGAGCTTCAAGTCTAAGATGCTGGGGAAGCCTCTGGCAGCAAAAGCTCTAAAAAGTGTAACTCTCACTTTCCTTATGAATCAGACAAGTAAAGCACCATGGAATCACCAGCCACTAGTAAGAAACCCAACTTCAAACTATGGCACAGAATGAGCAGCTGAGCAGTGAACCCTGCTGCAACTAAAAGCTATTCAGGTATCACATTTCCCCAAAGAGTTCCCACTGTTCCTTCAAATAGTGTAGGAAAGCTATTGTTGGAAATGTGAGGCTCTTTTTTTTCATTTCCTAAAAGATTTCAAGTTTAAATCCTATCTGAGAGTTGAGTATCAAGTCACAAAATTGTGCAAAACTTTGTTTAAAAAGTCCAACCTTCTATACAAAGTGGGTGTTGGAAACAAATTCTGCCCTATACAAGGGTAAATAAAATAACTAATACATATTTTACAGTTATTCACAAATGTTATAATACCTGTCACTCATTTCAGAACCACTTATTCAATTGTAAAGCCAAGCACTGACGTTTTATACCAAACAAATTGTCTCCAGGCAACACTTTCTAAAAGTGCCTTGGTAAAGGAGATCTCTTTTCCAGAAACAATAAAAACTTGCCTAGAATAAACCATAGTCACAGTAAACTAGGCAAAAGCAACCACTGATACAGGATTTAATACATCTTCAAAAACCCTCACACTTTGGGCTCTATACCACACAGAAATAAAAACAAAAAATAAAAATTGACAGCATTGACAGCTATCACAAATAGCTTTATACACACCTGGTGCCCTTCAGGAGAGAGAATGATGACATCTGCTAGAATATGAGGTCACCTGCCCAAGGAATGGCAAACCTCAGCCAACTTACACCATTTAAAACCAAACTGGAAGTCCTCTATAGAGGACTAAAAAGCCCTCCTGCACTGGCACAAAGCTCAATGGAATATGAAACCCTACCCATGAGATAGCACAGTTCTCACCATTATAAAATGTGATTTAAAGCCCACCAGTACTTGGGTTACTCAGGGCACAGATCACCTGAAATCCTAACACATTATCACCCCAAGCCCTCTGATCTGGCAGAGCAAAACTTCCCCACCACCAACCCCCTCACACTTTGGAGCTAGAGGAGAAAATAAACCATAGAGGACTTGCAAGTCCCCTTTCAAGGACTGAGAAATCTGAAAACATGTAGAGGGAATATAATTCCTGCCCCCTGAGTTTGTCAGACAATGGCATGGTTTAGCCCCAGCCAGCTGCCAAGCCTCACACAGCCACTCTCACTCCCTTGCCAGAAGGATCAGGGAGAGAATCAGAAGGGTAAAAGCTGGAAAATTCAAGGGTTGAGATACAATGTAATAGGGAAAGCAAAAGCCACACAGACAAACCAAGCCAAACCAGGAATTCACTCCCTGTTTCCTGTGGGCAGGCAGGTGTTCAGCCATCCCCCAGAGAGCAGGGGCTCCATGACACATAACAGTGGCTTGGCAAGACAAACACCACCGCTCCAAACATCCCTCCCCTTTCTTCTGCCCCCACTTTATGTACTGAGCATGATTTCATATGGTCTGCAATATGCCTTTGATCACTTTGGGTCATCTCTCCCAGCTGTGTCTCCTCCCAGCTTCTCATGCACCCCCAGCCCCCTCACCAGCCCAGCAGTTTGAAAAGCAGAAGAGGCCTTGGCTCTGTGTGACCACTGCTCAGCAATAACAATAACTGAGGATTGCTGGATTCTCTGTGGAAAAATTATGCCCCAGCCTTGAAGGCCCAATGAAATAGGTACTGGCACCTTCCAGGAATTTGGAGTTTGGCACACTTCCTTATGGTTTGTTACTGTAAAGACCGCCCAGACTTCCCAGACGTGCTTGCTTAACCAGCTGATCCTCCTCCTGGGAGCAGGAATAAAAGGCTGGCATTGCTGGCAGTCCTGGCAGACACACAGCTCCAGTTGCTTTGGCACAGGTTGCTGTGAGCTGCGCTATGGGAAGGTCAATGCTCTCCCTTGGCTTTCTTCTGGTTTTCCTTGGCCTGGCTCTGCCAGGCACCCAGGGAAAAGTATTTTCCAGATGTGAGATGGTGAAAATCCTACGTCGGCACAGCTTTCAGGGCTTTGAGGGCACAACTGTTGCTGACTGTGAGTATAATGAGCTGCCATAGCACCTCTCTGCCTGGACCACCTTTGCCCCTCTCATCTTTTTGATCTTCCAGCAGTACTATTCTGTCCCTCCATTTCTTTGACTTCATCTTTTCTCTTCCTCATCCTCTTCCTTGCTCCTTTCTATAGTTCACACAACCAATACCCATCTAGAGCTTTGTCCTTCCAAGCATTTACCCATCAAGGTTATGATCTCACCAGTTTAATTCTCCAGCACTTCATTCATCCTCGATCCTTTCATATCTTTCCTCTTATTTACCTTGAGCATACCTTACTCCTCTGGGATCTCTCTTCCTCCTGCAGGGATGTGCCTGGTGAAACATGAGAGTGATTATAACACGAAGGCCTATAATAACAACGGTCCAAGCAGAGACTATGGCATCTTTCAGATCAACAGCAAGTACTGGTGCAATGATGGCAGGACCCCTGGCTCCAAGAATGCCTGCCACATCAGTTGCTCAAGTAAGTGGTAAGACAGAACAAAGAACCTTTCTTTGTTCATTTCATGAAAGGCCTGCTCTGTCCATGACACCTGCCTAGCAGCTGCTCTGGGCATTTCTGTCTGTCCTTCTACTCATCCACCTTCTCAGTGTCCCACCTACCCTTCCTTCCTTCTGCCTTCCTGACTTCTGCTCTTCCTCCTTCTGATGCCTGCTCTTCCTCTGCCCTGCTTTCCTCGGTGCTGATATTTTCTCCCTTCTCTACAGAATTGCTAGATGACAATATTGACGATGATATTCAGTGTGCCAAGAAGATTGCTCGAGAGGCTCATGGCCTCAGTCCCTGGTAAGGATATTTGCAATGGACGCTGGGGAAGAGTGGGCAGAGGAGATCAAAGGCAACCCTGCTATTGACTGAGGGAGGCAGGCAGATCAGTGGATGGGAAGCTGTATTTGGTGGAGTTTAGCACAGTCCTTCTGAAGCTGAAAGGAGAAGATAAGAATCCTGTCTTGCAGTACCTGTTCTAATTCCCTAGATTTCTCTCCTCTCACAGAGCTCTCCTTTATGTTCTCTTCCCCTTCCCCCAGCTTGCTTAGATTGAGCTCATTATAGTTTTATTTGTACCTTTCAGAGGGATCTTTAAGAGTCTTCACCCAAGACTCTCAAAGATTAACAGTCTGTTTTTAAAACCAATTCACTCATAATCTAACTCCTCAAATGACATAATGTATTTGTTTTCCAGGTATGGCTGGAAAAACCATTGCCGGGGCAGAAACCTGAGTTCCTATGTCAGGGGTTGCTAAATCGCTCCACAGGTGTTGATCTTTTCCTCAGGATCACCAGAGGTGGAGAATGACGGCGTTTGGAGAGGAGGCCAGGGAAATGCATGGGTGTGGGGAATTAAAAGCAGTATATTATTAAGATAGAGAGGGTACTGGTTAGTGCCAACTCTGGGAGGCCTTCACTCTGCTGCAATGCAAACAGAGAACTTACAGCTCATAGCTTAATAAAAATCCTGCTTGGCAACAGGCCACTGCAGGTGGAGTTTCAGCCTTGATTTACTTGCATAATCCTGACCCAAGCTTTTTGTTGCCCTGACTAACAGGGCTTAGCAACATTTAGGGTTTCTTTCTCTTTTTGTATCTTTCTCTGCTCTCCTTTACCCTTCTTTTCCTCCTGTTCTCCCTCCCCTTCATTGTTTTGCCCATTCTTATTGGAATGTCTGTAGTGGGAAGATACAGAAATTAATGAACACTGTATAAGACCTGCAGAATTGTGTTGCCTTATGACTAGGACAGTCACTGATGGAGGTGGGGGGTACAGTTCACTGACAGAGAAAGAAAACTATGCTGAAACATGACATTGCTCCTTAAATTTATCTGAGCATCTGCTCCTGGCTGGTATGAGGGATAGGGCACTGACACATATGGGCATCTGCCCTGAGTGAATACAGCTTTTTTAATCATTCTTTGAGGAAGCCAGTCAAACATAGCCTAGAATGCAGGCAGCTTCTCTGTGAGGAAACTATGGGTTGGAAAGACTATTGGGAAAGGGAAATATTTTGCTGTTTAGTTCGCAAGTCCTGTTTCCAAATGAAAGTTGAATTCAGAAACAGTGCATGAATGAAAGGTTATAACACTGAAAAACCAGGTTTGCTGCTTCATGTGCTTTCTGTTACTGGTAGGGGAGCAGTGACTTCCTTGGTGCTTATGCAATAAAGGGATACTTAAAATCTTGTCTTGTGTTGTCATGGTTTGACACTGG
>VZTR01002314.1:0-42823 GCA_013400775.1 Chaetops frenatus | reverse complement strand
TGGCCTCAAGATGGTGAATGTGAATATGAATAATCAGTAAACCCTGAAAGCTCTGAAAAGTCCTTTTTGCCTACCTGGAAAGCCCCAGACTGTGGAGGCTCTGACAAATGGTAGAAATTCCAAAAGACTCAGGGCATTTCTGTCTGGGAAGGTGGTACTGGAAGTTCACCCCAAGATGTTCAGACCTAGAAAACTCAGGCTATTTAACTTCTCATCAGACAGGCTTTTTGAAGTTAAGTTGGCTGGAGCAGAAGATTATCACACCTGGCATTTCTTTATAACAATTTAGACAAAAATACACATTAAAAAATATCCTTCCAATGCCACCAATGGCTCTCCTTATCTGAGGCTTCCCTTTTGTCCATATGAAGAGCTGATGAAGAGATCACAACCTACCCTAAGCCCAGGAGAAAGACCAAACAGAATGTGGGTTTTGGCTGTCTTCCACCTAGGAAGTGACAAGAAAAGATCTGAAGCAGAAAATCTTACTATTCTGTCAAGAAACCTCTTTTTTTGTTACCATTAAACATTTTTGGCTGATTTTCTAAGGTAAAAAAATCTAAAAAAATTGAACAAGAAGTGCATATAAAATTAGATTACCTGGAGACAGCTTTAATTTCTATAAAACTGTAAGAAGTTTTTATGTGACTGTTTAATCTTTTAACAGCTGCTTCTTTAAGTACTCATTTGCACTAAATATATCACATGTCACCATACTTATGATCTTCCTGAAACAAAAGAACACCTTCCAAAATGACTATAGCTGGCAATATTAAACCAGCACCTACTGGCATCATTATATTTAAGTATCTGAAATAGACATTACTGTCAGCAGAAATTTTTTAAACCTTTCTCCCTTCTTTTCCTCACAAGAGGTTATTAGAGTTACTTCAGTGTCCTATGTCCTGTGATAAAATGCTGGAAATGAACTCTTAAAATTGGCAATAAATACCTATAGCCCATGAATCTGAGATTCTCAGATCATTTATGTACCTTAAAAAATTGTGTTCAAAGCACATTCTACTGACTACCTTGAAATCCTTAGCAGACTGCTGACACTGTTGTTCAAGTTTCCTGGAAAGTAAAAAAAAAAAAAAAAAAAAAGCAAGGGAGAGATTCATCCAGAACACAGCTTGATTTCTTTACCTACTTTGACTGGGGATTTCTTCTACATGGGCTTTTGTTCTGAAATATATTAACTGATGTAGAACAAGAAGTCAGCTCCACATTCAGCAGCTCCTGTCCACAGTTTTTGGTGATGGGGTGCTGTTTGATTGTTGGCATTATTTACGAACAGCAAAATCAACTTAGGCACACAATTAAGGAATAAAATCCTAGGTTGTTTGGGAGAGATGACGTTTCAGGGGAAAAATCAGATCAAAGGGAAGTTTCTGTAGGGATGTTGCTTTTCCTTTGCACCATTCTCAGTGTCCTGAGGTTATCAAGTCCCTCAGCAGAGGATGCACCTATTAAATCCCTTGTTTTTTCAAACTGAACTGCTATTTTCCTCCATAGAAAGATTATTCCCTCTATTTAAATATGTTAAAGAGTCACTATTGCTCAGGATGTTAATAAGAGGCACCAGAGTTGAGCTAGAAAGTACTTTTTGTGCATTTTCCTCAGCCCTCTGACAATTATGTTTCTATGTGCATGCCCTGCCTTACATCTAAAGAGTTATTTGTGTTGCTTAGAGAATTCTTGGTTTGAGGATAATCCTACTGTCATGTAAAGAGATGTGACCTCACCCCAAAACTAGGAGTGTAGAGCCTCCTTTTAAAGGAGAGAGAAAAGTTTCTGCCCACAGGTATTTCCACTGCCCCTCTATTGCAGACCAGAGGCCACAAGCATGTGAGATGAATTGGTTGCTCTGAATAGGTGGAGGCCTTTGTTTTGTGGATTGAGTTTGAAAAGCACAGGATGCTGTATTTCAGAAGCCAGGTGATGTGAAGGAGTGAAGCCTGAGTGGCTTGCTGAGCATCCCTGTGCTGGGGCAAGGGGCACTGCTATAAAATACATCTGTCTGTCTTCCTTTGTTTACACCTGAAGTACATAAAATGTTTTAAATTATCTTAATGTCTTGAAATATGAAAATACAGGGGTTACATTTTATATGTTAAATATCCTGCAAATAGAGCAGCTTTGGGATGATTTAGGAAATCAGAACAGTTTTGAAGCCTAGATACATCCTTCTTACACAGATACCAGCTAATACATAATACAAAAAAGAATGGGATAGTCATATTCCCCCACCTGCAGAATCCAAAATTAATCAGATGCTTTTCTGAGCTGCTCAGAAGCCTCCTGTAACTTTCCTAACCTGCAGCTCTATGTGTGAGATAGATTAAGCTTTGCTTTCCCATTCAGTTCTCAGGCTCAACAATACTCAGCAGGCAACAGCAGTATATTTAGCAAGAGATCTTATCCATCACAGCTGAAAAATACTGGGTATTGACTGATGAATGGAAGATAAATCACAAGAGCTCTGTCCATTCAGGCAGGGCTGAGTGGCACTGACAGAACCCTGCATGAAAGCTCATTTTGTGCCTGCCTGTACAATATGTGGTTTGTAGAGAGCATTGTTCTCCAATGATATCAGTCCCTTCTCGGTGTGAAGCCCTCTGCCTTTATTCCCTTCAACAAAGTTGTCCAGTTTGTAAAACAGAAAATCCTCAAAGTGAAGAAATGTTATGATGACCTGAAATTCAAGTTCAGATGTAGACTGCCTTTCTTGTTTGCCACAAACTAAACCAAGTGCAGCCATTTCTCATTTCTGACAAGATGAACTAAAAAGGGCAAAGGGATAAGAGCTGGAGGAAGAGGAATCCAGGAGGTGAGCTAAGAGCATTTCATGGAGTAGTAACCTGTCATCTACGCAATATTACCCATCCCAACAATATATTCCTTGAAATGGTCAAACCCCAGTGTGCTCACTGATAATGATATCTCCAAGTATCTCTAGAGATGACGAGCACAAAAAGAAATGCTCTTTATTTCCCACTGTATAACCTATCCTGATTCAATCTAACAAGACAAATCTTTTCAGTAGCCAAGACAAGCCCATTTTGGCTATGAACCCTGAAGATCAAAACTTCTATTCCTAAATAATTCTTAGCCAGAAAACTACTTTAAAAATTTTATAGCCTGCTCCTGTTCGAGTTTAAACAACAGGTACTTAGGGTCAGCAACTAATAAGTGAGCCTTTACCTCACCAAGAGCAGAAAAACAGCTCTAGAATTCTGCTTAGATGAAGATTTTATTGTTTGCTGCTATGAATGCAATAAAGCCCAAGGCTGCTAAAGCAGGGTTACATGCTGAGTTCCAGGTTGTTGTCACAGACAGTGGCTCAGAGGTGGAATCTTGTGTCCCCACAGCTCTCCTCGGTTCATGACTGAGAGTTGCTCTGCTGACACAGAACCAAGCTGGGCAGCAAGGTAGAAGAAATGTGGGCTCAGGGTGACTTTTAGCACTGTGCCACAAATGGCAGAGGAGAGGAGAACCCCCTTTGAAACTGGCAATACTCAATGAACATCACAGGATTGCCAATTAGGACAAAAACCTCTCAAAAATAGTTTCACCTGCTGTATTCAGCCTCCTGTCAAAATAATTTTTACACACAACTAACCTAAACCCAAACATGCCTTTTCTGATGAAGTTCTTTCCTTGCCAGAGTTCCAGTGACTGCAGGCAGCACTCCTGTGTGTGCCTGAGCTAATATAATTAGCATCAACTCTGCTGTGAAGTCAGAATCTGCAAAGAGGCTGCAAGCTCAGGAACTGAGTCAAATTCAGAAACATGGGAGCTGTTTGAGCTCTGTCATTTCAATATTCTCTAATTTGAAGAGAAAGAGCATGGAGCTGTCCTCAATTCAGCAGTTTCACAGAGCTCCTTTTTACAGTGGGGCATCAATCACAGCATCCAATGCCAAAGCACACTTTCACTAGTTTGGTGTTTGCAATCTTTCACAGCAACTTAATAAAAGCAAGAGGAAGAGACAGATGTGAGAGATCTCCTTCAGAAGACAGTTTCTTTCCTTTTGCTTTAAGTCCTCTTATTATATAACTCACTTATGGATCTGTAATTCATAGGTACCAGTTAGGGACAGTATACATTAATTGCATTATACATTAAATACTAACATACAATAAACACTAATAATACTCCATCAAAACATTCATTTTCATTCTCTATCACCAAAACTTAGTGCTGCTGAAGACTAACTTTGCAGGTAACTTCACAGATGTATTATTAGATCATTTAGTGTAAACCAGCTCTGTTACAAACTTTATGAACACCCCTCACCCAAACCTAGAGTGCTCACCTTTTTTGTTACTTCTTCACTAATGAGATTAGCAATCTTCATAGCCAGGAATAATTAAAGTAAATCATTATATATTTATTTCCATTTATGAGAACAAAACTTTTAGCTGTACCTCTAGGAGCCATCACCAGTTTGTGTTCATACCATGATTATGCAAAAGCCTTAGTATAGACAAGAAAATTCAAACACAGTTAACACACTGAAAAATAAAAGCACTGCAAAGGAGAGGATGAAAACGAGACACTCACTTTACCAGAAGTTCAGACTTCTCAGAAAAGCCTCCACCTCAGACTTCAGTGTCCACCAAACAGGTTAAATCCAACTCCAGAGCTTAATACCTTTAATGAAAAATAAAACCAAACTCAAAAAACCAAAACCCATTAGCTAGAATAATATATGAGCCCATTTTTTTCTTTTAGGTGCTCATGTAAGGGAAGTTCCAAGAGATAATTCTTTCACCCTTAGGTTGTTTCTAAGGATACGTGAGGCTTCATTGAATTCATTTAAGGGGCATCTGAATAACACATTTATCTATGGCAGAAATATCTCTGTGTTAGAATGAAGGTTAAGTAACTACCTCCACTGCAGAATTAAATACCAATTGTTGTTGCCAGGCAGCTGTACACTGATTCTAGGCCATTCAAATTTATGTTGTTCTGGACAACTCTAAATGCTTCATCAAAAAATGAAAATTCATGTATTCAACTAGTGACCAATAATTGAAAACCTGCACATTAGGGTATGTGGGTGGACAGGAGGTTAATTAGCTTTTGCATGGAGAAAACAAAAGAGGGAATGGCCATGGATACTGTCTAGATAGACTTTAATAAATCTTTTGACACATCTCCCACAGCATTCTCCTAGAGCAACTGGCTGCTCATGGCTTGGACATAAAATAAAGGGGTTTTTTTAAATTGTGATTTGTGCCAGGGTTAGCTCAGTGCAAAGTTAACTCAGAACATAAATACAGGTGTCAAACTCCACCTCAGTATGGTGCACCAGCCCCCAGTGAACACACAGGCACTCCCTGGACTCGAGATATCAGCAAGGATAATTTAATCTACTGCTGTACAAAAAAAAGAAGCTGCAGTCATATTACTTCTCCCTTCAATTAGCGCCAGGGAAAATGTTGCTTTAGTTCAAGCAAACTTGATTTATTTCTTTTCCATGTGAAATTCTATGGAAGACAGTTTTGTGGGCATAGTGCCACAGGAGGGTATACAGGAACCTTGTTAACTTCTTAGGCAGGGACACAAATAAAATAGCAATATGAGAGATAGATATTGAGCTAAGAGTTAGAAGATAAGAATTTATACCCAAACCCAACCACAGCTTCATTCAAATGACCTTGAGAAGTGAATTCTCCTCTCTGTGCATCTGGCTCCTCATCTGCATAAGCAAACAACGATGCTGACTCCACTTCCCAATGTACTGGGAGCTCAAGGCATTATTGGAAACCAATTTAATGTCTGTACCCAGGTGACATAACTCAGGCGGAATGAAATTTCCTCACGGAAGCAAATAAATTTACAGACTAAATTTACAGACTAAATTTACAGACTTTAAATCTAAATTTAATTAGATGACAAAACTGATTCCTCTTCTCCTAAAGTTTGAGGTGAATACATTCAAAAAGATCAGCTGGTCAGGATGATCTTCAGTCACACTTTTAGAAAAGGGAGATTTAGAAATGTTATGGAAAAGTTTGGCAGCTGTATTCACAGTCACTTTGAATGTATCACACTAACTAGATCATCAACAATTTCCTTTGGCTTTTTAAACATAAGACAGGCAGAAATAACCTGATTTACATAATTACAATTATACACAGTAATGAGATTCCATCTTGTAGATATAACAGCTTCCCCAAACACAAAGGAAAAGAGCAGATCTGCAAATCTAATCCTTAAAAGAAAACATTCTACAAAATAACAGTTAATGTTGCTATATATACTGTACCATTTAGAAACCTATCCAAATGCTATATAAATACAAATATTCTATTTATTCTGCATGCTAATCATTCAGACACCCATTATTTAGTTGAAATCTTCTAACAGAGCATAATTTGCCTTTTTATTTAAGCAAAGACCCTGCAATCTACAATTTTCTTTCCCTAATAAATGTCAATCTTCGTAAAGATGCACCAGAGTGTCTGAATTCCTCTAAGGTACTTGCTGATGAAGTTTGTACAGCTTCACAAATTTATAAAGACTGCATGGACTGAAAGTTTCCATATGGTTTTGCAACAAAACAACAAAATTCCCAAAGATTCAGCTTGCTCACTTTGGTCCAGGAAGAGTCTGCAAGTACAACCCTATGATGCCAGAGTCTCCAAGTCCTGAAATTCAAGCCTACAAACGACAGACTGCAAACAATCTTCTTAAAAAACAAACAAGGAAACAAACAAGGAAACAAACACACCCATCCTTAANTCAATCTCTTTTTTTTTTTTTTTTTTTTTTTTTTTTTTTTTTTTTTGTAGCAACAAGTTATTTCATTCAGCAGGCTACTGCAAACTCAAGGTTGTTTTCAGCCAAGTTTTAGTTGTGAATTTTCACACTGTGAGTTCTCAGTGATCGATTCTGTTTTGTGCTACCCAAAGATGTAGCAGGTATTCAAAGATGTCACCTCCCTGATCAGAGATCGTCACAACAGGAGAGAAGATGGGAATAATGAGCAAATTACAAAGATAAACTTCATAGGTAGCAAGAAAGTTTAGATTGGAAAGGACCTCTGGACGAGTCCTAGCCCCGCCTCCTGCTCAAGCAGAACCAACTTCAAAGTTAAGTCAGGAAGCCTGGTGTCCACTGTGATCAAGCTATTGACTTCTACAAGGATGGAGATTCTTCAACCTCTCTGAGCTTATTTCAGGGCTTCACCTTGCTCATAGCAAAGTTTTCTCCTTTTTTCTCAGCTGGAGATTCCCTTGTGGCAGTCTGTAACTGTTGTTCCTTGTGGTCTTGCCTTGTACCTCATACATCACCTCCTTTCCGACTGTATTTTTTTAAACTGTTGCTGAAATTAACTGAACTTCATTCAGTGTAAGCCCCACAGAAGAAGGGAACCTCTAGGAAAAACAGACATAATGCAGATGAGCTGATCTTAGTGCAAAGATGCCTGTACCTAGAGCACAGGGAAAAATACTTACAGCCCATTGCTGTTAAGAAATGAGGGATACTGAGGTTAAGTAGGAATTAAGTCCTATTTCAGGATAGTCTTCTTTAAACACATAGCCAGCTTGGAAACATTTCCCCTGAATTTGGGAAAATTATTTTAAATACTCTAGATAAATTGCAGAGGATATTTGTATGTTCTAATTTTTTAACATTTATTTTTGCAAGGGAAATTCTTTAATGTAAACAAAGCAATGCACTTGAAGAGAACAGGGACCACATATGGAACCTACACCCTGGAAGGTTTGAAGAGGGTTTCAATTAACTCAAAGTATTTTTTTCAAAGAGAAAAGACAGTTGTGTTTTCAGAAAACTTAGAACAATACAATTACCATAGCAGTATTAAAAGACAGATTGTCACTTATCTCCAGAAGAAGATGGAGTAAGTAATGCCAAGCTTGGTTCAAACAGGAGTACATGAATGACACAAAATATTTTTCCATTTAAAATCACTTCAGATTAGAGCATCTGGCACTACATACACTAGAAAGGACCTAAAATATTACAGCTCTATTTTCTATTTTAATGGGTAATTGGTAACACTAGATTACAGGATTTGCAGGTTCCAAGTGCTGTATTTTCATAGGGAAGAACCTCCTTTCTTTCAGGCTTAATAAGCTTGGCCTATATCAGCTTTTCTCACATCAGTCCAAGTGTCACATTTGGGTTGGGGGAAGCTTGTTAGCTGTAATTACCAGCAGTAGGTTCTATTATTTGCCAAAGTAATTTTCCCTGCTAAGTACCACCAAAACTGCCTCAAGCCTTTAATTTTTTTTGCCTTCCTCCGCTCCCCTTTAAGCGGGTGCATTTTCCCATGATACCGCCCTGCCCGGAGCGGGCCGGGGCAGGGGCGAGGGCCGGGTATCAATGTGATCTTGAGAGATGGGGTCAGCCCAGCGAAAGCCCTTCACAAACAGACCCTGAACCCTATTAGAGATGCAAATCCACTCTCTGAGTGAGGATTGTTTGGCGGGATAATGGAGCCTGAGGAATTCTTGGGCAGCCCTCTTTTCAGCGCCTGGGCTTTTGTCCGCGCCTTAGCAAATTTCTGCAGCCTGTTTAAACCCCAGCCATTGTCCCCATGGCTTCATTGATTTCTCTCCCTGCCACCAGCTCACAATGGGCTGATATGAACATCTTTGTTACTGCTTTTGTACTGTATATCAGAGTAATGTTTCAGCAGATTGAGGCCTAGCAGGAAGAATTAGACCTGTACTACACAGAGCATGATGAATTGCCGGATTTACATATCATTTCAGAGGGTATTTCTGGTGGTTCTTGCTGAATGGCGTTATGTCTCGAAGGATGTAGTCGAGGGATGAAGTGACAGGAAAGGAAGTGATTTAGATATTCACTGACAGCTTAATACAAGTTGGGGACAAATTGTGCTGATTCTCCCATTGCATCCTTCCATGGTATTAAAGAGATAGGCGGAGGTGGGTGCACCCAGCTCCTGTGGGACTGCCGTGTCAGGCTGTGCTCTGTGGCCACGAGAAAGAAGGGCACAGGAGATTTAGCTTATTCAATAGCAGCTTGCTTTGAAACATCCTAAAGGTGCCAGGGCGCACTACCCTGATGTTTTGATCCTAGTGTTCTTGGCCAAAAGATAAACTGCTGATTGAGTCAGGTCCTGACATTACACAGGCAACACATTTCCAGGTCCTGACATGCTGTGCAGCACACTTCTAAGGAAATAGCTGTGCTCAATGTGAAACTGCACGACTCGAATTGGCCTAAATCCACTCAACATCTTCTGCAGTTTTAAAGCCTCCTTACAGGCTTAAATGTTCTTCTTTTTCCAAATTTACTTTGCATCCCAAAGCCGAAAAACTGTGTTCCTATTTCTGTACCTCCCATCAGTCCTGCATTTTGAAATAATATCTTTAAGATATTTTTTTGTTTCTCTGTACAAATCACTATCATTCTACATCTGTGTTGTTTATAATGGACTTAGGAATACTTCTTAGCAGAAGTAAACTCTGCTGTTTAAACTCATAAGGCTTGACAGTGTTTACATAGTTTACAAATGTGAACCACAATCCACATATGGATCATATTTTGTGTAATTGGCACTAAAACGATGCAATAAGAAGAGATAAGTAAATATGTCTGTAAAATGGTGGAGGTAACAGTAGAAATAATAAGCAGTAATTTCAAAGTTTTCAAATCAGAAGAAAATTTATATTGACATAAAATCAAAACAAAAAATATATGTGGGATGCAATTTTTTTCCGAACAGGGTAGGGCTAAATCTTACCCTCAAAAATAAGGTATATAAGCTTTTCCTTCCTATCATGCAAAGTACCCCAGACTGAAACACAGTGAATAGATTTAGGGGAAAAGAATTCAACAGCAAAGGCTAAGCCAATGAGATTTTAAAGCAGCTTTTATACTATTTCTTAATCATGGGCATTTCTTTGTGTTAGAAATTAGTATTTCCAAAGAGCAGAACTTTTGTTCATTTCTACCATCAACATCTGGTAATAAGCAGATAGATTAAACATAACAATCACCTGAAACAGAGTAATTATCTGTTGGAATGAGTCCAGAGAAGAGTCACTGAGAGATCACAGGGCTGAAACACCTCTGCTGTGAAGGCAGGCTGAGACAGTTGTTCAGTCCAAGAAGAAAAGACTCTGGAAAGACCTTATAGCAGCATTCCAGTGCCTAAAGGGGGCTACAGGAACTGGACAGAGACTTTTCACAAGGCAGGGGGTGACAGGACAAGGGGGAATGGCCTTAGACTGAAGGATAACAGGTTTAGATCAGATTTTAGGAGGAAATTCTTTACTCTAAGCATGGTGAGGCACTGGCACAGGTTGCCCTGTTGTGGAGTGTGCATCCCTGAAGTGCTCAGGACCTGGCCAGATGGGGCTCAGTGTAACCTGGTCTAGTGGAAGGTTCCCTGCCCATGGCAGAGGGGTTGGAATGAGATGATCTCGAAGGTACCTTCAAACCCAACACATTCTATAATTCTGTGAAATTACTTGATCCCTTACAGGGACAGGTATGTACATAAGAGATTTCTTTGAGCAAAAGAAAATGGTGGCATTCTGAAATCTGAATTACCACTGCTAAGGGTCACCTAGAAAGCAAAGATAGGCATTTGAAATGTTATTGCAGTAGTACAGGACTTGCTGTAGACAGTAAGAAATCAGCTTTGAAAGAATCAAGTGCTAGGCACAACAAGCTGCTTTCATGGATATGGTTGAATTAATGCTGGAATGTTGTTATTTATCTCTGTGAGGGTCAGAAATCCATGAAAGATAGACCTACAGGAGTACTACTTCAGTTTTTTTCTTAACAAGTAGCAGCCTTATGTTAGATGGACCATTTCTATCACAAAAGAGTATTAGCAGAAAATCCAGCACCCTTTAGCAATTGCTTACAAGATCAGATATTCATTCTGCCCTGATTCTTTCTCAGGAGATCCTTCACTATGAAACCTGGATTTCTGGCTCGGTATCTACTGATTAATTCAATTCTAGTCATCTTTGCAAACTTTTCAGACACATACAGCTCCTCCTTTCACTTGGAAGGGGAAGACCATTCCTGAGAGGATTTATTTACAGCAGGTTGGTATCAAAGCTGGCTACTGAAGTACAAGCAAGTCTGGCAAGGCAAGGTGGCTCAACACCCATTAAATGAGTCAATAGCCATAATTATTTTACTCCCTTCCCTTGATCATGTGTTAGTCACTCCAGTTTCTTTACAGTTGTGACATGCAGGAGGCAGTGCAAATTCAAAAACTACTCTGAAAAAGAAATTGCAGTTATGCAGGTTTTTTTGCCATGTTCCTTTCATTTTTTCTGAACTATATGGAATATATAAAGTTGAAAGCAGCAGCTCCCACCAAAGCTTTTTTAAAATGGTTTTACATGTAACTTTGGCAAAGAGATGAACTAAGAAGCTGGATAAGTCTTAACATAGAACAGGACTGGTTCAGGCAGTTGTTATTCATTAATGCTGCATTTTGTTTTGCATTAACAATNTTTTTTTTTTTTTTTGAGAATAGGCATCAATCAACCATAATTGAATTAAAACAAAAAACATCCACCCACCTGTCTCGCCCCCTACAATTGCGAGTTGTAGAAGCCAAGCTTGGTTCATTTCCCATCTCACTGGCAGAACTACCCAGCAGACAAGCTCACAACCTCTGTCACACTTGTCAAAGAGGCTAATCCTGGGCATGCTTTTGTGAAATGGTCTCAAGTAATTTTCAGAGGACTTTTATATTTATTATTTTATTTAGTTAAATAGGTATTCTAATCAAACAGAGTTTATTACTCTGTTGTGCCATAAATATTTTTATGATCTAGTCATAAGCTGTTAAACAGTATCTATCACCAAGAAAGTCAACAGTCAGCTTGTTTCACATTCTTAACAGGACCTACTCACTGAAAACTAAGTTACCTAATTGCCTTTGGCAGTTTAATTTCTAAATAGGAGACATACTTCTCCCAGGTAGCCTGATTCAAGCTATATTTCCTTCCTAACATATTCTCTGTTCCAAAATGTTCTCTATTAACACTATCTCCAGCACTGCAGGCTTTAACAAACTCACAGCACATTCTCCAAGAAATCTGGAATCCACATTTCTTCAATCCCCAAAACATATATTAGAACTAAAGCTTGCACTCTTTTGAGTCAGTTGAAGACAAAGCAAAAGTTGTCTCATACACAATTACTATTTCTTTCCACATTATGTTTAAAGGGCAGTTGTCTGTTCCTTACAGAAAGGCAAGACTGAATTACAGGAAAGTCCATTAGCCAAACAAAATCCCCAGCAAACCAGAACACTTTGGCCATGTGCAGTTTGGTAAACTGAGACTATTTTGTGACAGAAGAGCTTATTGACTAACCTGACAAGCCTGCAGGTGTATCTACACCTGTCAAATGCAGGCTCCCAGATTCTGATCTAGATTTTGTTTCTGTGACTGGAGACCTGAAGCCTCTAGGTTTTGAAGGAAGAGAGGTGAAGTAAAGAGAAACTGAGCAAAATTGTTAATTCCAGCATTAACAGCTACTCAGAAAATCCAGCTCAATCTTTTGTCCTTCCAGTGCTGGTCTCAAAATAAACAAGCCCTGGCTTTCTTTATTTTCCTCAACTTTCTGGACTTCATGAATGAAGTGCCCTCTTCTCCTCTTCTTCAACATGAATAGTCATCTCCAAGGCAGATATGAAGTGTTCTTAATATGCCACAGGTTTTTTGAGCTAATACACGGGGATCCTCATTCATAGATGTTCATTTAGGTTTTATCTATGTGTTTTCTGGTGGTTTTTTGCTGCTCACTCTTGGTGCTTGGTTGTCAGTTTGTAATCTTCATCATGCCAATGTTATACAAACCAAAGCCAGAAGAACTTAATTTCACTCGAATAACACAAGATTTTTTTCTTAAGGTGCAGCCTTTTCCCAAAGCTTCAGAGAGAAGTGACAGCCACACACAAACAAAATGACAAAATGTGCATCAAGGGGCAGGGAGGCATGACACAAACCCTCTTTTTTCATAAATCATGGGGATCAACAGAATATAGTTATCACACCAGGAAACAGATCCCCTTAGCTATATCAGCACTTTGGACAAAGACAAGCTTTGTCTCTGAAACCTCTCCTGTTTTATTGTACAATTTACTCTTACAGGCTATCAACTGCTACCTTAAATAACTTTTGTTTCCCATCACCACTGTCCACCTGGAAAACACATCCATGCTTTCACTCACTCTTTAGAAGATTAGAACACTATTCCAAACTTTCAGCCTCCATTTGTTCACAAGCACAGGATGCATTGTTTTAAGTATCAGAAGACACCACATAACTGGAGAATAATAAAAAATAAGTATAAAAAAAAAACCCCAAAACTGAAAAAGTGAAACAAAACAAAGTGCAGACCACATTTTTTGTCACTTAGAAACATGAGGCACTTCCTTCTAAAAACACATGTATAAACAAAACTTCTGCTGAGGTTCTGTAATGAGTCAGGGATCTGCCTTCCTTGTCCTAGGAGGATAGAGAAATTGTAGGTGGGAACAATCTGGGGGATGGACAGTTCAGCAGATGTGAACCTTTATACTTCTGCACATTTTCATTATTTAGTTATTAAGCAGTTCTCACTTCCTCTTCCTCAGAGAAACTCTGGTTTTGAATGGTTTGTTACCACCCAATATTAGCTCCCAATGGATCATGTTGTCCTTCAGGAAAAGGAGCAATCCTCAGATCTCCATTTATATTCCTGGTTCCTTAAATATTTGAAAGAAGTTCCTATTCTGTGTTCTATCTTAAACAGTCATTCTCCAGAATACTCCATTTCTCAGATGCTATTCAAGTTGAAAATGCAGTGTTAGGAGCACTTTCAGATCCAGCATGAGAAGTTAAACCTCCTTAGAGGTCTAACTTATGGTCCTTCCCTTGGAGCAGGAACAACCACAACTCCCTTGCTCCAAAGGTAGACATCCAACCCAAAATGCCCTTACTCCAGAATTTTCTTTCTCTTATGTGTCCTGCCCAATCTTTTACTTTATGCTTCCATGCACAATTTATCACCTGAATGAGCCTGAAATATACAGGCTGCTGATGTTGAGCTTTTCAATTCAAATAAATGGCAGTAGTGGTAGAACAACAGCTGACTGTAGGGAGTGTGTGACTTTCCTCCATTTTAAATTTATATAAATTTATCTGTGCCTTAGGAGGGCTTTTTGGGAGTGGAGATGGGGTGAAGTCAGGTTAAAGGACATGGGGACAACCTAAAGTGTACATGTTGAAAATACACCTTTCAATAAAGGCCACAGGCACACAAAAAATCAACCCCAAACTCCAAATATTTGTCTTGTACTTTCAAGTTACAAGCCTTTTTCTCCAAGCACTCTTTAGAAGTTCAGTTTTGAATTTCAGCAGATATTGGAAGTTTAAGAGTGGGTACTCTGAACAACATGTAAACTAATTATTGATTTTCCCCCTTAAGACAGCATTAAGCTCATTCAAAGAAAAAGAGATAATCCTCTTAATGTTTTGCTCTAAGAACCACTAGGAACACAGATAAAATAACTTTATAAATAGGTATCCATTGAGAATTTATTTGCATTTCAGTGTAACAGGGCCTGATGGAGGGTCTGAGCAGTGCTCTTCTAAAACCTATTATTTGCTGAAGAATTGCTGCCCATACAGTTTTAAAATGTTGCTGTATGAGCAAGATCTCATATGTTTTATGACAAACTGTTCTGTCTAGTATTTAAAACCCATTGGTCCATTTGCTTCAGTCAAGTTAATTCTAATGCCTTGAAAAAGCACTTTTGTCACAGTGACACCTCATTGCTCCAGAGGTGGTTTGCTTGTAGCAGATGTTCAGCTCTGGTTACTAATCTAGGAGTGAATGTATTTCAAGGACTGGAAGACATTCTTCCAATTTTTTTTTTCCTTCTAAAAGCCATCTGTATTTTTTCCTACCTCACCAGTCACCTTCTCTGTGTTTTCTATAATGTATATAATTATTGAAGCACTAAACCCTGTGTTTATTATTGCTCAGAATCAGAGACACTCATTTTTACATATCCTGTTCTTTCAGTCCTGATCATGAACAAAATCAATAATTTATTACAGGAACAATTTTTCTTCTGTGTCACTTTTGAATTGCACCTCATAGTGCTCTAATATACAGAGATATTTCCTGCCACCTTCATTTATTAGTGAAGGGGTCTTAAATTAGAGAGAAAAGGTTTAATGAAAGTAGTTTTCCACTTGTAAATGTCAGCTTACTTCTTATTTTCAGTGAAGTATCTCACAGTATTTGTCAAAACAAAGAAGTGAAGCCTGGCCTGATGACACCACTTCATCATGTTGACACCACTTCAGATATACTGTAAACCACTGACTGTGTCATGGTGTCAATAGAAGGCACAGAGAGGGGACAAAAACAAGGAAATAAATATTTTTTTTAAAAATTCAAAACCACAAAAAAATAACCCTAGCAAAACCAACAGTTTACAGATGGCTTAGCCTGGTTTGTTTAACACTAAATAAATCAAGTTGCAGTTGACAATAAGACTTCATGGTTTTGCTACAAATGTAGCAGACAGTAATTTAACAGAGCTAATAAAATAATCACTGTTTCTGACTGGTGACAGCACTTCTAGCAGTCAGCTAACAGGTACCAAGCATGATGAACTTTGATATTTTTAGAAGTATCTAAAGAATCAGTAGTAAAACCTGGGTAACATGACAGCTAAATAAACACAATTGTTGCATCCTCCTTCTCTTTTCTTGGCTTTTCAATGAGACACCAAGAGCTATAAAACCTTTTCCCATTACCCAAATCCTACAAGAGTGCAGGGAATTATTTTCCCCATGGATCTCTTGCTCAAGTTACCCTTTTGCTCCATGAATTCAGAGGCAGATCTAGCCATGCCTCATTCAAATAAATGAAAATATCCACCTAGAATAACATTTCTGGTTTTTTTAACAGGAAAGAGAACCCCCACGAACATTTTTTTTAAGCAAGAATTCTTTCAAAGGTGTAAAAAAGTGATACTTTGTAGAGACCAAAATGAAATAGTTTTTCAAAGTGCTTGGAAAGAAAGCATCTCTCTACCATTTTACCTTTCTGTCAAGAAATAAAGACCAAACAACCAATCAAGATGCAATTTCCTCCCCTACACCTGAAGTGATTTTTCACCCACAATTAAATCTCTCTCTCTGATCAAACTTAGAACTCACAATTGCTGATCTTTATGAATTAACCCTCCCCTTTGCAGCTATAGTATTTCTGAGCCCACTAAATTCTTTCTTTGGATTGACAGCTTGAGGGTGAGATCCCCTTCAAGCCCAGAAAAAATTCACAGTAACATACACAAGTTGCCCAAGTTTCCATATTTGTGGCTAACAAGTGTAGTTCATTTTTGTTCATGGATAAATCCTGATTTCATTCTGAAGATTCTATTAATAATTTATCAGACAATTGGGAAAAAAAATTTATCATCGTGAAAGTCAAGTCAAAGTTTATCATGTCTGTAGCAGTTTTTAATAATTTCTTAATCTCTCATAAAGCCTTTATTAACAAAGAGATTCAGCCAAAGGTGCATTCAATTATATTTGCTAAGTTTGCTACCCTGGAAACTGGCTGCCCATCTTACATGGTTTTAATCCCCTTTGTCAAATAAAACCATGAAGCTTTTTCTTTTAATAGATGAGCATCCAGCACCATCAGGAAATCACTTCACCCAGAACTTTTCTGCAGAAGAGTTGTTTATTCCATAATTGCTTAAGGTTTCACTATTTACAAAAAAGTTCAAGAACATGATTGTAAGAAAAATATTTAAACAATGAACTCTGTGGTCTTTCTTATCAGAGGATTTCCATGTATATGCCCAGTTATTTGTAAACTACCTCTATTTTGCCAGCTTTACATCCATTCCCCAGCAGCAATTACAGAGAGGAAAAAGACACAGTGACTGAGAATGGCACAAGCTTGCAGGCATCTTGTAATTTATGTGTCATGTCTCCCCTTCTGAGCACAGTGTTTATATTATCTTTCCAATTAGTTTTGCCCTGGCTCTTAAATTCTGTAGACTGTGTGGGGCTAGAGATTATTCTGCTAGACAAAGTGAGTCAATTGGAAAACAAATAAAGAGGGGAATATCAAGTTAAAAAATGCAGAGATTAAGAGAGACAAGGTTACTGAGGCAAAAGGATGTCAAGGGAAGAATTATAGCCCCAGACAGCAGCTCCAAAGTAGTTCCTAAACCCCTCTGTCTTACTAAAAAAGTAACTCCCCACAGTTTGTAGCTCTGTAGAATGCAAAGGTATCATGCTCAAGGCATGAGATTTATTTTCTCTGTAGGCTAAGAAGATAAAGGAGCCATTTAAATCTGTTTAAATACACTAGATGGGTGGGGACAGAGTATGTAGCATAAAGCACAAGCAATTTAAAGAGCAGGGTTACCATTCCACAGAAATTTGGTGTGTGCTCAGCCCAGTGGAATTCTCATCCCAGACACAAACAGCACATTGATCATCAGATTTCAAAGGTGCTCGTTCACTGTGTGTGGAACATGTCAAAGCTAGTACTGTAAAGGAGGCAGCAAATGGGTGAAAAAGAAACTAAGTATTTGAGTTATTCTGGACTTTACGTGGCTACAACATGGAGATTTTCACTTATTACCTTTTCACATTATAACTTAAGAAGTCACTAATGAAAAACAGATATCTTGACTTTTACTGCAGCTGAGTCTTGATCTGTGCCATGCCCATTCTGCTGGCTGGCATACTGCTCTGGCTGCTGCAAGGCTGAAATCCATAGCTTGTGAACAAAATCATGGCTATTCCTTGTCCAGCAAAGCAGAGAAAATTGTTCATTTTCAATATTGGGCAACTGTTATACATCTTGTTCTATCAAACTTTTGGTTTGGATTAGAACATCTTGGTCTGTAGCATTTCATTTGGAAAAGTCTGTTAACACTATTAATGCCTGCCTTTTCTTCTCTCCAGTCTTTTAAGCAATTTATCAAGTATCATATACTGAGATAAAATTCTTTTTCCAGAACAAATATTCCCAAAAAATCCAGCTTTTCCATTCTTTGCTGTCCAACAGTGGAGTTTGCTCTCAAGTCCTGCATTTTTTGGTGCTAAATTTCCCAAATGAGGTGAGTGGCCAAAATTTTTTAGAACTTCCTGGTGGTTTACATCCGACTTTGTTCAAAACAGTCTCTCCAGTGCAAAACCTATAACATAAATATTACCCTCTGAGCTTTTTGTTTCTCATCCTGAGGGAAATATCACATGGCTATCATTTTATCCTGATGGCATACATTTTGTGGTATTTTATCACCTTGCAAGGCTTCAACCACAATGCAGATAGAGTTCATTGATGCTCACACTTTCAGCCCCACTTTGTGCCTTTCCAGCCCCCCAGTGTCAGATGTTAAGGTCAGAGTTCAGCCCGTGCCTGGCTGCTGGGTGGTATTTTGTCCTCTGAACAAAACAATCACCAGCAGGATCTCATGTATTCCTTATCCATCATGTTAGCACTTTTCCAGCATTCTTATCTCTGCCTCCAGGAAGCCCTGTTGATGATGTTCTTTCATTATCCCAAAGCAACTGTGGTGAAAGGTGAGCGAGTCCTTGATGAGGCTGAGCACACAGTGGGGCCCAGGCTGAACTGATACACAGGATGCTGCACAATTTGCCAAGTAGGTTTGTGTCACCAGGCAATTATTCATTTAAAGCTGTCTGAAAACAATAACTGAAGTATATTAGGAGGCTCATTTTTTACAGCTTTGCCAGGGATGGGGTCACTTAGCCAGAGACACTTGCAAAGCATTATTTTTCTGGATGGACTCTGGGCTTCTTGTCTTTTACCAACCTCTAAGGAATATCTCATGCTGGCAGGACCTTACCTCTCTGTGTTCGTAGATTTTACAAAGTTCTTAACATATGATTCTTCACATAAGATGTAATTCCCCAGAATTACACATTTGTCACCTCAAATCTATCATAATATCTGAGAATATCCTTTTATCTTGTCATACTGGGAAGGAGACTGTAATCATGCACTGAAAAGATATTTTCTCATACTCATTATTGGAAGGGACTAATTTGGAGAAGGAAGCCTCTGAAGTACCAGGACTTTCATGGGAAGAACTGGAGCAAATGTAATATAACCTGGTTGTTGGCTGTAACTGGTAAAAAGATTCTGTTCCGCTCTATCCACCAAAAAACTCTATTTTAATATTGGGCTAGGCCAATGGCAAACATACTTTTCAGTCTGAAACTTAAAAAGTCCTTTTCTATGTTTCTTTTTCTTTGCATCTGTCAATGCCTCATCATCTCTATATATTGACCTAGTACCAACTTCAGCTTCTTTCTCACTGTAATTATCAAACTATGAAAAGAACTACTGCACCTTTTCCCCACATATGTCCATCTATTTATCTATCTCCTATATTCATCAATCCCTATTACAATCAACATCACATACTATAAAAAGTTTCATCATTGCAACATTCCTCAGGTGGGAAAAGGATTATTACTCCCCTTTGTCTAAAGAAACAACAGCATGACTAGAAAAAGAGGCAAACATAGAAGGGTTTGGAGCCTTGAATTATTTTTCTCTCTACAATTTATTTCATGCAGTATTATAATTTCACTGAATAGTGAATATAATCTGCCAGAAAAATTATTGAATGCTTCCAGGTTTCAGATGGATTTCAACACAGAATAATTTAGTGAAAATTCCTTAAAAATTGCATGTCAACATTGACTCTGATATTTGAAACTTTGTTAAAAGCTTTCATAACCATGAGATGATAGAAATGTTTTTGGAGGTGCATGTATGTAACACTGGAAATTTGGGAATATTTGGAACAAGTGTTTCAGTTCTGGTCCCTGTCCTCTTCTGCCTCCTTTATAATTTAGGATTTTATCAGTCTTATTTTATAACCACATGCAACTTCATCTTGTGAAAAGGGCTGCTTTCACTTTTGCTTTGAGATTTTGTCAACACCTCTCTTATAATGCCCCTGATAACCATCAGGTAGCACTGTGACTGTTACAGTCACACCTTCCTCGCCCTGCAGCCCTTACAATTTGGGAGGCAGCGATCCCTGGACTGAAATTTTCAGATTAGTGCTACTCCTGTGGGAGGAGAGTCACAGTTGTCACACTGATTTTGGTAGATATGAACCCAGCACAGAATACAGTAAGATAAGCTGCAGTACTGTCAGCTGCTAACTACACACAAATGTAAGCATCTGAGATGGGACACCTCCAATTAAGTGAAGTCTGTGATAGGGGGGAGTTAAATATGTTGAGACTTTTAAAATAGAATTGTCTTCTAGCAATGGAATTTATTCTCTACAACTATAAAGCCAATTTTTAGGCTTTTTTAAAGAAAAAAAATTCAAACAGCAAGGCAAATCTGAAGATCGGAAATGCAGGGCTGGGGTTTGGTAATACCAAGAGACCAGTGCAAGTGATAGCTGTGAACTGAAACATGCTTTGTTTCGATTTCTAGAAAGAAAGGTCTGTGCCTTATCTCTGGAAACTCTGTAGGGATCTGTAGGGCTCTTGTTGTTTTTTTTCTTTTTTTTTTTTTTTTTTTTTTTTTTTTTTTTTTTTTTTTTTTTTTTTTTTCTCCCCTCACTCCACGGTAGTGTGGCGTTCTTTTTTTTTTTTTTTGCTTTTGAACCCCCTATCATGGCCTGAAGAGGAAATTGCTTTTTTGGACACTATAAATTAATTCTGCCTATGAAATCGTGCACTGTAAAGCACCAGCAGACAGTCAGACAGTCCTTCTCCCAAAGGTTAAGTGAACTGCTTGTATAAAATTCACAGACCTCAGCAGCCCAGTAAATGGGGTGTCTGAGACCTGGAAATTGTTCCCTCCTATATTCTGTAACTCTGCAATAGGAGGGTGGAACTTTAACAGTATAACCAAGACATGACTTACAAACCCTTTGCTCCTGCCTCTCACAATCTCTCAGGTGTTCATGATTAATTAATTGGCATATGCAGCTTGCTCTGCAGCACAATAAGAAAGCCTAAAGCATCACAAACATTTATTTTGGAGTCTGAAGAGAAAACAGAATGATTCCCATTAGGTTTTGAGGTGCATTTGAGATTATAGTGAGGCTGGAGCATTCAATTCTGGTTGCTGGTTCAGAAGAAGGAAGGACACTGTTGAGATTGATAAGGTCAACAAAATGGTAGTAACTAATTCAAAAGCAAGATGTCAGTGACTGAAGTTATAAGGAAGGGATTAACCTATAAGCAATTTAGGTGGAATGTGTTTTTCAGTACACAAAGGGTATCTGACACACAGGATGAAATAAATTGGCAAGGTCAGCGTCAAATGAGCAGAGAAATCAAGAAGAAATGGGATAACACTTCTAAAAACCACAAAGTAAAACAATGCTTGGCATAGGGTGAAAGATTCCATAACAACAACAGATCACATCCATTCTCAAAGTTGACAAACACAAAATAAAAGTACAAGTGCAAGGTACAGGGCATCCTTGTTCTTCTGGGAAACACAAAATTACGGATTCAGACTACAAAGCCTGGTAACCAAGCATCTGTGGATTGGGATACAATTTCTAGGCAGAGCAGGTGCTGACAGATGTTAGGTTCTTTTTATTATTCTATATTACAGCACAGCAGAAGATGTTCATTCTTTTGCTTTTCAGCCAGCAGTTGAGAGAAAAGGCTCAAGGAGAGAAAGAAAAAGGATGAGAAGAAGCCACTTTTATAATGCTGCAGAGAAATAGACTTTGGTATGAACCATAAACCTCATTTCACAGAATAGCAACCCCTTTAAATCTCAGACACCAAATAAAAGGCAGCTCTGTCACTCTCTTTGGTAGTGATTAACATGTGGCATTGAATATAAAACACACACATTTCTATTAACAGAAGCTAAAGTGGAAAATGTTTCTCAACACTATGGACCAACCTAAGGATGAAAGCAATTTGTGGAGGTTAACTGTTAAAAAGAAAACAACAAGGATTTAGGCAAACAGAGAAAACACTCAAACTGTACTGAAAGAGACAAAATTTGTTTCGACATATCCATCTTGATTTATCTAAACAAAGGACATTGCTCCTCGTGCTACTCCAGCACTGGGTTTTGACAGAGAACTTTAATTATTTCCAGAAAGAGTAAGGACTTGGAAAAAAAAAAAAGAAAAAAAAAAAAAATCTGTGATGGCCTAAGTTTGAAAGAATAAGTTATATTACAGGGAAAAGCATATGTCACAGGAATCACTGGAAACCAAGGCAATGCCAACATTTTGAATAAGATGTAAGAATTGCAATGATAACAATACTTGGGAAGAGCTTGCAAAGTAGAGCAGAGGGAATGAGAAGAGCAGAATCAGCCCAGAGGAATTTTTAGGTGAACTGGGGTTTTCATGCTGTTTGGTGTGAGAAAGCAAGACAATACTATTAACTTTGAAGCAGTGAAAGGTAAGTGGATGCAAGTCAGGGTTTACTGCTATGAGAAAATTCCTAGTAAAGGTACAAACCCCAAACTAAGTAGAAATTTGCAAGAGGTAGTATTTGTTTAAAAAAAAAAAAAACCAAACAAAAAAAAAAAATCAGGGAAGAATATTTACATTTTTATAAGTCCAACCCCAACAACTCTGCACTGCCTATTGCTTACAGGAGCTTTTTAATGGCCGTGTCACAAACAGCAAATCAGTATTGGGAAAGGTGGCTGCTGTATTTGTGGCACAAGTAGAAAAATTAATAAAAAAATAGAAAAACCTGTGGGAACCAACACCTGTGTTCCAGAGAGACTGTTGTTGACTCAGAACTGTTTTCAGCTGAGTTTTATTAGCACACAGCCGACAGGAGGAGGAGCATGGACATAAAAACCAGTGAGCTCCAGCACAAGAGAGGAGACATCATGTTGTGAAGGAGGCGCTGTAGGAGTTTGTCCCTCTTAACCAACAACACTGACTGGAGTCCCGAGGTGCCGTCGCTCTGGGAGTGTGTCGTGGCAGACAACAGGTACACAAAAAACCTAATAAAACTGCTACTGAGTTCAGCTCAGCCAGAGGGGAGGAGTTCCAGGGGAGATGGGTAGCTTGGGTGTGTTAGCAGTTGAGGCAAGCGGTGCAAAGTTACGCGTGTTAAATTCTTGCTTTGAGGTTATTCTGTTTCCTCAAACTGCCACTTGGATTCTGATTAATACATGAGGTGTTCTGCTGAAAAATACAACAAAAAATTTTCACAGCGTAAATGTTATGGTTTGCAGAGGGATTGTAGTATTCTGCAGGGAGAAAAAAAGAAAACCAAAACAGTTGAACATCATCAACTGCAGGGAAATCCAGCAGTCCTGGGTTAAAGTTAATCCCGCAAAATACATATACATATATTGGAAATGTTATTTGGGGGACAGATGTTAAGAAAAGACAAGGTAAGAATCATGTTGTTCCAAGTGTGCCTGTCCCCAGAGACAAATGTAAGCCAAAGTAATTTGCAAATATATGCTTGAGGTGATAAAAGTGAAATAAGTCTCTCCAAAGTATGATCCTTTCTCTACAGTCTATAATTGCAGCAAAGCTTCTTTCTTCTAAGAGTGAGCAAGAAATTTTTGGGGTTTATTTGCTGTTAAATTGAAAACTGGGGTTTTTTTGTACATCAGTCTGGTGGATAGTCTGTATAGTTGTCTAGAGTACGATCAAGAAATTTATCATGGTATGAATGTGGATTTTGTTGCCCAAAAGTTCCAGCTGAACACAGAAAACCTCAAAGCTGAACAGAGTAAAGAGAAGTGACTTTTCCAATGCTATAGGCCAGGTCAAGCACAGCAGCAGGAATAGCATCCTGTTCTTTGAGGCTTTAACCCCACTCAGCCTCCCACACTCCACTGCCTCAAAGGCAGAGCTTTCTGCACCTTTCCCTCAGATATGTCCATGTGCACCTTTGTGCTTTGCTTCACTTGAAACTTGTGGCTTTCAATGGAAGTTCTCATTTTGAGAGAATATATTTCTGTCAAGTGACATAGTGTGCCCTACATTGCTGTGTGGGCTATCACTGTGTCCTCATCAAGTCTTACTACTGCTTAAAAAAAGACTTCACCTGAAAAATATGGCCAGGACTGCTGCATGGTTTTAAAAATAGTTTTGGGGTAGTCAAAACAGGAGGATGAAAAAATAGTGACTAAAATGCAGATCAAGAAGAAAAAAAAGGAAAAAAAAAAAAAAAAAACCAACCCTGATTTATCTCGTTTAAACAGGCATTTCATAGTGGAAAAAAAAAATTAAAATAAAAGTATCTTAAACAAATTGACAGTTTTGAATTCTTCCAAGAGTATCTGGCCCATGCACATGTAATAAAGATGAGGCACAGTGAGTCACAATTCAAGGTGAATGAGTTTGGTAAACTTTGGGGGGCTTCAGAGGGCTAGGAAAAGTGAAAGTCCAAGGGAAGATCCTCAGATGGGTGGAGTTACACTAAATGAAACCAGCTAAAAATGTGGTGGGAAGGAAAGCAGCCATCAAGACAAGGGGGAAAGGATTCAAGCATCTATGAGAAGTAGAAATTAGTAGCTAGTTGTAATAGACAAATGCCCAGGTCACTTTATTCACTGCTCTGCAATTTAAAGATTTCCTAATTTAAAGTCTATATGAGATAATCTATTTCTTATTGAAGCCAGAAAGGAGCCATGTTCTCAACACAAGGAGCCAGGATCAGATATTTATGTTCTCCTTAGCTCTGCCACGGGTTTTTTTTCATGTGACCTTGGACAAGTCACAGTCTTTCAGTTCCTTATCTCTGAATTGGGGATTATATCCCACTGCTTCACAGAGGTGCCAGGAGATAAACATTTGTTCAGATAAGGGGGTGATAACATCTCAGATACAAAAATAAATTAGAGCTATTATCTCCAGGGCAAGGGTAGAGACCTTGCATGCATTTGCACTGCTTATACTGCAGCACAGGCTCAGTCCTCACCAGGGTCTTTAGATATTGTGATACAGATAATTAATAGTAGAAATAACTGTTCCAGGAGGAGCAAGTAACTAATACAGAAATAGGACAGGGATAACAGATGAAGCCCTTCACACCACAGAGAAACTCTTCACAATATGTCATTTTAAACAGTAGCTGTCAAATCAAAAAGTAAAGTTAAGGCCATTACAAATGCAAGAGTGAAAATTGTTACCTTTTGATAGAGTTTTATTAGGCTACTAAAAAAAGGCTTCAAACCTAATTCATAATCACCAGCCTGGAAAGCCACAACCGTGGGAGCAAAGCTGTACTGAACCATGAACCTTTCTGGGTTTGTTCAGGTTGAGCAGCCAAAGGGATCTGGCTGAATGTGTCTGTCCCATCCAAGGCACAACTGGCAGGGGTTGGCACACCATGGGGGACACCAACCATGGATTAATTACCACAATAACTTCAGGCAGCAATTTACAGTCCATTTCCAGGACTCCCTGGGTTAGATGTGGGCCCTCTCATGAAAAAGTTTCAAGGAACTAGGTAGATAACCTTCATTCCAGCACTTAGAAGTACTGAATTATGCACATTGGTTCATAAAACCTATAGAAAAAATGGCTTTGATAAATGTATATATGGCCATCTTGGTTTCTTCCACACTAAATTATGAAGGACTTTTGTAGAATGGGCAGTGAGAAACTATTTTTCTGTTAATCTGGCACGACTCATGAATACTAAATTCACACTGTAGTAAAGGAAAAGAAGGACTCTGTGTACAATGCCTTTGATGAAGAAAATTAAAGAGAACCTGTGAAGAATAAACCTGTTCCTATAATATATTCAAGTTCAGGACAGCTTAATGTATGTCTATAGGTAAGAGACTTAATTTCTTTGTAATGCCAGTCATATGCTAAAATTGTCAACTTAATTTTGGTCATTCATAAGACATGGCATCTGGATAAAAACATTCACAGATCAAATCTTTATATTCAAGGAATGCTATAAATCACAGTATTCAACCTTTTCAAAAGTGATTACTGTTCATTCTGTCTAAGCATTGTTTTAATCTTTAGAAGACTAATATTAGTGTTTTCACAACATCATAAATCAAGTCAAAACCAGAATGAGGCAGACAGCAGATATTTACTCTGATGACTGAACCTGTCATGATAAATACTAATGCCTCTTCAGCAAACATTGCTGTAAATGGGGATAAAAAGAAAAGGCAAATCAGTTCTGTGCATTTAGCTGAAGGGTTCAGAAAAAGAGGTTGAAACTTCACAAAAAGAATGGGCTGAGGAGACCCAGGCTGAGTTGAATGTCCCTATGAATTCAAGTGTCTCTCTTCAGCTTTTTTTAAATTACCACATAAACCATCATATACAATATTCCTATAATGTTTTTTATGAGGAAACAAGTTTCAAAGAAAGATAAGACAAAAAAAGGGTTTGGCTTTGTTTTAGGGATTTTTTTTGATAAGGTTTTTTGTTGTTGGGTTTTTTGGGGTGGTTTTGGGTTTGGCTTTTTTTGGGTTTTGGGAGTTTTTTTGGTTGGGGTTTTCTTTTGTGAGATGCTGCTTTTATCATTCTTTACAGAAACAAAGTTGTAAAGCAATTGTCCATCTCTTTTCATACAGTTATTTACGAGAGAACCTTCTAGAATGAAAAATACGCTTCTTCTACTTATACTCAGCCAATGATGGACTTTTAGGAGCAGAAAAAGGACAATTCAACTAAACTTTGCAACACTTTCAGAGAATATACATTTGTTATATGCAAATGTGCGCTATTTGAGAGTAATTTGATTTTTAATTAACCCAGTACTGGCTTCAGAGTAATTCTTGGGCTGGAAAGGAGTTTCGGTCGCTACTTCTTCTGTCCTAGGCTGCAGGAAAAGAAGTGCTGTTTTCCAGCCTTTTAAAATCAGCACTTCTAAGAACTGAAACAGGAGTTAACAGAAGTAGATAGCTCTCAAACTGTGAGTTAAAAGTTGTCTGCAAATAGATTCTCCAGCAGCATCTCCTTCTACCTCTGAATAGGATTTCCTTTTCAAAGGGTTCACCAGCTCTGTCAATCTCCCAAATTCCTCTAGCTGGAATGACACATGGGGAAAAAAAATAAGATGGGCAAGATTTAATTATTCTATAAAAACACAAGTTTTTCAATGCTAAACAGGAAATAGCTGAAATTTTGGCTTATAGTAATTGCATACTTTTGAACATTTTATCTGCATTTTTACAAAGTAAGCCACCTTCAACTTTCAAATTTAATGGCTCAGCTTCAACTTTTGAAATTTAGCCTCTGCATCCACCAAGACTTGGACTTGCTGCTGTTGGCAAAGGGAAACCCAAAGGAGGACTCATGACCAGCATCTGAGCAGCCACGGAGAGATTAATTCACACCAAAACCATGATATTTGTTCAGGAATTAACAAGCTCCAGCCATTACGGGGAAAGGGAAGAGCCACACAAAGAAATTGGTGCTTCATTCTGTATCTTGCTTTAGAAATAACCTCACAGCCTGTCTGGGTGACCTCACCCACTTGGTGCATGAAGTCCTTTAAGCCCTCAGCTCTTGCTGTCCCCTGCCCTCATTGCCTGATCAGTGTGAGCTGGAGCAGAGGGCAGGAAGAATGAGAGGAATAAAGTAGGGATTTATTTATTGCAAGGCCCCACCCTGGCAATGGCAGAGCCTGGCTGCAGCCCCTGCCAGGATGGGCCTCAGGATGGGCACAGAAAAGGGGCTTTGCCCACGGGGTTCCACACTTTGATCAGTGATGCTCCATTTGCATCTTGGGGTGAAGTGTCCAGTTAATAACTTGGAATGATGCAGTTCCATCCTCCTTGCTTGGCCTCCTCTTTTTGATGTTGTTTGTGCTTTAGGGGCTGAGGTTGGGAAGGATTGTCCTTGGAACTTGGGCTGGAGAGAATTGTTGTGTCTGACTGGCCTGTGAGGAGAACTCAGTAACACTTCATATGAAGCTGAGAGCTGCACACTAAAGCAGAACAGAAGAAAACCTTAAAACCTGAGGCATCACCCTGGCCTGGCTGCTCTGTGAAGGGCCAGCACTGTGCTGGTAGGACAGCGTGTGGCTGCTGAGCTGTCACCTGCAGCCCCCTGCCCTGTGAATGGAGCCTTCACCAGCAAACCCTGCTCCTCTTATACCCATCAGCCATTCACGCCCTGTCGAAATTCCTCTTGCATTTGCAAGTTTTTATTGGGAACTCCGAAGTTGGTTTAGGGGATCTCTAGGGTGTCATTTATGCTCCACAGTGCGTTGTGGAGCTTTTCTTCATCGTGGTAGTTTGTTGTTTGTTTGTTTTTTTTTTTTAAAGATCCAATCCCTGGAGAGTAAGGTCACAAGACCTGCTAACTATTGTGTTTAGCAACACAAAGACAACGCTCTGTTCTTATAAAATTCAGCAAAGCCTCAGTCAGGGAGATTTACATAGTGAAATCCCTTGGCAATAGAATTCATCAGCCCCTGGAATTATTGGAAATGAAGCAGGGCATGCATTTATCAGGGTGTGCTCCATCCTTTTTTGCCCTGACAGACTTGCTCTACAGCAGTTTAATTCTTTGCTATTGGAGGGTGTTCAGTGCATCAGTCCTACATCATTTAAACTGGAGCTGAGCAAAATATAGAAAGGGGAGACTCATTTATGACAGGTAGGGCTGCAAGTGGGTTTTGCTATTCTGTAAGTCCTGTTTATTACATTCAGAACTATTGATATTTACAAAGATACTCATATTTTGTGCTGTTTTAAGGGTAAGGAAAAGACTTGAATCACTAAAGTTTCAAAGCAACAAATGAAGTTTTGTTTAATATTTCCTTTAGAAAATATTTCAGTGCAAAGATCTTACAAATGCTGGTGATGAAAAGGCAATTACATGATTTCTAAATGAGTATGGTAAAATTTTAGGACTGAACATACTTGGAAATGCCTGTACCATAGTCCTATAGAGACAACTGAAACAATTCTTCTAGAAGTGGACTAACTGCCCAAGTTCTTGTTTCAGAATTTTTAACTAACTTCAGTGCTACTTTCAGTATCTTTGAAACAGTAATTTTTAAAAAGGAAACAGGTATTTTTCTCAGCAGCATGGTTGGATGCCCATGCCAAAATTCTGCAAGATTAATTTAAAACAGGCAGAAGGGAAATGTTGTAAGTGATCTTTAAGAACCAATGAAGGATTTTATTGTTGTCATTAACATTTGCATCATTGTCAAGAGCATAGTTTTGTGTTTGATTTCTCATGACTGTTCTTAGATTGTGTTAATTTCTTGGAAAAACTAATGGCATAAAAAGTAATAGGATTATATATATTATGGAAAATAGAAATTTTTAATTCATAAGGTATCTCAGCTCTATTTTTACTCAAAAATGACTATTAAAATGTTGTCTACTGTTGAACTTTTTTCCTCAGAAACTGAGAAAGTTAATTATGGTGCAAAATGCTGCACAAGTAACTCAAAAAAAGACTCAAATCCTGAATAGTTCAACAGCCAGTCAAACTAAAATGGACATGTACCATGAAAAAAATAATTCAGGGTTGTGCTCCAGTTTTCAAAATCATTGCCACACACAAAGGCCCAGCCAGAAATAAGGACCCCCCCTACAAAAGGCTCTGTACACAAACACCTTCAGAAGCTGTCTTCATCTTGTTATACATTACCTGCTCATCTGTGTGCTAAGTACTGTTAACAAGTTCATATTTTCATCACAGAGATAGGAAACAGAAGTGTGGGAAGGCAGACAGGTATTTTAATTTAATGGAGGACAAAAAAAATTGTTAGCCAAAACCTCCATGGTACCTTCTAACCTAGATCTAGGTCTTGACAGCAGCCAGAGGTAACTGCAGGGGCAAGAAAGTCAAGAGGATTCTTTACTACCAATTCTTCCTACATATTTTTATTTCATGCAATTATATTTCCATTTCTCTGAGGCATCTGTGGGTCCCTCTGAACTGCTGGATTTTGGGTCCCAGCACAGAAAGGGACAATGGAGTATTTCAGTAGCAAGCAAGACTCCAAATCCTGTCCTCTTTGCACTCATTTGCTTCGTGGGGTTCCCCTAGGAGAGCCAACATATGTTTAAATGAAACCACATGGTGGGTTTTTTCTGCTGTATCTTGTAAAATTCAGGGACATGGCATGGAGGAATTAGTTAAAAATGACTTGTGGTTTCATCATTTTCCAAGCTCCATGATGCTTCCTGCTTTGATTTTCTGAGACCACATGTAGCATTAGAGAATAAACCAAATTTCTCTGTGCTTAACCCTTTCTTTTACATACCAGCAGACACTTTTTCTCTATAAATAGACTCCCCTATTAATGCCAATCTAATGAAGGTGTTCATATACAAAAAATATGCCACTATCCCACCTTTTTAATACAGAAAGCCATGGCTGATGATGTGCCTCAGGAATATGTCAACAACTGAATATGGGTACAATTGAAAGATTCAGCAAGGCCAGTGTTTAAAATATTTTTTCTTTTTGTAAAAAGCTGCATCTTGTGGGTTGAACACCATTTCTTTTTTGTTTCAGGGAAATAACCTCACTGGTTATTATGATTATTATGTCTCAACATTAATGTTGCTCCTATGACAGTGAAAGTTCAGAAATAGATTGATGGCTGAGGCAGCAGAAGAGGCAGTGAGCAATAAATAGTGAAAGAACAAAGAAATAAACAGAGTTTTTACACACAACTGGTTAATTTTGTTTGGTTGGGAGAGCTGGGCTCCAACCATTCCTTGACAAAGTGAATAATTAATACAATAAATTTTGTATTGCAGAATTTGTAGTGACAGGACATTTCTTAGAGCTTAATATGCAACTGGTAATTATACAGAGATTAATTCTGATGAGTGTCTTTTGGAGGTGCCAGAATACCAAATGTAGAAGTAACATTTTTCTTCTTCACTACAAGGAAAGGGAATATTTTTGCACATCTCAAACAAGTAAAATATGAAAATAAGTAATGATGGGGGTTTTTTTCCCTGACAAAAGTATTTGTTTTAAGATGAGATGGTAAGAGTCGGGGTCTGTGTTTACAGAAAAGTGGGAATGAAGTGGGGAAGGAGATGTGCATCATCATCTCCAAAAGAGAAACTGAGTATTTTCTTGTACTCTTCTTGTGGAACCTGCCTTTAATTCAGTGGATTTCAAGTTGTAAAACTTGCAGATCACTAATAATTTTTCAGTGGAAAAAGACACTTCTGTGTACTGAGCCCATTAAAATATGATTGATTTTCCAAGTGACTTGCTACTAGGATAAGTCCCCATGTCTGTAAAGCTAAATATCTGATTTTAAGAGACACATTCTTGTCTGGAATGCTCAAGCTAGTATTAATTATTCTAGGCACTTGCAACAGAAACTTCTGGACATTTATTGGTACAAAAATCAGGGTGAGGGGGAAGGGAGGGAGGCTCTAACAACCCTGGTTACAGCCAGCTATGTGTAATAAAGTCTTTAATTAAGTAGTGCAAGTGAACTCCGTGAGCTCTTTTGGGATGGGAAGGTGGAGAGAGTGGGATTAGAGCCCACAGCACTAAATCAACACACACAATTACAGGCACATATGGTGCAAGTGGAATTCAGTAGAAGTTTGAGACATCTGAGGCCAAATCACCCCCATTGCTATAAAGTTATCCTGTTAAAGGGCAGCAGCAGAGGTCATGGCAGCTTATGCCAGATAGCAAAATGAGAACTAGAGGCAGGAAACAGTGCTCAGATGTTATCAAGCTTCCAACCTGTTTTATGTCTGCTCTGGGCCTTCCCTTTGTCCAGACACTGCACACCAAACCTGCTCTGACCACATCAGGTACAGCTCAGCCTTGGTTTTGAAAAACACCAGTGCAGCTGTGTGTGCCTGTGCCATGTGGGACATTGGGACAGATCATGTTGGCAAAAATTAATTGGTGGACGTTAATATATTTATAGCTTCCCTATTCCCATTCTGATTGCAAATCAATTGGAATTCTTATTTTCCATATGTAGTAACAAAATCCAAACCCCTCATTTCAACAAGACAGAGTAAAGTGAGACAGAATCAAGGAGCAGGACACAGTTCCCAGCTGAGCACTGCAGGAAGTTCTATGTGCAATGAACAGTGGCTTCTAGGGCAAGATGAAAAAAGCCCAGAACATTTACTTTATCAAAGTTATGTTCAAGCCTGAGTTTGAAAAAGGATTCTTTACTTAAAATAAGGTTTTTTTAAAATACACTCTACCCAAGACAGAACACCTTGTCTTTGTCTAAAAGAGATCACTACCTCCATTTCTTAACTCATAAATTTCAGCTCAGAAGATCAATTGGGTCTTAAGGAGGCTGACCAAACCTTTTCTCAAAATCATCTACTTTAAGCAGAGAAAGGCTTTCCACAGCCTAAGGGCAAAGGAGGTAGGAAGAGAATTGGCATCAATTTCCAACTTGCAGAAGCAAGCATTTGACTTTCAAACACACTTTCCTCACTGAGAAAATGATATAACTGTGCATTTCTTTTATTCATTATTATCTTTTTTGAGAAACACTTTTTTTCCTATAGAACTTACATTTCTATGCTATATCTGACTTATGAATAAATTCATAAAGATTACTTTTTATTAGCAAATTCCCTAACTTTTAAAACAAGTGGTATTAAAATCACTCATACACCTGGGAAAACTGAGGAAATTATTATAATACAATCTTTACATATGGTATTAGGGCTACATTTGCTGCAAGATGACAGATTAGTACTTATGGACTTTGCATACTGGTAACCACTTAATATCTGCTGGTATCATCATCATGACAGACAAACAATATTTCTGCTGGTTCCCCAGCAGTTCAACATTGCATTTATCCACTGTAGAACACAATACATGTATCCAAGTGCATAGATGAAAATAGAATTTTGAATCGGTGCTGTACCTGACACAATTTATTCTTCTGATCAAGGAGTCTGCTAAGAGAAACATTATTGATCTTGGGTTAAATGCAGCATTGCTGTGTAACTATTTTATGAATATGTGGTCTGGTAGTGCAGGGGACTTTGTTTCCATGCTGCCCTTAGGGGAATGTGCTTCCAGGCTTTCCCTGTTTTTTCAGAGTGGTAGCTCAGGGATGGAAAGGATCCCTAGGTTGATTAAAAGCTGTCTCAGAGGTGCTGGGGGAGATGAGGTTGTGGAAAGGGGGTGGGTTAAACCTCGTGGGCTCTCCAGGTGGACACAGGTAGCAGTTTTTGCAGAACCAGCCTGACCAAGAAGGCAAACCACAGGGACAGGAGACAAAAATGAATTTTTTAAAAGTGGCAAACCAGAGGGGGAATGAAACTGGCTTGGCTACAGACCATTCCTTGGCTGAAATTGTATCTGCTTCTTTGTGGTCCCCTTCCACATCCATGTTTTACTTCGTGGAGGCTATTTAGTAGTTAGTTATCACGAATATTGTTTCTAGGGCTAGAGACAACGAGCCTCGGGCTGCTAAGGCAGCTGTGATAAATCACAGGGAAGCCCAGGCTGTGCGTGGTGGGAAAAAAGTGTGAGTCAGCTGAAGGGTGATGGATGCTGGGGGCTATTTATTCCAGAGCTGGAACTTATCCCTGTGGTGACTGCAACAAATCATCTGATTAATAAAGTTTGTATCTTAAACACAGTGATCTTGAAAAGTCAATGTGTTTTATACTCCTCCCAGTTTTCTCTCTTTCTTGTTTAAAAAAGAAATGGCCACATGTAAATATATTTAGCAGGCAGGTAGCAAAACATCACCACAAGTGGGCATCTAATAACTAAACTAAAAGCCAAATAAGTACATAGTAGTTATAGTACCCAGCTGCCTGAAACAGTTCTTTCTTATATTAATATAAGAATACTAATATGAAGAACACCTCGAATGTGGTTAAATTTTATCACTCAGATAAATTTCTGCATCTAATAAAAACTAGTTTAGTTCTCACGACTTCTGTTTCCCTTGCAAAATGAGGGGGGGAAAGGGGAAAATTCCTACTGATTTCAGGCAGTCAGAGTAACTGCAGCATCCCCCAGTATCTGAGTCCCACTTTACCCCAGGTTCAGCAGGGTAAAAGCATAATCTGATTGAATCCTCCACATAGCTGGCTGGAGATTGGTGGGATTTTTGCAAGAGGGGCTAATGCAGGGAGATAAGTTACACATGTCCAATGCAGGATAGCAAGTTGCTGCTGCTTAGTGATCTTCTGTAATGGTAACTCAGCCCAGTCTTCAGGGGATTGCAATTGATCTCCTTTGAAGATGCACAATGTGCCCCTTCAGTGACCCAGTCTCTGAGGCTGCACAGCACACTGGCAGTGGAGGATGAGAACAACTTTGAAAAGCAATGTTAAAAATTTAGTTTAAATTAAGACAATTTCCAGGTAGCAGGGTTTTGTTTATTTGCGAGCCTGTAGACGTGTTGCATTGCTGTGTCAAAGCTAATAGCAGTTAAGAGTTAGGGGCAATTTTAAATCCTAAATATCTGGGTTGTTTACACCCTGATGGTGATAGCAATCACGAGTTTTGACACTGCCTGCTTCCTCAGTTGCATTGGTTGAAAGAATCCTTTCCATTAAATCAGAAAAATCTGCAAAATCAGACTGAGCTGTGCTACTCCCCACAGAAGTTTGTTTGAACTTGTCTGCAGTTTCATGATGGGGACTCTGCTAACTTCCTAGACATTTATTTCCACTGCTTGCTCAAACAGAGAGATTTCTGCACCAGAAATGGAGAACACAGTAGTCATAGATGCTCAGGGAGTAAGAGGCAGGAGGACACTTGGTTGTATTTACAGAGGACATCTGTGCTGAAGTTGAACTTGGCTGCAGAGGGAAGCAGCACATTCTCAGTGTCACGGGAAGAGGAATGCTTTGTTCTCTGTCCTGTGCCCCTCACGGAGTCTCTCAGCTCAAACCAAACAACTCTGAGTGAATTAAACAAGTTCACGCTCTCCTCCTACTCCAAGACAGCCTCAGCCAAAAGCAGTGGGAAAGAGTCGTCCTTAGGGTTCACCTGTAACATTCTCATGAATTAATGGTGGTCAGTGGCTAATTTAACCCCCCAATTTCTGATTTCTCCAAAAGAGCTCCTGTTAATAAGGCTCTGCTGCTTCAAGCTTCATCATCAACCTCTGCAGAGCAGCTAGATGTCAATAAAATGTCCACAAACTTTGTTATAATGTGACATGGAATTTACTAAACTTGACTAGAACAGCAAAGCCTTCTAGCTCCTTATGAAATTTTCACTGTCAGATCCCACTTCAGACATTTGCTTATGAACTATAAACCACTCCTATTTTACACAGCACTTAATCCTTTTTTTCCGAGTGAGAATGAGCTCCTGACACATTTGAAACAGGGAGATTCTAAGAAAAAAAATTTGGATCCAAGAGGCTGCAGAGCTCACACACCACTACTTGTCTGTTGTGCTTATTCCTGATTAAAATCCTTTCAACCAAGCTACCTAAGCTCTGTACTCTCACCATCCTTGGCTCAGGCACATAGAAATTTACCCAAGACAGGTTTTGCCTGATCTGAGAACATCACAACAGCAGTTCCCAAAGAAGCATGTTTTCCAGGGGATTTTGGTGCAGTTTGTCCTGTTGTAACCCCAAATTTCTGCACCTCTAGAGCTGCTACTGCTTTGAAGAGCTTTGTGTGTTCCCTTTTGAATGAAGGTGGTCAAACCCAGCACAAATCTGTGTGCAGGGATGCAGTTGGCCAAGCACAATTCCAGCACTGAAGGGTTGTGTGCTGATGGCTGCTGTGCAGCCAACCCACCTGTCAAGACACAGGGAAAAATTACTTAAAATAAAGAACCCCTGGTGTAAATCAAATATTGATGAAAGGAGGCCTTTAATCACCTGCCTGCAGCTCCACAAGGCACTGCTAGAGTTGATTTCAGACTTATTTACTGAGTTCCTTTCACCTTTTCCCTGTTCATTAATTTGCTGGGAAATGCTAAATGGAGAGGTGGGAGCCTGTTGTCTAAAGAACAGATGCTGTTGTAAGCACTGCTGATTCTGGTACTCTTCCTCTCTACTTTTCTGCTTAAAGGAGACCTTCCCACACACTGTGCACAATGAACAGAGCAGTCCTGGCACTATCTGCATATTATTCAACACCACTATATATTTACCCAGTGTTCTTCCAGCTGAATGTTTTAGATCAGCTCATTGGTGTTGACCCCTCTCTGTCTCTTTTTATATTGGAAGATTTGAACATAGCTGCAGGTACAAGGACTTCACAGCTTAAAGCTCCTTTAATCAGGTGGTTTATCTTTGTGTTCTTGCTCAGTTCTGGTTAGGGGCAGCTGGGGGAGAGAGTTTGGAAGAAATTGGATGCATTAAGAGATAGGGGCACATCTTTCCACTCAGTTTTAGGGCTCTGACTACTAGCCAGACACACTATTTTGGCTGGGGAAGGTTGCATTTTTTGATTGTTTGGCGCTTTTTCTCTGTCCTGGATTAAGAAGAGTTCAAAGCCAGAAAGGGAAGAGAGAATGGAATGAAAACAGTCGTGTGGGGGGCTGTGAAAAATAACATTGCTGTGAAGCTGGGATAATAAACAGTGACCCATGATGATCATTACTGAGCAGCTACAAAAGCACTGGGAAAAAGGGAAACATCACTCAGCTGCAATGGAGTCTTGAAGTGACTGGTCCTACAGCAGCTGAACATCTGCTCAGATGGTTGGGAAATCAGCAGGGCTTGAGGGAGCCCAGACATTTTGCTATTAAAAACCGTGATGTCCTCTCAGCACTGATGGCAGGAACACATCTGAAGGTGCAGAGCATCTGTTCAGCTCCCTCTCCTAGAGCTGGCTGCAGTCTCAGCACGGAGAACATTTAACTGTTTCCCCCATGCACTTCCTGCCTGATACAGGATGCTGTCTCCCACAGCAATAAAGGAAATGATAGCCTCCCATGTACATTCAACTAATAATAAAATAAGAAGTAGGTAATAATAACCAGAGCCATATGAAATATGCACTTCATGAACCAAAATTAAACTGGAGAAATGGCTAAGCAGGAAAGGTCAGGGCTCATAAACTGAACATAATCTCCTGTGCTTTACGCCTCCCTCCCCAAAAGCAAATTAAATTTTAATGATTTTTGGAAGCTCTGACTGCTAAATACCATTTCCAACCTTCTGTATGAAATGACAGCATAACCCCAGGGCCAGTGAGAGTGGCCAAGACCGTGTGCTTTCACATGCAGTGTGTTGGATTGTTCCCTAGGGTATAGAACATGCATCCTGGTGGGGTGATGCAAGCAGCTGGGGCTGAAACTCTGCTCAGAGCTCGGGACATCAAGGTGACTGAGAGGGGACCTCTTTGAGGTCCATCAGGATCAGAAGGGAGGGTGTCAGAGGGTGGAGCCAAGCAAGGACAAGAGGAAAGGGCAGAACCTGATGCACAGGAGGTTCCACCTGGATCTGAGGCAGAGCTTTCCCGTGCAGTGACTGAGCACCGGGACAGGCTGCCCAGAGAGGTGAAGATTCTCCTTCACTGGAGATATTCCAGAACTTTCTGGACACAATCCTGTGCCCTGAGCTCTGGGATGGCCCTGCTGGGGCAGATGCCCCACTGTGGTCCCTTCCAGCATGACCTACTCTGGGATTCTGAGATCTTCACTGCTCTAATGCTGACAGTGCCATGAAAAATCCCTCCTAGAGCAGAAGACAAGGGTGCTGTGTTCTCTTTACATAAAATTAAACATCCACACTAACTATAATATGTTGGGAGATAAGCCTTCAATTATTCAGGGAAGGTAATTTATTTATATATCTCAAATACTGCAAATCTTTTCTTCAGAACACAGTTAGGCTTTTCTTTCCTTTTTACTTATTTTTCTCACTACTACTCTATGGATATGAGTGTTTAATATTCTGAACTCTATTCAGTATCCATAAATCAGGATGAGAGAAGAAAATGGAAGCCTAAAATGGTTTCTAAGATATTTCTTCAGCTTCAGATGAAGTTTTTTAGTCTTTGAGTGAAATTACAAGTATTAAGCTGGGAGGTAAAACAGCACAAAATTAATGTGGACCACAGCAAGAAAGTTTTTAGGACCCTGGTCTAATGTGTCTGGGATAAAGATAAGGAGCTTGTTCTGAAACACAGTAGAGACTGTACCTAAGTCAAAACACAGGTAACTCCTTACACCAAATATTTCATCCATGTTCATCCCAGCTGCTGAATAAACAACCAAAATTGGCAGCAGATTTTAGAAAGGGTCGTTGGTGGCTTATTCAGTTACTTGAACTGGTTATTTGGTTTACGTATTTGTTTAAAGCTTGTTTGTTTTCAAGTAAAATGAACACAAAATGCAAGCTAATGGTTTTTAAATTATTTTCACACACAAAAAAAAAAAAAAAAAAACAAACTGGCAGAGTTAAAGCTTTCTTAAAGATATTCTGCACTGACTCAGATGTATTAAATATATTTGCATGAAAAAGGGATGGGGTTTTTTGAGTGCTTTCTAAGCATACAGAACCATGGCATTCACATTAGAGGGCAAAACTTCAAAGTGCTAACAAATTTCAACTTTCATGATAAACAATTATTATATCTACTGCCAACCAGTACATCACCATTTATTTAAATATAATCTGCAATGATGAATCTTTCCTGTTTTACAGAAGAAGAAATTGAAATTAGATTTGACAGTCAGCAGAAAAGTCTGGACTAAAACTTGTTCCCAACTCATCCTACTCTGATTGCAGGACACACTGGGAATTAGAATTAGTGTTTGTACTCTGTGTTGTGTAGAAGTATGGGAAAAGTGACTGGCAGAACACAAGAAAGCCAGAGGAGATGCATAAATAAAAAAAGCCTTTTCTGATGCGAGACTGGGGTGATGACAATTGCAGAACAAGCCTCTCTTTACAAAAATCAGATCATCTCCAGGTCATTATCACACTCGCAAAACCTCTGAGTATCACTGACTTCTCACAGCTTTTGTGCTCGCCCATCTGTCATTGCCTCCTTGTCTTCCTCGCACGCGGGGGGAATGAATGCCCGGGAAAGCAGCGGGGTAATTAAGGGGGCTGCTATCTCAGGAGGTGCCTCCTTTTGTGCGGGGCAGCTCTAATGTATTCTTTAGAGACACACAGCCCAGTCCGGAGCATTCCTGCTCTGCTGCCAGCGCCAGCTCACTGCCTCCGCCCCGGCTGTACGTTTGCGGGGTTGCAGAAGCATTAAACACACACACACACAAAGATAAATAAATAAAAACAAAACGATAAGGAGAGGCATGCCATGCAGACAAAATTAATTTGGTTGAAGGGTTGATTGTCATTTAACTTTCCAACTGATGCACATCGTAATAAACTCAGAAATAAATAAGAAGTTCCACGATAAACCCCAGAAGCTGCTTGCTGGCGAGAGGAAATCTAATGTCTTTACAGACAATTTGATGGGTGAAGGGATGGGTGTTACCCTCTTTGAAATTGGTCCTAGGGTCTCTGCTAGCTTCGAGCAGCAGGATTGTTGGCAGAGCCCAGACAGCTTGGCTCCTGGAACAGACAAGGGTCTGCACAACCCTGAACTTCCGAACTTTGGGGTAAAATAGTAGGTTCAAGGGAGAATTACTCAAGGTAGGCAGCTCGGAAAGGCTGTACCTTCTGAGAGTAGGCAACAAGAGACACAGAGAAAGGATCTCGGCAACCCACGGCCAGAGCGGGCAGTGAGGTGCTGGTTTGGGAAGGGAGTGGTGGAAGGGGAATGTGCAGAAATGTGGTTACGGCAAAGAGCAGCGGCAGGCTCTGTGATAAGGAAAGAACAGTGAGGACCGGGAAGTTCTCTGCCTTATCCGCGAAACCTGCAGTCTCCTACAGGGCCAGCTGCAAGTCTTTTGCATTCCCGGCTTTCAGGAGAGGGAAAGCAGGGAGGTGTTGTTCCTACAGTCCCGGCCCTCCCCGGGCCATTATGGAGCCAGGGTGGAGGATTTGGGGTTTGTCCGCTTACTGCTGAGGACTCAATGGTGTTGCTGTCTGCTGTGGAGTGCCGAGGCCAGGTACGGAAAGGCAGGGCCGGGGACACGGGCTGGGACCTGTGGGGAGGTGCGGGAGCGAGCCGAGGCTGTGGGGCAGCCGGGGCCGGGTGCTGGGCTGTGCCTGGCCCGGACACCTCCCGGGCAGGGCCTGCAGTGCTCCCGGGCCCCCTCGGGGCTGCAGCACAGCCCAGCCACCTCCTCGGACCTGTGGTACCACCGCCTGTGCCCGCACATCGGGGCCTGGAGCTTTACAGGGCTTGCGGAGCTGCGAGAGCGGCCCAGGGGCCGGACGGGTTTGGTGTGCGGTGTAAGGGACGGGGGCTGGGTTTGGTGTGTGGTTTAAGGTACAGGGACTGGGTTTGGGGAGCAGTGCAAGGGACAGGGACTGGGTTTGGTGTGCAGTTTAAGATACAGGGGCTGGATTTGGTGTACAGTGTAAGGTACAGGGACTGGATTTGTTACAGGGACTGGATTTGGTGTGCAATGTGAGGGACAGGGGCTGGATTTGGGGAGCAGTGCAAGGCGCAGGGACTGGATTTGGTGTGCAATGTGGGGGACAGGGATTGGATTTGTTACAGGGACTGGATTTGGTGAGCAGTGTGAGGGACAGGGACTGGATTTGGTGAGCAATGTGAGAGACGGGCTGGATTTGGTGAGCAGTGTGAGGGACAGGGACTGGATTTGCTGTGCAGTGTAAGAGACAATGTGTCACCAAAGCCTGGCCTGATACAAGAAGGGATTTTGTTTGGGTCACTGGGGAAGTGAGGGATTTTGCAGAGAATTTGGTGGCTGTGGGAGGCTGGGAGCCCACAGGCAGTGGGAGCAGGGGCTGGAGAGGTGACAGAGTGGGCCCTTGTAGGAGTTGGTTTAAAAGGCATCTCAGGTATGTGAAAGATGTGAAAGATGGGATGGGAAAAAGGTAAAGGTACAGGCAAGGACAATGGCACAGTTTTTACAGTGCAGGGAGCCCCAGGAATAAAGGGAAGGGAGCAGCCACCAGGACAGCAATTGGGAAGGAATCAATGTGCCATTTGTATAAAAGAACATTAGAGATGGATTGTTAGGGGTGTCAGGATCTGCTGTTGTACTGGGGGCTCACCACACTGGAGCCCTTGCTGGACCCAGAAGTGTTTCCTGGTAGACACAGGAACTTCTCTGTGTGATTTGAATGTTATGCCAAAGTGGGAACAATTGTTCAGATACTCTTTTGCTCAGTGGGAAAGGTGAGCAGGTGCATTTGATTCAACCACTCTTGGTGCATGTGGATGTGAATTACCACTGTGTGTGTTATATCCACAGCTGCCTTTGCCCATTCCCTTCACACTGCACAGGGCTGGGAGAGGCCTGGAATAATGAGACATGAACAGTCACTTGGCCTGTGTGCACTGAGCTGTTTTACACTTTGTCTCTGTGTAACAATATTCATTGTTTTGAGGTGTTTTTAACCCAGTTTAAGACTCTGTACTGACTGTATGCATTGAAACTGAAGGGCTGCCATGAGCCAGGTGAGTTCCAGGCTTGCTCAGATCCTGCTGCTGAGCAGCCAGCTCCTTGAGAAGAATTTGAATGGAGGGACCAGGCTGGGAGGGAAGCTGTGGCAGAGTCTCTTTGCATCCCTGCCCCTGCCAGCCTGGTTGGGATGTGCTGCTGTGGGGTGCTGCAGGCTGCTCCTCCCTGGGAGCTGAGGGTGCACAACCTCAGGGGCTGCTTCAGGTCATTTGGGTTTACTTGAGGTCATTGGAGTCCCTGGTAGGGGTTCCTTGAAGTCATTTGATGCCCTGGTAGGGGCTACTTGAGGTCATTTGGGCTTGCTTGAGGCCATTGGAGGCCCTGGTAGTGGTTACTTGAGGTCATTTGGGGTTATTTGGGGTCATTGAGTCCCTGGCAGGGGTTACTGGAGGTCATTTTAGGTTACTTGAGGTCGCTGGAGGCCCTGGTAGGAGTTACTGGAGGTCATTTTGGGTTACTTGAGGTCATTTGAGGTTACTCAAGGCCATGGAGTCCCTGGTAGGAGCTACTTGAGGTCATTGGAGTATTTTTAAATTGATCCAGGGGTTACTTGAGGTCCTTTGAGGCCCTCACCAGGGTTACTTTAGGTAATTTGGGGTTATTTGAAGTCATTGGAAGGCCTGGTATCAAGCCTCACTGCATGACTGATAAAATGACATCATCCCACTGTGGGATGCTCCACCCAGGGAGAGGAGCCAAGCATTCCTACCTGGATAAATTCTGAGTTTGGAACACCACTGGCAGCTTTTTCCACTGGATTCCTAGGGAACAAGGGCTCCATAACCACCACTGGACCTTCAGAGGAGCACCAGACNACCTTCACAGAACCACCACTGGACCTTCAGAGGAGCACCAGACCCTTCTGCAGGATTGCCATTTCAACAGAACCATGTCTAGAGGACTGCTGCCACCAGCCTGACCAACAGGTATATCCTGAAGAGGTATATCAGATTGTATCCTGACTCTGGCAGTCTATGCCAGTCTTTTCTGCCTTTATTGTCATTTTCCTATTAAATTATAATTTTGACTTGGGATCTCCCACTGGTTTATTTTCAAGCTAGTACATCTTTTGGCATCCAAGCTAGGGCCAGTCCTGAGAGAAGTCAGAATTACAATTTTGTATTACAGAAGCCTCCTATTCACCAGGATGCTCAGCATGCTGACATGGGTTTTGCACCTTGCTCTCTATATATTTCTGCACATGGTGGGCTGCCTGCCTGTTGTAATGCTCCTGTTGAGACCAGGGAATGGTATGAAAATTGCTTTATTGGTTTATTCTGTCTATTGCACTATAACTGCCCAGGCAATGAACATAATTTGGGATATATACTCAATTTTGTTTGCTTGTCCAACTCTGGGCTGCTACATCTGAGGCCTCCTCAAAAATTGCACTCA
>VZTR01002313.1:2924-16562 GCA_013400775.1 Chaetops frenatus | reverse complement strand
GCAGGACAGGTGAGATTTGGACAGGGACAGGGTGAGATTGGGACAGGGACGGGTGGGATTAAGGCAGCACAGGTGGGATTCGGGCAGGACAGGTGAGATTTGGACAGGGACAGGGTGAGATTGGGATGCAGGCAGGACAGGGTGGGATTAGGACAGGACAGGTGGGGTTTGGGCAGCACAGGCCTCACCCCAGGTGTCCCACAGACATCGTGCAGATGCACATCGAGACCCTGGACGCCGTGCACAGGGAGAGCAAGCGGCTGCCCCCCATCCAGAAGGTAGGGAACGCCCTGCCGGGCTGGGAGCGGGGCTGGGGGGGGCCGGGACCCCCTTCCCACGGGCCTGAGCCCCCCGTTGTTGTCCCCCCCCCTTCAGCCAAAGCTGCTGCGGCCCAGCCTGCTGCTGGGGGAGGAGTGTGTGATGGAGGGGCTCCGCGTGCTGCTGATGCCGGACGGGCGCGAGGAGGGGGCCGGGGGCAGCGTCGGGGGGCCCCCCCTGCTCCCCGCTGAAGGGGCCGTGTTCCTCACCACCTACAGGATCATCTTCAAGGGAACCCCCACCGACCCCCTGGGTGAGGGGCTGCGGCCTCGGGGAAAGAGGGGGGGGTCCCTGGGGAGGAGGAGGAGGGTGGGGATTGCTGGAGATCAGGGGGTGGTCGGTGATCCCTGAGGAGGAGGGTCAGTGATCCCTGAGGATCAGGCTGGTGGTCAGGGATCCCTGGGGAGGAGGGTCAGTGCTCCCTGGGGGTCAGGGAGCTGGCAGTGATCCCAGGGACCCGGGCTTGTTTTTGTGGCCACTGTGTCCCATGCACTCTCCATGGTGGCACACAGCCACCGAGGGCGGCCCTGTCTGGGTGCCAGGCAGGGCTGGCACTGACCCGTGCCTGTCCCGTGCCCAGTGGGGGAGCAGGTGGTGATCCGGTCCTTCCCCATCGCCTCGCTGACCAAAGAGAAGAAGATCAGCATCCAGCCCCAGGCAGATCAGTTCATCCAGGAGGGGCTGCAGCTGCGCTCCTGCACCTTCCAGGTGGGACCCCGCGCTGGGACAGAGCCCCCACACCGTGGGGACAGCCAGGAGCGGGGCTGGAGACTGCAGGGACAGGGAAAGGGAGTGGGACAGGAGAGGGAGTGGGACAGGAGAGGGAGTGGGACAGGAGAGGGAATGGGACAGAGCAGAGGGAATGGGACAGGAGAGGGAATGGGACAGGAGAGGGAATGGGACAGAGCAGAGGGAATGGGACAGAGCAGAGGGAATGGGACAGGAAAGGGAATGGGACAGAGCAAAGGGAATGGGACAGAAGAAATGGAATGGGAAAGAAGTGGATTGGGCCAGAGCAAAGGTAGTGGGACTGCAGGGAGAGGCAGGGCAACGTCCCAGCCCAGCCTGTGCCCCTGCTGCTCCCGGGTGCACCCAAGCTCTGCCCTGATCCACGGGAAGGGCTGTCCCTTGGCCTGACCCCGCTGTGACCCCCTGCCCGTGTCCCCCCCCAGCTGCTGAAGATCGCCTTTGACGAGGAGGTGGCCTCGGACAGCGCCGAGATCTTCCGGAAGCACCTGCACAAGCTGCGCTACCCCCAGCACGTGCGCGGCACCTTCGCCTTCACCGCGGGCCAGCCCCCCAAGCAGGCCCTGCAGCCCAAGGCCAAGGAGAAGAACCCCTCGCTCAGGTGCCCAGAGGGGACAGGGAATCACAGCTGGGTGTGCCCCGTGCCGTGGGACACCCCCTCCTGTCCCTGCTCGGGCACAGCCAGCGGGATGGGACAGGCAGGGGATGGGGCACGGGCAGCTGAGCCCTCCTCGCTCAGACCTGTCCTGGTGCTGGGTTTGTGTTCTTGGAGATCAGAGGATCCTTTTGGCTTGGGAAAGCCCTGTGAGAGCAGGAGTCCAGGCATTCCCAGCACTGCCCATGTCCCCAAGTGCCACATCCACAGGGCTTTGAAATCCCAGCAAGGATGGGGACCCCACCCCTGTGCCTGGGCTGCACAGCCCTTGCCAGGAGGGACCTCCCTAAAATCCACCCTGAGTCTGCCCTGGCCCAGCCTGAGGCCGTTCCCTCTCCTCCTGTCCCTGTTCCCTGCCAGCAGAGCCCGACCCCCCCTCACTGCCCCTCCTGGCAGGGGGGTGTGCAGACCAAAGAGCTGCAGATGTCACATGTCCTGCAGTGTCCCCAGCCCCACACGGTCACTCTGGGGAGATCAGGGCACACTGGGAAGTGGGAGTTGGCTGCAGTGGCATCCCCTGCCCGAGGAGGTGTCCCACAGGACAGGGGCCAGTGGCCTGGGTGGCTCAGGGACACGGAGCTGCAGTGCTGGGTGACCTGGGGACACGTTATTGCTGCACTGGGTGACTCGAGGACACGGTTCTTGCACAGAGTGACCCAGGGATGCAGTGCTGGGTGACATGGGGACATTGTCCTGCAGTGCTGGGTGACTTGGGGACAAAGTCCTTCAGTGCTGGGTGACCAGGTAGCGTTGTCCTGCAGTGCTGGGTGATTTAGGGATGCAGTGCTGCAGTTTTGGGTGACCTGGGGACGTTGTCCTGCAGCACTGGCTGCAGCCCTGAGCCCAGGCTGGGCTGGCACTGGCCCTGCCATGGATCCCTGGTCCCTATGCTGGATCCCCTGGTCTCTGTGGTGGATCCCCAGGTCCCTGCTATGGGTCTCCTGATTCCAGTAGATCCCCTGGCCCCTGCAGTGAATCCCCTGGTCCCTGTGGTGGATCCCCAGGGCCCTGCTGTGGATCCCTGTCCCCTGCTGTGATTTGGAGCCCTCCTCCCCTGGGATGAGCCGGGTCTCTGCCTGGAGCAGGCCGGGTCCCCTCGGATGCAGAGGCTGCCCCTCCTGGCTGCCCCATCCCACCTCCCCAACACCCCAAACCCCTCGGGAATGGCAGGAGGAGCTGGGGCTCCTGCAGGGCTGAGGCACTGGCAGGTGGCACATCTGTCCCCTCCCGTGTGACAGCGACCTCCTGGGGCAGGGTGCTGCTGGCTCTGCCTCCCTGGGTGACAGTGATGCCCGAAGTGGCTCCCTGGAAACAGAGGCCAGACTGAGTGAGGGAATAAAGGTGGAGATTGATTGGAAAGGCCTTCAAAGGCCCAGCCTGGGGAGCCATAGGCTGCTCTCACAAAGGAGCCCAAGATGGACCCCGAGTCACGAGTTCCTCACACCTTTATGGGTTTGGTCCCTTTGCAGATCAGCATCAATTCCCCAATTAAAACTTCAGCTAATGATGTCATCTCCCCAGGCCTACCTCCCCTTCTCAAGATGTTGGGTTGCACATTTTGGGCCCAGGACAGTCTGGGTGTCCTTGGGAGAGCAGCCTTGGAGAGGCTTTGTTCTGTCGATGTTACCATGAGAGAGCAGCAGCTCACATGAGGTTACAGAGCCCCACACTGAGCACTGCAGGGCTGGAAAAATACCACAGTTAAAATCCAAGGCATCACCAGCCTCGTCCCCCTGCCCGTGTCCCCAGGACGCTGTCCAAGAACCTGGTGAAGAACGCCAAGAGGACAATCGGCCGGCAGTACGTCACCCGCAAGAAGTACACGCCCCCGGCCTGGGAGCAGCGGGGCAGCCAGCACTTCCCCGAGGACAACGAGGACGAGATCTCAGGTTGGGAATGCCCCGGGAAGGCCAGGGAGCAGCAGCCACCCGGGACAAGTCCTGGTGTTCCCACAGTGGGGACGGCTGGGAGCATCTCCCAGTTCCTGCTGCTGCCCCAGCCCTTGGTGCTGATGGTGGCCGGGCGTTCCTGGGAGAGGTGTCCAAACACTCCTGGAGCTCTGGGATCCACAGGGATCACGGATCCAGCTCCTGGCCCTGCACAGGCATCCCAGAAATCCCAGCCTGTGCACCTGGGAGCTCCTGGAGCTCTGACACCCACAGGGATCATGGATCCCAAGGTACAGGCACCCCCAGACATCCCAGCCTGTGCATCCCTGAGAGCTCCTGGAGCTCTGGGATCCACAGGGATCACGGATCCAGCTCCTGGCCCTGCACAGACACCCCAGAAATCCCTCCCTGTGCATCCCTGGGAGCTCCTGGAGCTCTGGGACCCTCATGGATCCAGCTGCTGGCCCTGCACAGACACCCCACGGAGGTGTTGAGGTTGTAGCGATTCGAGGGAGGGACGAGGAGCAGTTGTTGTTTGTTGTAAAAGTCTTTCCTTGCACAGCACAGTCAGCCTTGCCAGGGTGAGAAGTTTAAGGTGTTACACTCTGTGTTGTTCTGCTCAAGGCTTTCTTCTGGAAAGTCTCTGTATCCCTGGTGGAAGTTGAAGCAGAAGCAAAACAAAGCTAATGCAGAAGCAGAAGCAAAAGCTGTGGCAGAAGAAGGAGAGGAGTGCCTGCCAGCCCTGATACAATGCATTATATTCATTAACTATCCAATTAGCTACAAACACCATTCTGTTACAATCTTAATGCTTATCCTGGCCTAACACAGCTACATGACAATAACGGTAATTTCTTACACAGAATGTGCACACACAGTCTATCTTTCTATCCAACACCACTATGCTGTGTTTATATTATGTCTGGAGTTTAATTAATTTTGTAAAGGGTTGTGCTGCTGAACTTTAAACTGGGCTTTAGGGTTTTTCCAGTAACACACACAGTTTCTTATGTGCTTAGGGCACTTTAAGGCATATTTCTATTTGCTTAAAACCAGTTCTACATTCTTACTTCATGTTGGTGTGGCTTTATGCATCTCAGTTTCTCCAAAGGTTCCAGATCAGCCCCTGCACTCCTCTGTGCCTCTAAGGCTGTGTGCACGGGGTTCTGAGGGATTCCTATTCCATTTCCAGCATTTAGGGTTTTTGCACTAACACAGTTTCTTATTTGCTTAAGGCACTTTAAGGCATATTTCAGCTGGCTTAAAACCAAATTTATGTTGGTGTGGCTTTATGTATCTCTGTTTCTGTGAAGGTTTCACATCAGCCTCTGCCTTCCACTCTGCCTCTAAGGCTGTGTGCACAGGGTTCTGAGGGATTTCTGTTCATTTTTCACAGGAAGGGTGATAAGTGGAATGGTTTTGCCCGGGGAGGTGGTGGATTGACCATCCCTGGGTGTGTTTAAGACAAGCCTGCATGCGGCACTCGGTGTGCCAGCGTTGAGTCGAGGTGTCAGGGTTAGGTCGGACTCGATGACCTTGGAGGTCTCTTCCGACCCGCTGATCCTGTGATTTCCCCCACGGAGGGAGGCCTTGGGCCAGCTGGAAACCCCTCTCCCCCTTGCCCCGTGGCCGCGGTGGCAGCGGCAGGGCGGGGACAGGGGCCCGGCTGCCGCCGCTCGGGGTGACGTCGGGTGTCCCCAGCACCGCCTTGTCCCCGCAGTGTCGGAGGAGCCGGACAGGAGCACGCTGACGCCGGGCAGCGCCGTGCGGCCGGCCGAGAAGCTGACCATGACGCACGTGGTGGAGCGCGCCTGCTGCCGCGACTACCAGCGCCTGGGGCTGGGCACGCTGAGCAGCAGCCTGAGCCGCGCCAAGAGCGAGCCCTTCCGCATCTCCACCGTCAACCGCATGTACGCCATCTGCCGCAGGTGAGCGCCTCCCGGCTGGGTCCCGCATGGTCCCAGCTGATCCCGGCGTGTCCCCGAGGACCCCAGCTGATCCCAGCTACTCCTGGCTCATCACAGTAGATTGCAGTGGATCCCAGTGGGTTCTAAAGGATCCCAGCTGATCCCAGCCAATCCCAGCAGGTTCCAGCTGGTCCCTGCAGATCCCTGTGGGTCCCAGCCAATCCCTGCTGATCCCCGAGCATCCCAGCTGATGCCAGATGCTACGAGCAGATCCCAGTGGGTCACAGCTGGTCACATCCGATTCTGGTGGATCCCTGTGGATCCCAGCTGATACCAGCGAATCCCAGACAATCCCAGCTGATCCTGGCTGATTCCAGCCAATCCCAGCCGATCCCACCTGATCCCAAGCAATCCCAGCTGATCTCAGCTGACCGTGAGTCCTGGTCACTCTAACATGTCCTTGAAGGGCCCTGAATCCTGGTCACTCCAGCATATCCTCAGGTGACCATGAGTCGTGGTCCTTCCGTCATGTCCTTGGATGGCCGTGAGTACTGGTCACTCCATGGTGTCCTCGGATGGCCATGAGTCCTGGTCACTCCATCATGTCCTTGGATGGCCATGAGTCCTGGTCACTCCATGGTGTCCTTGGATGACCATGAGTCCTGGTCACTCCATGGTGTCCTTGGAGGGCTGTGAGTCCTGGTCACTCCATGGTGTCCTTGGATGACCATGAGTCCTGGTCACTCCATGGTGTCCTTGGATGGCCGTGAGTCCTGGTCACTCCATGGTGTCCTTGGATGGCCGTGAGTCCTGGTCACTCCATGGTGTCCTTGGAGGGCTGTGAGTCCTGGTCAGTCCATGGTGTCCTTGGATGGCCATGAGTCCTGGTCAGTCCATGGTGTCCTTGGAGGGCTGTGAGTCCTGGTCACTCCATGGTGTCCTTGGATGACCATAAATTCCAGCTCCCAGCTGTGTCCCTCGGGCTTTGCCCCGGGTTGGTTTTACCCAGCTCAGAGGTTTGGAGGAGCCGTCGGCTGTGCGGAGCAGCTTCATTAGCACCGACTCCCAGCAGACACCGATGAATTAAAGCACTACGGAAGTCCAGGCTCAGGGGAGCCGTGTGACCCCCGGGGGCTTTGTCTCCACAGCTACCCCGGGCTGCTGATCGTGCCGCAGAGCATCCAGGACAACACGATCCAGCGGATCTCGCGCTGCTACCGGCAGAGCCGCTTCCCGGTGGTGTGCTGGAGGAACTCCCGCACCAAGGCCGTGCTCCTGCGCTCCGGGGGCCTCCACGGCAAGGGCGTCGTCGGCCTCTTCAAGTCCCAGAACACCCCCACCCCAGGTGACCGTCCCACCCCGGCCGGGACGCGGAGCTGGGGCTGCGGCATCGCCCCTGGCTCCGGCCGGTGACACTCGGGGGTCCCCCGGCTCAGAGTGAGGGGTCTCCTAGCTCAGGGGGATGGTGCTTTGGGGGTCTCTCTGGCTCTGGGTGGTGACATCGAGGAGGCTGCTGGTTCAGAGTGGTGACTCTCAGGGGTCCCCTGGCTTTGGCTGGTGACACTCAGGGGTCCCCTGGCTCTGTGCGGTGACACTCAGGGGTCATCCCAGCTCTGGGAGGTGACACTCAGAAGTCCCCTGGTTTGGGGTGGTGACACTCAGGGGTCTTCCCAGCTCTGGGTGGTGACACTCAGGGGTCCCCTGGCTTGGGGTGATGATGCTTTGGGGTCTCTGGCTCAGGGTGGTGGCACTCAGGGGTCCCTCAGCTCTGGGCAGTGACACTCAAGAGTCTCCCCAGCTCAGATGCTGACACTCAGGGGTCCCTCCATCTTGGGGTGGTGACACTCGGGGATCTCCTGGCTCCAGGTGGTGACAGCTGGGGGTCTCCCTGCTCTGGGAGGTGACACTCGGGAGTCTCATGGCTCCGAGTGGTGACCCTCAGAGGTCCCCTGTCTCTGGGGGTATCCAAGTGACACTCGGGGGTGTCCCCTGCAGGCCCCTCTCAGGCAGACTCCACGAGCCTGGAGCAGGAGAAGTACCTGCAGGCCGTCATCAACTCCATGCCCCACTACTCGGACAGCGGCGGGCGCAACACCCTCAGCGGCTTCACCTCGGCCCACATGAGCAGTGCAGGTGAGGGGGCACAGGGCAGGGGGCACAGGGGGGCTCCTGCCAGCCCCAGGTCCTGCTCTGCATCCCCAGGGAGCTGCCGTGGGCTCCCACATCCCAGGAGGTGGCACAGCCTCCCCACAGCTCCCAGCAGCTCCAGCTGGGGCTCCCTGGCTGAGGGTGGGGATGGGGTTTGGGAGATCTGGTGTCCCTGGGAGCCTTGGGAATTTTGGGAATTCCGGTGACCCTGGAGCACTGGGAGCCCTGGGGGTTTGGGGAATCCCAGTGTCCCTGGAGCTCTGGGAGCCCCTGGGGATTCTGGGCATCCCAGTGTCCCTGGGGGTTTTGGGAATCCTGGTGACCCTGGAGCACTGGGAGCTCTGGGACCCCCAGCCTGTGCTGGGATCTGGGCATTTTCTGGGGGCTGGTGGGGACAGAGCCTCCCCCAGCAGGACCTTGGCACCGCGTGTCCCCCATGCACAGTGCCGGGGTCAGCCCCGGTAAGTCTGAGCCCAGCTGGCCCTTCCCAAATGTCCCTTCCCAAATGTCCCTTCCCAGCTGACCCTTCCCTGCAGGGCAGAGCACCATCACCCTCTGCCACACTCCAATGGCATCCTGTCCCACTGCCATCCACCCTGTCCCATCCCAGTGCCACCTGTCCTGTCCCAGTGCCACCTGTCCTGTCCCAGTGCCATCTGTCCTGTCCCATCATCCCACCCATCNTCCCAGTGCCACCTGTCCTGTCCCAGTGCCATCTGTCCTGTCCCATCATCCCACCCATCCTCACTGTGACACATCAGGGGCTGGGGGCTCTGGGGAGCCTGGGGGGCTCTGGGGAGCCTGGGGGGGCTCCCTGATCCTGGAGGGAGAGAACTTCCCGAGATCCCCTCCGAGGCCTCCCCCCGGCCTGGGGGGCCCTGGCTGGAGCGGGGGGCTCAGCCTGGCTCTGGGGGTGGCACAGGTGACCTGGCAGGGCTGGCACAGGGTGACTGACCCTGCCGTGGGCTGGGGGCCGAGCCCCCTCCCCCTGGGCTCTGCTGGGTGCTGGTTTTCCGTGGCTCCAGCTGGACGGTGCTTCCCGTGCTGGCTCTGCATCCCCGGGGTTCTGCTTTTGCTGCTGCTTCCTCCTGGCCCTGCCCGGCCCCCGGAGAGCCCCGGGAGAGCCTCGGGAGCCCCTGCCCCGCCCCGGGGCTGACCTTCTCTTGGTGCTGCAGATTTCTCCGACAAGAGGCAGCAGCCTAAGCTGGGATCGCTGATGAAGCAGGTGATGGGAGGGAAGGACGAAGGGCCTGGGACTTTGAGCCGTGGAGGTGAGGAGGGGCAGGGGGCACTGCCTGGGGGGGCCTCGCCGAGACCCCCCCGGCCTCGGGCAGCTCTCGTAGAGTAGATGCTTCTCTGGGGGGAGCAGGTGATGATTCCCTGGATTCCTGGGGAGGAGCAGGTGATGATTCCCTGGAGAAGTGCAGGTGATGGTTCCTGGGGAAGAGCAAGTAATGATTCCCAGGGAAGAGCAGGGGATTCCTTGGGCAGAGCAGGTGACGATTCCCGGGGAAGAGCAGGTGATTCCCGGGGCAGAGCAGGTGATTCCTTGGGAAGAGGAGGTGATGATTGCTGGGAAGAGCAGGTGATCATTCCCAGGGGAAGAGCAAATGGTTCCCAAGGGAAGAGCAGGTGATTCCTGGGCAGAGCAGGTGCTCCCCGAGCCGCAGGGAGGGAGGGAGGGCCCTGCTGCAGCCCTGGCACCATCACCTCCATCCCATTCCCTGTCCGTGGCTCCCTCCTGTCCCTCACTGAGGTCCCTTTCGTCCTGTGCCCCCAGGGCTGGGTCACAGAGCCAGGGTCATCACCCTGTCCTCCCCCAAGTGCGCGTCGCCCAAGGGCCGCGAGACGCCCCGAGGTACGGACGCGCCCGAGCCGGCCGGCTGTGACTGACCCCCACTGACCCCCACTGACCCCCACCCTGCCCCACAGCACTCACTAACGCCCAGTATCCCCAGTAACCCCCCCGAGCCACCCCCCCACTGCTCCAGGTGTGCCACGGGCACGGTAAGTACCGGGCAGCCTCGCCAGGTTTGCTTTGGGCTGCTCGGCCTCTGCGGGTGCCGGGGCAGGGGTGCAGCTGGTGGCAGGGCTGTGTCACGGGTGGCAGGGTGGTGGCACGGGTGGCAGGGCTGTGGCACGGGTGGCAGGGCTGTGGCACGGGTGGCAGGTCCTGGTGACGCCAGAGCGGGGTGTGACAGTGCCAGTGACAGACACGGAGCCACCAGGGTCGGAATCCAGCGGGCAGGAATTCCTGAGGCACCCAGAGGGAGAAGGAGCCAAAGCAAACCTGGTGCCCAGCACCTCCCTGGCATGTGCCCCCCCCGGGCCGGGCTGCGGGGACAGCTCGGTCCCCCCAGGTTGGGGACGCGGGGCCGGCGCAGCCCCCGAGCCCCGGCCCCGTCCTGACCCGGGCCCGGTCCCGCAGGGAAGTGGGGCAGCATCCGGGCCAGCGGCCGCGTCAGCAGCTACGCCCTGAACGTGGAGATCGGCTCCCGGCTGGCGGGGAAGGAGCTGCTGGGAACTCAGCACAACGGGACCCCCGCCGAGCCCTCCTTCCTGCGGCAGCACCGCGCCTCGCTCTACATCATCGGGGACAAGTCCCAGCTGAAGGTGACACAGCCCCAGCACGGCCAGCAGGGGAGGGGTGGAGCTGGGAATGGAGCTGGGAATGGAGCTGGGAATGGAGCTGGAGCCCCAGCAGAGCTGAGGGAGCTGGGCAAGGGGCTGAGGCTGGAGAAAAGGGGGCTCAGGGGGGACCTTGTGGCTCTGCACAACTCCCTGCCCATGGCAGGAGGGGCAGTGAGGGGGGGTCGGGCTCTGCTGGCATGGAACAGGGACAGGAGGAGAGGGAACGGCCTCAGGCTGGGCCAGGGCAGGCTCAGGGTGGTTTCTGGGATAGGGGAAAGGGGGTCAGGCCTTGGCAGGGGCTGCCCAGGGAGGTTTGGAGTCCCCATCCCTGTTGTGATTTCAAAGCCCTGTGGATGTGGCACTTGGGGACGTGGGGCAGTGCTGGCCTTGGCAGTGCTGGGGGACAGTTGACCTCCACGGTCTCTGAGGGTTTTCCCAATCCAAAGCATTCCCTGGTCCCGAGGGTGGCAGTGGCTCAGGCCAGCCCAGGCCAGCCCAGGCCATGCTGTCCCTCTGCAGGGCGTGAAGCCGGACCCGCTGCAGCACTGGGAGCTGGTGCCCATCGAGGTGTTCGACGTGCGCCAGGTCAAGGCCAGCTTCAAGAAGCTGATGAAGGCCTGCGTGCCCGGCTGCCCCTCCAGCGAGCCCAGCGTGGCCTACCTGCGCTCCCTGGAGGAGTCAGAGTGGCTGTCCCAGGTCAGGAAACAGCCACAGCCAGGGCTGTGACTCCCCTCCCCTCCCCTCCCCTCCCCTCCCCTGGGGGCTCTGAGCGGCGACAGACCCCAGTGGCCTGTGCAGAGCAGCACTGGGACACGCTGGGGACACTCGGGTGGCTGTGAGGGACAGGAGTGGGACAGTCCCTCAGCTCAGTGGTGCTGGATGGAGCTGCTGGCTGGGAATGCTGGGCAGGACCCGTGGGATGCTCCAGAGGGGCTGGGGTGGGACAGTGCCAGGATGAGCCAGGGGCAGAGGCCTGAGGGGGCTGGGCCAGTGTGGAGCTGTGGGAGGGGTCCCTCTCTGGAGGGAGTGAGGGTCCCCTGTCCCTGCTGCTGCTGCCGTGTCCGAGCACAGGGTGGTGGCCCCTGTGACCCCCGAGCGTGGCCTCGCTCCGGAGAAGGGGACACAGCCCCCACACCCAGCCCAGGAATTCCCTGCGCCCTCCTCACTCCTGGCCCTGCCCTTGGCAGATCCACAAGATCCTGCAGATCTCGGTGCTGGTGGTGGAGCTGCTGGACACGGGCTCGTCCGTGCTGGTCAGTCTGGAGGACGGCTGGGACATCACCACCCAGGTGAGAGCCCGGCGCCGGCCGGGGGTGGCCCCGTGGCCGTCCCCCCGCAGCCCCCTGGAGCCCCCTGTCCCCACAGGTGGTGTCCCTGGTGCAGCTCCTGTCCGACCCCTACTACCGCACGCTGGAGGGGTTCCGGCTGCTGGTGGAGAAGGAGTGGCTGTCCTTCGGCCACCGCTTCAGCCACCGCGGCGCCCAGACCCTGGCGGGGCAGAGCAGCGGCTTCGCCCCCGTCTTCCTCCAGTTCCTGGACTGCGTGCACCAGGTGAGCCCTGGGAGCCGTGCCAGGGGACCCCCGAGTGCCCACCGAGTCCCTGAGTGCCCCCTGAGTGCCCCCTGAGTGCCCCCTGAGTGCCCCCTGAGTGCCCCCTGAGTGCCCAGTGGGACCCCTAAGCACCCACTGGGACCCCCAGGCACCCACCAGGACCTCTGAGAACTCACGAGGTCCCATCAGCACCTGAGGGGACCCCCCCAGCACCCACCAGGACACCCCGGTCACCCCTGGGACCCCCCCAAGCACCGGGAGCATCCCTGGGGCAGCTGGGAGGGCCCAGCCCAGCCCAGCCCAGGATGGTGGATCCCAGTGATCCCAAGGCTGTGGGTCCTTGCGGTCCCGGGGCTGTGGATCCCAGTGATCCCAAGGCTGTGGATCCTTGCGATCCTGGGGCTGTGGATCCCAGTGATCCCAAGGCTGTGGATCCTTGCGATCCTGGGGCTGTGGATCCCAGTGATCCCAAGGCTCTCCCGTTGCTGCTCCCGCAGATCCACCTGCAGTTCCCCATGGAGTTCGAGTTCAGCCAGTACTACCTGAAGTTCCTCAGCTACCACTACATTTCCAACCGCTTCCGGACATTCCTGCTGGACTCGGACTACGAGCGCATCGAGCTGGGTGAGGGCGGCGTGCGGGGCCGGGGGTGGCACCTGCCCCGTGCCCCCCGTCACACCCACTGTCCCCTCTGTGCCCCCAGGGCTCCTGTACGAGGAGAAGGGCGAGCGGAAGGGCCAGCAGGTCTCCAAATCCATCTGGGATTACATCGACCGCCTCAACAAGAAAGCTCCCGTCTTCTTCAACTACCTGTACGCACCTGAGGACGGGGAGGTGAGAGCTGGGGGCACCTGGAGCACCTGGGTGGGGGCTGGGAGCACCCCGGGATCCTCCCTGGAGGAGCTGCTGGAGCTGGGATTTGCCCACGGGGAAGGGAGCTCAGAGCCCCCTCCAGTGCCAGCCCTGCCATGGCAGGGACACCTCCCACTGTCCCAGGCTGCTCCCAGGCTGTCCCAATCTCCAGCCTGGCCTTGGCCACTGCCAGGGATGCAGGGGCAGCCACAGCTGCTCTGGCAATTCCAGCCCAGACAGCAATTCCTGCCCAAGATCCCATCCAGCCCTGCCCTCTGCCACTGGGAAGCCATTCCCTGTCTCCTCTCCCTCTGTCCCTTGTCCCCAGCCCCTCTCCAGCTCTCCTGGAGCCCCTCCAGGCCCTGCCAGGGGCTCTCAGCTCTGCTGGAGCCTTCTCCTCTCTGGCTGGACACTCCCACTGCTCCGTGTGGCCACACTGTCCCCTTGCTCCGGCCGGGAATGTCCAGCCCGGCCCCGCTGCCCTTCCTGAGCCGCCCCCGCCCCTCCCGCAGGTGCTGAGGCCGTACAGCAACATCTCCAACCTGAAGGTGTGGGATTATTACACGGAGGAGACGCTGTCCGAGGGCCCCTCGTACGACTGGGAGCTGGCGCAGGGGCAGCCGGAGCCGCTGGAGGAGCCGGATCGCCAGGACACCGCGGCCCCGCAGAGCAAGCGCCGCATCATCTGGCCCTGCTACGACAACCGCGGCCGCGTGGAGCCCGACGCCATCTCCAAACTGCTCCAGGTCGGCATCGGGGACCCCAGACAGGGACAGTGACCCCAGACAGGGACAGCGACCCCCAGACAGGGACAGTGACCCCAGACAGGGACAGTGACCCCAGACAGGGACAGTGACCCCAGACAGGGACAGCAGCCCCAGGACAGGGACAGCAGCCCCAGGACAGGGACAGTGACCCCAGACAGGGACAGTGACCCCAG
>VZTR01002311.1:139741-156438 GCA_013400775.1 Chaetops frenatus | reverse complement strand
TTTTTTTTGTCTTTCTGATTTTCACCCCCATCCCATTTGATGGAAGAGGGGAACCAGAGCTCTGTGGTGTTTAGTTGCTGTCTCGGGTCAAACCGTAACAATTCCTTTTTGGTGCCCCAAAATGTTCAAGGTAATGACAGACGTGATTGGAAAGTGCTGGATAGAATTTATATCTGTTAGTGCTGTTTAGGGATAAGTTGACAGCTCCTGTGCTTGCCATGTGGCTTCCTTCCTGTTTGCCTGAGTCTCGCGCTCGTTAGTGGCGACTTTTTCTCTCGCTGCTCACTGCAGAGCTGTGCTGCTCATCTCTTTTCTCTGCTGTGCCTGGAACATTCTGATAGCAGCAGTGGTGATGTGCCTGGGCTTGGGCACCTCTGCTGTGTCTGTGCTGCTGTGCAGGAAAGGATGGAACCCCAGTGTCAGCTTGAGTGGAAGTGCTGTCACCTGTGGATGAGTCCAGGTGGGAGCAGGACATCCCAAACCACCTGTGGCCCATGGGGCCAACACATGAGCCTCGGGTAAACCCCTGATGAGACTGTGGCTCATAATTAGGACCCCATTTGGAGCAAGAGCAACCTTAAGGGTCTGCAATCTGTGGATTAGTTCAGCCCAGAGCAGAGGTAAAAGGAAGAGATCTTGGGAAAGTTAAACCAAAAGGTCTGGTCCAAAGGGAGATTGTAATGGAAACACCTTTAAATTGTTGTAAACCAGGATTTGAGTTGAATGTGGAAGGAAATTCTATAACAGAAGGAACCCAAATCAGTGGAGGAGAAGTCTAAATTTAAACAGTGCAAGTGCAGCAGTGACCCTGGCTGAGCCTTGCTTTGGATCCCAGTAACCCCACACAACACCCCACACATCCTGTCCTGAGTGACCACAATGGCTGATGGAGCCTTAAGTCATGGACTAAGCACTAAACAAATTCAATGGACATTTTGCGGATATTTTTCAAGGCTGGTCCATAGACTAATGGAGTTATATTTGTGGATTACATCAAAGGAAGGGAAGAGGAGCATGACTATTGAGGATATACTGGCTGGTGTGGAGCCTGAGCATGATATAAGTGGTAGGGAATAAGGGGTGGAGAATGTGTTCAGATAAAGTGAGTTAAAAGTCAAGAACTCATAATTAGCCTTTTTTCCCTACTTAAATAGGAGATCATGTACTAGATTGCTCAAACCTTTTGACAAATTATTTGAGAACACATGAGGCAAGCAATCTGTTTAGGAGCTGGCAACCTTAAATTATGGAGATATTTTCCTTCAGGTGCTGAATAGAGACATTTTCCCCAAAGTTAACAGTATCTTTGAACTTACAGCTTCTAAGATGGACTGGATTTAAATAACAATGTGCACTCATCAACAGCAGAATAATAGTGGCACTGAATACAGAATAATTTCATAATTACTGAGTATTAAATACAAAACAAATGCAAATATTTTGTTTGGATGCACATAGCAACAGCATTTCACTTAAGTTTACACCTTCCTTTGAGAGAAGATTTGGGTATGCATGCAACAAAATTAGAAAATATGGGGAAGGGTCTTGCATGCTTCAGTGGGTACCTTACCAGGATAGGAGGAAAGAAAATAATTCCTTCTGATTTTGCACATCTCAGAACATTTCAGAGTCTTATGATATGAACAAATTATTATGAATAAATCAATTGGTGCAACATGAAAAGGAGTATTTCTCATTCTTGCTCAGCTGTGTCTAGATCGCATGATTGAATAGCTGGTCAAAACCAAATGATCTAGAAGTCCTAGGGGTGGAGCCTATCTTGTCTACACCCTCACATATCATTATTAAGAAATAGTGCTTTGCCAAGAGCTTCCTAATCCATAGCACTGCTTTCTGAAGTATCACTTGATTTCGTTTTATTTGTTCTCCATAACCTCAAAATACAAGGGTTTTGATTGATGTTTTCTACCTCCTTCTCAGCCATCCCCACAAAGGATCTAATAATACATTAAAGAAGTTCAGGGCCCCTTTTTTGAACTATCTTCTTCTTCACACTGTTTTAGCACTGGTAACTTTAGAACACTTCAATTATCACTGAAGATTCAGAATCTGACCTAATTGTACTGACTTTTTTTATTGAGGTTGCAATTTTCAAAGCCTTATTTTCCCATTACAAAGTCCATCTTTTATTAAGTCTAGTAATGACTAGACATGACCAACTAAAATTAAAACTGTAACTGCTCTGAATACCTTATTATTGATCAACTTAACCGAAGAGTTCACCAACCTGCATTTCAGAAAATGCCAGATGGGAGCAGTTGCTGTGGTGCTACTGGAATTAGGTAATAATGTAATTAGTAGTGGTCACCAGCAGGAGTTAATATAGCTGGATCTTACAGTTTCAAGACTAATAAGCACTCAATGTCTTAGATAACTCCTTCTTTCCATTACTAATATCTTCCAGGTCTGCCAGCAGCACATTCCGTGAGATTTAGTGAAAAATTCTTCCTTCTTATTTCTATCAAATGAGATCCATGAGCAGAATCTCTAGGAAGTTATAAATTAGCTCACAGGGCTAATTTCTTCCACACCTGGAGAAGTTTTAGACTTCAACCATCACCTGCATAAGTCCTGAGAAGGTCTGTCCTGTCCAATAATGACAAGTAATATTGGAAACATAAGGTTTAATTTCAAAGAATAAAACAGTGATCAGCACTGAATAGCCTCTTCAAACATCCTATGAATACCAAGGAGGAAGGAAATGAGGTTTCAAAATGTTCTTTCAAGGTCTATGAGGTTAAAGATTATCTGTACATCTAAGCTCACAGAGCTTCTTTCTTTTTCAAGAAAATAAATCTTCCTTCACTGCCCTGATCCATTCATTCTGCCTGATGGTATGAGTCCATCTATTTGATTTCCAAATAAGTATAACTTTTTATAAGCTGCATCAGTCCCAGGATAATTTTCCTTTTTTTTTTTTCCTATCTAATATTTATGCATCTTGCTGTAATATTCTGTAAACATCTTTTATTATTCAGATAGTTTAATATCAAGTAGTCATTTGCTTTGGAAATTCCCTATTTAATGAAGAGAAATGCCTACAAAATTTCATAAAAAAAGTGGGGAAAATATGATACCTAAAAGACAAGAAACGAGCAAACATACAAAAAATCCCTAAAAATAAAATTATAAGAAAATGATAAAATGCAGCTCAAAGCAAAGCAATGAGAGGATAGGAGATAGAAACAACCTTTTTGATATTATTCAATCAGGAAAAGATAATTAATTTGAAAAGCCAATCTTTCCACTGTGCAACCTCCTTTGTGTTACATCTGGAACTACCTGTTTGTCCATTTAATGTTGCACATGTTTTCTTTACAATTATTTGATCCTCAGTTTCACCTAGTTATTTTATATTTTGTCTTTGATAATTCATACTGGAATTGTTCTGCCATTGTCATGTTTTCATCACTACTTCTGTCTCCAGGATTCCCCAGATCTGAGATATCACATCTCAATTGGGTTCATGTACAAAGAAAGAATTAAAAGTTTCTCAATGATTCTCCTCTTTCTTTTTGATGAGTAATAGAGGCAAAAAAAAGTTACAAAATGTGTCTCTGGACAGCTTCTAGAGATTACACAAGTAGAGGCTATTCCAAAGCCCAAGGAACTCAATTAAGAGATTCATTGGCTTTGACAGGCTTTGGAACAACACATAATGATTGTAAGTTTATCTCACTGTCTGATGGAGAGTCTCAGATCAATCAACATTGCAGCTTCTCAAGAGGAGCCAACTATTTGTAAATAAGTGATTCACTGGTTAGTTATGATTCTCTCCCCAAAGCATTTAGCTACTCAATTGTCAGTGTGCAGAACTGATTATACACTGGGAAATTTTAATGCTGAGCAGTTCAGGGAAGGACAAGCTCTGTCTCTCACAAATGTATTCTTGAAAGCTGATTCCATACGTTTGGTATATCCTGCCTGCATTGTTTGGTAAGACTTTTATCTGGCCTTTCTTGTTATACCATCTGAATGCTTTACAAGCCTTAATAAACTTATTCTCGCTGTGTCCCTGAGGCAACAGCTACCTGAAAAAAATTGCCCAAGAAAAGAAACCTCTAGGCAAAGCCCACAAGAAAATACTGCAGGCAATCACATGCAAAGGAAGGAACAGTTGTCCAGAGAAGAAGTTGTGCCCAAGAAAGAATTGACCATGAGATAGCACTAGAAAACTTCCTTGATCAGGTCAGATTTATTGGGTTGTGTGGCTCCAGTTTTACCTTTCTTTCATCTTACAGATGGGTTTTCCCAGGCTTTTTCACATCTACTTCAGAAGTCATAAAATTTTTTCAAATTTGGACTGCAATTTTTGTTACTGTCCTCCTGCAGCCTGGATCTAATAAAGTAGTTCATGGAGTTATTGTGAAGACCACTTTGCAGCACTGTAGCCCAGTAAACACAATATTGCTACGGCACATAAGAGGCTTTATAGTGAGTTTGCAGAACCTCAGGAGCAAGGCTGCTCTGGCTCACTTTCTCTGAATGTGTGTTCTCTTGCCTGGGGCTTTGTCTTAGGTTCTTAAGCTGAAACAGTTCTTTCTGAAAACAGGCTGCTCTCTAGTTTGTTTTGTTTTGTATCTGTGTGCTGCAGTTACAGGGATTTAAAATAAATAGAATGATAGAATATCCTGAGTTGGAAAGGACCCACAGAGATCATCACTCCAAATCCCAGTCCTGTGCAGGAATCCCAACAATCCCACCATGTCCCCGATAGCCCGGTCCAAATACTTCTGAACTCTGTCAGGTTTGGTGCTGTGACCATTCCCTGAGGAGCCTGTTCAATGCCCAAACACCCTCTGGGGGAAGAACCTTTTCCTGATACCCCACCTAAACCTCCCCTGACACAACTCCAGGCCATTCCCTCGGTCCTGTCCCTGTCACACAGAGCAGAGATCAGAGCCTGCCCCTCCTGTTCCCCTCACAAGGAAGCTGCACCTGCTCTGAGCTCTCCCCTCAGTCTCCTCTTCTGCAGCTGGACAGGCCCAGTGCCCTCAGCCACTCCTCACAGGCCTCCCCTCAAGGCCCTTCACCATCTTTGTTGCCCCCCTCTGGACACTCTCTGATGTCTGAAGACCTTTCCTATATTGAGGCACCCCAGACTGCTCACAGTGTTCAAGGTGAGGCGGCCCCAGGCCAGAGCAGGGTGGGACAATCCCCTCCCTTGCCTGGCTGGCCATGCTGGGCCTGGTGTCCCCAGGACAGGGATGTCCCTCCTGGCTGCCAGGGCACTGCTGGCTCAGGTTCATCCTGCCACTGCCCAGGACCCCCAGCTCCCTTTCCCTGGCACTGCTTTCCAACATCTCATCATCCCCCACTCTGTCCACACATCCAGGGCTGCCCCATCCCAGGTGCAGAATCCAGCACTTCCCTTGTTGAACTTACTACAGTTGGTATGAAAAAGGTAGTTCGATTCATATTAGGACTAATTCTACTGTATTATTCCTTTCTGCTATAATCATGCCTGTACTACTAAGAATTCACATTAGGCTGTTGATACTTCAGTTATAACCATAGTAAGCTCCTGGATTTACATATAAGGCATTTTCATTTTTCCTAAGCAAGCATGCAAACAATGCAAAACAAATATCAGAGCAGTTACCCTCCCCTCTGGTAACAAATACTGCATGGCTCTGACGACAGAGGTGTTCTCTGCCCAGAACTTTACAAGAACAAGGGTAAAATGTTGCTACAGGTAGCTTGGTGTGTAAAAAAGGAAGGAGACACAGTATCAGAAATATAATTGGGGAATAAAACTGATTTATCATATAATAAACACTCTTGCTGCACATTAAGCAACCTTTGTGAGCGTGCAAATTGGTCAGCATTAAAATAATTGTACCACTTTACTGAGTTTTTTAAACTTTTTTTTTTTTTTTTCTGTTAACATGTCTAGAGGACATTTTAGCTATTTGCACCTGCTAAGAATCCAGTTTCCAGTTCTCTGCTCCTGCTGATATCTGGAAAAATTGCCTTTCCTTATAAAAGGCCAGTGCTTCATAGAAGTGGTACTCCTTTGTAGGCAGAGATTAAGATTAATAGATGATCTTTATATGTCCTGCTAGTCTGATCTTCCTCCTTTTTCAGAACACTTTGCTTAATGGATTTAAATTTATCTCCCATTCCTACACAACTCACTCACAGACCTGTAAGTGGTATAAGAAAGTCAGTGCTGCAGGACCACCACAACTCTGGATGTTACCATTCAATAAACTCTGAAATGCATTTTCTTCTTGTCTTATTGTCTTTCTCATTTCCTTCAGCCATCACAGAGTGATCTTACGCTGACAGTTCATACATATTCAAGCGACTACCCAGAAACCACATGCTGAATATTTTATCTCTTTTTGCAGTAATTTATTTGTAGATTAGCCCCTCTAAAATAAAATTTTTTTAAAATCTCATTTTTTCTCATTTACATGTACTCTTAAGACCAACTGATCATATTGTCTTCCATTTCGTAGGACTACCTTCAAATGCTCTGTAAGCTGCATGAATGCTGTATGGGAGTTTGGCTTAAATGATGGCTCAATCCCTCACGTACAAAAGAGAGCAAACCTTTGCCAACCCCAGTAAGCTATAAATTATGCAATGTACACAAAGATGAAGTGATGCTGGGCCAAGCTTTTAAAGGGAATGGAAAGATTTTTGTTGTAAATATAGTTAAGTATATCCATGAATTAAAAACAGAGATCAAAGATGCTGACAAGTTTCAGCAACACGGTCTTGTACAACCATGTAAGAGATGCATTGGACACCAATTTCTCTACAGGCATTTTCAGTTCCAATGTCTATTGGAGTGCATCAGGATTAATTGGGGAGAAATGTATCACTAAAAAAGTCCTTCAATGGATAAGAAGAGATTGATATGAGCTTTTATGAGAAGAGTTTTCTGCTACAGAAGACATAGGGTTCAGATAATAGGGTTCAGATAAAGATTTCTGTTGGAAAAATAGTTGAAAAAGGAAAAAAAGTGTTCTGTGAGTCAGATAGTGAAGAGAGATATTTGTGTTAATTATGATGTTTCTTAGTTTTGATATACTTTGAGAAACTTTTAGGTGACATAATACATTGAATATTTCTCTGGAATATTCTAAATTTTCAAGGAAAGACACTAGAGCTTACATTTAATACCATCAAATGTATAATACATTAAAGCTTTCTTGTTAAGGATTCTTTATATTATACTTCAAAATTCCGTTTTTGAGATGATTTAAAAGTGTTATAATACAAAGTCAGTCACATGAAATTCTATGTGTTCCTGCTAAGCCCTTTTTACTGCTGCTGAACATCAATATGCCTTATTTGAATGTAACTCCAGAAAGTTATTTGTGCTTTTAGAATTGCAGCCAGGCTGTTCAACACAGGAGCGATTTCCTGTGAGTATTTAGAGCAATTGCTACATGTGGATTTGACTCACCTCCTTGCCTGACACTAAAGAATGAATTAACATGGCATAACTTTCACTAAAATCCCCAGGGTCAGTTGAATGTCCCTAACCCTCCAGAAATTGCCTGTGCAATTCACATGGGTGTTTCTAACCTTACTCTAAACCATTAACTTAGGTATTGATGCCAGAAAAAGGCACATAGCACAGCTCACTTGACACTAAACCCCTCAATTCATCAGCCTGGGGAATTTCTGGCAGCTGACCTGGTGAGTTACGTGCTAGCCTATAGCTACTTTAAATTTAAATATGTTCTATCTTTACAAACTGCTCTTGATGCAATAGCTCTAGCAGAGCTGAGAGTGCAAAAATGTCTTAAAAACTGTGCTTCCTTCCCCTCACAAGATAACTGCTGGAGAGTTTGTTATGGTCACTCAGGAGAAACTAGACATCTATGGAAGTTCATGATTGTCAGGAAAAATAATTGAATGTGTTTGAATTACTCCAAAGATGAACAAACAGAAAACAACATTTACAAGTAATATATGTATACTTCGGAATCAAAAAGGTGTGGGGTTTTTTGTTTGTTTGTTTGTTTTGGGTTTTTTGTTTGTTTGTTGGGGGTTTTTTGTTTTGGTTTTGTTTGTTTGTTTTGTTTTGTTTTGTTTTGTTTTGTGTTTTGTTTTTTCTTTTTTGCCAGAAGAAGGGAAAGTAATAAGGAAAACTGTCTGACGGAAAAATTAAGCATGGAAGTTGAATGAAATTTAGGAATTTATTTGTGGCAGGTTGGTTGTGTATTATTCCATAACCACTAAGCAGAACAAGTTTGCTTTCGAGCTCAGTGGCAGAAAAGGGAAGCAATAGGGAAAAAAAAAAAGAGGAAAATCACAATCTCAGTGAGCAGCATAAAATCTATGGAAATTCACCCTACAACTAGTAGGCATCATTCAGATCCACAAAGTCATTCTGCACTGCTTTTCCCCTTCCTGTAGCATCAAATCACCCCCCTTTACACCTGCATTCAGTGAATCCCACACTTTAGAGATATCAAAAAGGAAAAAATATGTCAATAAAATTCAGACATGACAGCTAACTTCAATAAATATTGTATTTGATGCAGTCTGGATACATCCCAATCAAGTGCTTTCAGGGAAAAAATGAATTCACCTTAAGAAAGAATTTGCATTAATCAGTGGCCAATTAAAAGCTGTTTCTTTCCTCCCAGCAAGGCTGCAAACAGCTGTGTTATCAACATGGAGGGCAGATCAATCTGTTAACATTTTTGGCACCCATCAGTAGGCAATCTATAAAGATCTCTTAATAAGGCATTTGAAATCACAGGTAAGTACCACCCAACAAAGAGGAAACATTCATTTATATAAACTTCCACTCTTACCCATTACCTTTTCATTCCCACTGCTGCATTCTTCATCTAACTGAGTTAAATCATGCATGAAATAGTATTCTATTTAGTTTAATAGCTAACAGAACCTGAATGCCTACATATACTGCACTAGCTTACTTCTGAAAGACTCAGTAATATTTAATACAGCAAAGAAGTGCTCGGTGTGTAACCCCAGTGAATAGGCCAGCCTTATTTCCATTATCAGCAAATATATTCCAGAAAGCTGTTCCATATTATTCAATCTTCTATAATTTTGTCTTTTGCAAAAAAACTTAAAAATCAAACTGCCAAAGCTCCATATTCTCTGATTTTATTACTAAATATTATCTCTTCCAGCAAGAAAATCTTTGTGTTATTCCACTTTTTATCCTTTCTTCCTTTGAGAGAATAGCAGTCCTTATCACCATTTACCCAGTTATCTTAGAAGCAAATTTGTCTTTTTTTCCTGAGATGCCTCTTTTGATAGAACACCTTGCTTAAAAACTGCATTTTCCCTAAATACACAGCTATTAAGGATACTTTCTTTAAAGATATTAAAGAAAATTTCATCTGTGTGTTTTATTACCATTACATTTAAAAGGAGAGTAAAAGAAAACAAGATCTGTGATAGAATAGAAGCTGTATAAATACATGAATTTAGCATTTTTATTGCAATCCAATTAGGGAAAAAACAGTGCTGAAGTAGAACACCACAGAACAAGGAGCTGTGGAAACAGCTTAGGAAGATTTCTCCCCACTGAGTCTTTATAGCAAAAGATATGCTTGTAACTCCTGCATTAATATCCCTGACCTTTGTTTGTTGGAACCCAAAATCACAGAATGGGTCAGGTTGGAACCTGATCACCTGGTCCAACTTTGGTTCTTACGCAGGGCCACCCCAGAGCAAATGACACAGGAAATGCAATGGAATTCCAGAAAATTGAAATTATTGACATCTTCAATAGTTTTTTTTATTTTTTTAGTATTGTCTTCTGATTTTTGAAGGCATCTGATTTTAGAACTAGGACAGATTCCTCCCTGCAGGATACCATGTTTTAAAATCTTATTAAGGTGTGTATAAATACCTGTGTTCCAGAAATTTTCTTGTTACACAAGTTCCAAATATGATTCTAGAAATTTCTGCCAAGCCTTCCTCAACATCACAATCCTCCAAGCTGTATGTCCATCCCAGAGCAGAAACCAGCTAAAGACAACTATAATTGCTGTAATGTTATACTGATACAGCAATGCTGCTTTTGGCATTGGGCCTTAACCTCCTCACCAGGGCTTTGACTCTTGTGTGGGCATCTCCTAAAGCATGCAGAGTCTTACCACTGGCTTAAGATGTCTTTTGGTTGTCCAGACTTAGGGGACTTGGGGCCATTTGGGATATTCTCAGGTACCCAAGACATAAGAGAGGGCACTGGCAGATCTCAGAAGACCCGTGATCTATCAGCTGATTGAGGGAGGGGGTTCTGCGCCTCTGCTCTGCTCTGGTGAGGCCCCAGCTGGAATACCCCATGCAGTTCCATTGCCCCCAGGATAAGGAGGACATGGAACTCAAGTCCAGAGGAGGCTGTGAGGTTGGTAAAGGGACTGGAGCACTCTCCCTATGACGATAGAATGAGCAAGTTGTGGCTTTTCATCCTGGAGAAGAGAAGGAGCAGGGAGACCTCCCAGCACCTTCACAGCGTGTGAAGGGGGCCTAGAGGGGAGCCAGAGAGGGACTCTGCAGCAGCAACTGTAGTGACAGGACAAAGAATAACGGGGGGAAATTGAAAGAGAGGAAATTTAGGTTATATTTTAGGAAGAAATTCTTCCCTGTGAGGGTGGGGAGGCCCTGGCACAGGTTACCAAGACAAGCTGTGAATGCTCCATCTCTGGGAGTGTCCAAGCCAGGTTGGGCAGGGCTTGGAGCACCCTGGGATAGTGGAAGATGTCCCTATCCATGGCAGAGAATTGAAACTAGTTGATCTTTAATGCCCGTTCCAACCCAAACCATTCTATGATTCTATGACTCTCTGATTCTGTGTTTCTATGATTCTATGATTCTGTGACTCTATGACCTGAGGGAGATTCTGCACACCTGGAGATAGAACTGGAGATCAAACAGCATTACCTGGGCTATCTGGCTTGTAGAAGACTTTAGGGTGAAGGATGATGAATAAAGTCCTGTTTACAATTCAGACACAGCTTTATATTTTCTGATGTAGTTATAGACAGGTGGAAAACTGTGAGCAGAGGACTAATCCTCCTGCAGTTATTTCTCTCCATATTCTTCCATGTTAACCAGAGGTGGTAAGACCTCAGCCTCTCAACTCTGTTAAAACCCAAAGAAAGGAACTCTGGGGTTTTTTTCTCTCTTCTACTGGTGACAATGTATTTATCCTTTTCAATTCTTCCCACTGAACTAGCTATTCAGTTCCTTTTGAATCAAATGATCTTATCTCCAAAGTTGGTACCTGATCTCTTCAAAATTACTTATGAAGTCCCAGGGCTTACTTGTTCATTTCTTGTCTTTCAGCCAGAGACAACCGGAAGATAACCTATGTAACTCTACTTCCTGTATTATTTCTACCTCTACCTCTTTGGAATTTTATTGCCACATGGAATAAAGGCTTCAAAGCTTTCTAAAACAAAATACTCAAACCCAGCTTCATCCATCTTCCCTTAATTACACTTAAGAATCAAAACTGTTTTTGTGATGGATTTACTTGCCTCCATTTGGCAACATTTAGGCCTCATATAGATCTCCCTCACACACAAACCTCAGATTCTCAAGGGGTAATAACTCAGGACTGAGAGAATGATTCCAGCAAGTGCTTGGTAAGAACAGGTTAATTGGCTTCCTACACATTAAAAAATGCTGTAGTGGGAAAGAGAAGAGTAAATGCCCCATGTCCAAGGTAGAATACATGAGAAATAATGTTTAAATGACAGAGAGAAAACATAAAGAAACTGTTTTTAACAATCAATTAATTGCTGGATCTTCAAGGATGGTTCCAAAAAGGTCTCCTGCACTGGCAGTGTTTAAGTTTTGGCAGATAACCTTGTCAAGGCAGAGAGCTGGCAAATATAATGTTTTTGTAAATCTCTGCCACGGCTTTTAGTTAATATCAAATTATGTTTTAATTCATTAATTGCTTCTCTGGGATAAATAAATTTATCTCTAGAGTAAAGTACCTTGGCATCCATATGAACTTTCATAATTTGACCTTTAGGAGTCAATTCATAGGCTCAAGAAACTTTTAGATACAGACATTATGAACTCATCAGATCTAATATTTTTAAATAGATAAGAACTGTACTGATACTTTATTCCCTTGACAAACATTCAGACATATTTCTTGGAGAAAAGAAAAAAAATTAGAGATTAAGCTGTAGCTCACCACTAACTAAACAAAATCCTTCCATTTCCTTGCCTTTCCTTATCTGCATCTGACCTTGAGTGTCTCTTTTACCTGACAAGGAGTGAATATTTTTCATCTACCCTAACTTTCATTTCTCACACTCATGATTGGAGGGGGGAGCCATAATAAACATGAACATTTAATCAATACCCTTGTATGAACTGAGCAGTAAAGCACAGGCTAAATAATGAAGAAATACAATTCTTACTCCTGACGCATCTTTAATTAGAGCTTTACTACACAACACAAATTACTTCAGTCCTGTGATATTACCCAAGATGTTTAAACGTTCTACAAAAGTATTGATTTTGTTTTGAATGTCAGATCTTGCGCTTGGCAGCTTTTTCTGTGAAGCAAATTGGAATTCTAATTAAGCTGCGTTTCTCAAATGAGAAGCAGGAAAACAGCAGCATAAGTGCACAATTATTGGACCATGGTTATCAGCCTTCTTATGGTCAAAACAACCACAATTTTGAGTAGCACTGAGTAACACATTACATGTTTTGAATGAAGGTTTTACAAAGATTAATTTCTGTATTGCCACTGTGTAATTTACCACCTTGAAAAAGAGTGGTTGAATGGCTTGAATGGTGCATTATTTTTATTTTTGTTTAAATAGGTTTGGCGACTTAGCAGCGAGAAGTATTAACCTTTGGAAAAAAAATCAATTGCCATCTCATCTCATCTAGTTAAGAAAAACACACACATGCAAGAAAAACTGCACAGAAACCTGATAGAATTCGTCAGCAGTGAACAGAACCCTCACTCTGAGCTTCTGTCATCGGTGTGATGCAGTAGATGGGCTGTGGCAAGGAGAGTTGAGAGAGAATAAGGAAACAATGTCACAATAAGGAAATAAGGAAAGGCTGAAGGGAAAGATTTCAGCTGTTTGATGTGACCAATGAGTAGATGATACCTGGAACTTGTTCATCATGTATTTTGAGTTGCAGGTTTCTCATGTCACTTCATTTGAATTCAGTGATTTTGGGGACCTTCTGAGATTGTACAAGATGCACCTGTTAGAAAGTTCCATCTCACATTCATCAACAAGGGTGTACACCATTCTAACTTAATTTTAAATCCTTTCATTAGTTAAAACTTATGTAGCTTCAGATTTATGTTCAGATCTGTTGTTGCTACTGTCTTTCTTTGTGTGACCTTTTTTTGTGTATGATTTGTAACTACTTTCCTACATGTGCCAAATCTGATACCATCTCTTCTTTGATCTTAATAGTGTCATGATCAACACAAAGAAAGAAAAGTCATTGCCAAGACATGGCTAGATTAAAATTTCTTTCTTCTACAGATTGACAAGAAACATAAATCAATAGTATAGTACCCTCTGTCACTAAACATCGATAGTTTTTCCAAAATGATGTTGTTTCTTTCTATCAATGTTGGAAGAAATGTTAAAATTCATGCTCAAGAATGAAAACTAAATTATTAAGTCCTTCAATTACTCAAATGCCTCTTACTCTGAACTATGGCAGGTCTTCTCTTACACACACACACAAATATGTACAGGTCTGAAGGAAAAATCTCTGTATTTTCAGAATCTACCATATAAGGATTTCAATCACAAAAAAAAAAAAAAGCTCTGACCTCTTAGTAAGGCATTTCAGATATTCAGCCAAGTGTTACCAAATGTTAGGATATTAGATTCTCCATAGTTACTGCTAATTAAAATCCTCCTTAGCATCAGTATCCTGAACCAGACATAACACTCACCACATAGTAAAGGATACTCCTTTGTAAACATATAGGAGTGAAAATAAAATATTTCTGATGAAATTAAATCTTGAAAGAGCATTTAACATAAATCATCTTACAAAGGAAAAACATGGCAACTTCAGGGTTTAGGAAATGTAGCTGGCCTCACCGATGCACAAATGATGCAAAAATTCTTCTCTGCATCTAGGAATTTTTCTTCAATTACTTTTTGTGAAATTTACTGGACCATGTTCAAAGGAGGGTAACCAAGTTGGGGAAGGCTCTGGAGAACCAGTCTTATGAGGAGCAGCTGAGGGAGCTGGGAAAGGGGCTGAGCCTGGAGAAAAGGAGGCTCAGGGGGGACCTTCTGGCTCTGCACTACTCCCTGACAGGAGGGGCAGTGAGGAGGCGGTCGGGCTCTGCTCCCAGGGAACAGGGACAGGAGGAGAGGAAATGGTATCCTGTTGTGCCAGGGGATATTTTGATTAGGCAAAATTTCTTTCCTATTAGTGTGGTCAAGCACTGGAACAGAGCAGGGTAGAATCACCATTTCTGGAGGTATTTTAAAGATGTTTAGATGTGGCACTTCAGGACATGGTTTACTGATTAACTTGGTAGTGCTAGATCAGTGGTTGGTGATTTAGAGGTCTTTTCCAGCCTTAATGGTTTCATGATTAATTAACAATAAGTTTAATATTCCTTGAAAAACATTAGTATTCCTCAGTTATTAACATCTCTTTGTTTTATTTTTATTTCAAAGCCATTTTAAGCACTATTTTTTCCCTTCTACATCTTTTTTATCACCTAGCTTTTCAATTTACTGGTACAATTTCACAACAAGTTTATCAGAACACCTAACCAGACTAGAAGACTTCAATCATCTATTCCTATCCATTTTGCACACCTCCTTTTCTGACTTAAATCACGTTGCCTGCCACAGAGCTGAGAGGCACAGCAATGATCACCAGCCCATGGAGAGTAGCAGAAGTTGTGTAGGAAGCCAGGAGACTTTAGGAGCTGCTGTAGTAATCCCAGAGCACACAAATGTAGTGCAAAATCCACCAAATTGCTCCGTCTTTTATTTCAGAGTGCCTCGTAAAGAAAAAAAAAACAACTTGCAAATTGGAAAATAATTATTTTCTGTTTATGAATAACCCATTGTTCTGACCTCTTTGCTTTGAAGTCAGTACTTGCTCCAGGGTGATTCAACGCCATGCTTTGGCTTTGATGTACAATCTTAAAAGCACCATTACAGGCATTTACTGGAAGGGAATACCTTGTTGCCATGGTTACTAGTGCATCACTTGAAATTGTGATATAGCTGGATTTCATCACCATGACACTAATTTTCTCCAGTGCAGCAAGGGAGAGACTAGATCATTACTGTATTGGATGCAGCAGAGTTGAGTTTCCTTCTTTGCATTCTTTTCACTTCAAAAGTTTTGTGTGGGTGAAAACCGTGGTTGTGAGGAGAAATCTGTGAGCCAAAGAAAACCATGCCAGCTATTGTTTGGGGTAATGTGAACAGATAGGGAGTATTTTTGGCTTTGTTTCTCACTGGAAAAAATTAAATGCAGAATGCTGTAGGAAATCAGCTGTCAGACTTACCACATCCCCACTGGTAGGAGGTAACAACAGTCAAATTCAGTGGTTCCCTGGTGACTGCTGGGCCGTAATCCAGCATTCACTGAGCTTCCTCAGGTGTAGGCAGCACAGTGAGTTGTGGTGTGAGGAACATTTCCCAGATCCCTGGGGCATGTCTTTGTTACATATAGAACAAGGCAAAGAAAGGGAAGCATCTCACAACTGCACAACTTGTGCATTCCCAAAAGCTCATGCACAGCTAACTTAGAGCAGGGAGTGTGGTGGAATTGCCACTGTGTTTGGAAATAATCTGTAGTTCCAGGCTTGTGATGAGCCAGTCCAGCCCAGCTGTCCCTGTACCTGCTGCAGAGGTGTGAGCTGAGACAGCTGTAACGTCCCAGGCACAACACAGACCTGGGGAGAAACCTGCAGCGATTGGGTGTGGGATTGGTTTTTAGCTGGGCTGAATGAGAAGGAGCAGCCTTATTCAACTACTTGTCTTCATTCCTCTTCAGGCTGCAAACTATACCAAGTTAACTGAAAAGACAACTTACTCCAGCTGAGAGATTTAAGAAGAAGAAGAAAAAAAATCCTTCATTCATCTAGTTCATTCATCTCTCACTCATGCTCCTGTCCTCAGGCTATTTCCTTCCTCACCTAACTTGTACATCTAAGTAAGGCTCACCTCACCTGGACGTTAAAGAAAGGGGAAGGATATTTGACAATATCTTCAATGACCTTCCTCAGGAAATTTGCAATGAAGCTACTTCTGCCTTTGTCCCACCGTAAGAGCAGGATTTACTTTTTCACAGATATTTGTTTAGTATCATTAGGCAAAACTTCTGGATCAGACATTTCTGGCAGGTACAACACAGGTGTTATCAAAAAAGCACTCGAAGAAGGAAATGAAGACTTGGTAGAGCTCACTGTTAAGAGACATGCAGTGAGCCAGCCCTTAAATGTGACCTAAGGTCACTACTCAGCTTCAGAGTGTCCTCAAATGAGAGTCATCAAGACCTTCAGGGTGTTTTTTGTGGCCTCAGACATATACATTAGAGTAGGATGAAATGAATTTGACAACACCTATATTTCAGTATCCACTATTGAAAGAAACTTAAATAACTACTTTGTCTAGATACCTTGAGGTAAACACAACCTAGATGATTTGGTCCTTAATTTCAAAAAAAAAAAAAAAAAAAAA
>VZTR01002311.1:90322-101411 GCA_013400775.1 Chaetops frenatus | reverse complement strand
CCAAACCCCCCCCCCAAAACAACAAATAACCCCCAAACCTCCAGGAATAAATGAAATAATTTGTAATTTTCTGACTAATAAGTTGAGATTGGACCTTTAAAATAGCTATCTTAACTCTCAAAACTCTTATTTCAGATGTCTTCATAAGCTACTGGTAGGAGTCAGGTCTCTTGTGTCTCTTTTTTCAGGTAAAAGAATATTTTCTCTTTCAGAGAAGGGAGATTGAATAAAGAAAAAAAAAATTTTCAGAACTTTAGTATGAAAAAATTTAAGAGCCAGATCCTGAGGAAAACTATGCTTTTTTTACAAATACAGCTGGAAATAAAGTCATTCTTAAAACACATGCTACAATGGACTGGAGAAGTTCACTAAGGAAAAGCCACAACACAAAGTGAATTTATGATTGAAAGAGTAATGCCTGTGCACTCAGGGGCATCTGCACATGAGTAACTGTGCCAGGGCAATATCCTCTGAAAAATGTGATGGCAGGAGAGAGAAGTTCTGTAACCATCCTCTGTGTGCATCAATACTCACCTGGGTGAATCATTCTTTAAGGACTGGGTTGTTACACATTTTCTGCCCCTGGAAGAGAGAGATTTGTCACAGCCCTCACACTCCTCTGCAGGTGTGAAGTGGAAAGGTGAGGTCTTGGCTCCGTCCCTGCTCCCTGCTGCCTCAGGCAGGGTGCTGGCCAGGCTGTAAATCACTACAATACAGAGAGAAAAGAGCGTGATACCTAAAGAGGCTCCTCTAGGGCAGAGCCTTGTATTTGTACCTCGTTTAAGAATGTGTCTAGTGCTGACAATAAGCCCCTCATCCTGGGGTTTCTCACTGTTATCACAAGCAGAGCCTATCATGTCAAGGCATCCTTGTGCCAGGGAGCAGGCAGTGTGACAGCCTCCCTTCAGCTTGGTGAAAGTGGGAACATCAAAACTCTCTAAATTCCCAAAGCTTCATCTGGAGATTCACACAGTTCATCAGATCCTTTGCTTTTCACTGAACTGAGATTCTTCTGTGCTGGCTGGACAGAAATCATTTATCTGGAATTCACATGGGTTTTTCATCTTTTGCAAGACTTCTGTATTTAATTCCATGGTGATTTTGTGAGATTGGACTATGAGACTTCATGAAATAATATCAGACCCAGTCAGAAACTAGAATCCTCATGTTTTGGAAATTTAAAAGGCATGTGAAAACTTAAATTAGGCTTAACACAAAAAATTATGTATCCCTCATGAAATTCAACAACTGTGATTAGCACAGGAAAGTTGTGGTAATATTCTTTAGTAAGGTGTTAAAAATTTATGAGGCTTGACTAATTACAGGATGGATCAAGAATTGTGCTCTGTGGAAAGCTGCAAGTTTTGTAGGCCTGTGTAACTTGCAGGGCAGCTCCTGATTTCTACACCCACATAACAGTTACCGATAGACCAAGAATATCCTCATAATTTTTGAAAAAGTAATTTCTGATTGAGTAAGAGTTCACCTTTTTACACAGAAAAGCAATATTTGGAACTGGAGAACCAGTGGATTATCTCAGCTGTAGGTTAGGATACAGATTTAAGTGTATCACAATATCAGGGCCTGCTGTGAAGTAACTGTGCTCAGAGAAGCAGCAGCTCTGAAACACAGGATTTGGGGGGATTTTTTCAGGAAAAGAGAAGGGGAAGAAGTTGCAAAATAGATAAAACTTGATGCTAACCTGGAATTAGATTCTAAGAAAATTACAATTTTGCATTTTTGAAGTAAAATAAACTACATGGCTGCAATGCTTCAACATACATCTCCACTGTGATTTTTGTAATTGCCAGTGTGGTGTAAAACTGTGGTTGGTTTTGTGATGTTTCTACTTAGTTGTGGTGCTGAAAATGTAGCTTCAGTCTTGCTTTACTGTTTTTACTGTTTAGAGAAGTTAAAGGTCTTTTAAAATCTGTTATGGACTCAGTTGAATCTGAGGCCCTGGCACAGGTTGTCCAGGGAAGCTGTGGCTGCCCTGTTTCTGGGAGTGTCCAAGGCCAGGTAGAACAGGGCTTGGAACCTGGGCTACTGGAAGATGTCCCTGCCCATGGCGACTGGAACTGGAAAAGCTTTTATTACCTGTCTACCCTAAACCATTCCATGAATTTTTGAATCACCACATCTTCAAAATTCCAAAGGCTGGGTTACATTTTAAGTTTCCCATTACAGATGGTAATTTTGGAAAGACAGGCTGATGACCAGCTAGCCTATCAAAAACAGACTTGAAGCACTTGTTTCTCAATTTATGCTTCAAAGTCCCGGTTATAGTCTAGTCTTTATCAATATTCCATATTGGAATAAAGAATGCAATTTTTTGATGCATAGGATAATTTATTGTGGTTGAGGGTTTCTTAGCTTCAGTGGAAAACCCTCCCTCCTTTCCCAGCCCAGGGAATTACTGGAATTCCCCCCACAGTTATTTGCAGGCATAATGAATTTTATGACTCCGTATATAGAGGATTTTCTGCTAGATTGTTTGAACATTATGGTTTACCAAGATGTTTTAGAGTAGTCCATGATTTTGGGAATATTTAATTAGCATTTCCAGTTCAGAGCAGATTTTAGAATAAAGAAATAAAACTGCCTCAACAAATCAGCTTTCTATCCTGTGTTATCATCTACATCTGAGTTCTAGTCCCAGAGGGTCTTTGAGCACTGGAACAGGCTCCCCAGGGAAGTGGTCACAGCACCAACCTGAAGCACTTTAACAACATTCTCAGGCAAAGAGTTTGATTTTTAGGGCCAGGAGCTGACAGCACGGCTGACTACAGGATTCAATGGTCCTTGTGGGTCCATTCCAGCTCAGAATATTCTATGATTCTGTAACTCTGGGATCTAGATCATAACTCAACCAACTTTCAGGTTCCAGAAACTGACTTGAAACACAAAGAACTCATGAGGTTTTGAGCTTTTCTGAGTGAGCACTTCACCCAGCACCTGGCAGCTACCATCATCCAGGGCTGTTGCACCAAGTGCAATTTTGTCCTGTAATCCTTAATGGAGTTGCCTCTTGTTCACATTTTATTCACTTTGTAGTCCTCCAAGCAGGAACATTGCTCTACATTTCACACTCTGTGCTCATTCATGTCCTGTCCCCACCACTTCTCCTATGTGTCATCATTTCCTGCTTGTTCTAAATACTGAAAATTAATGCATTAAGAGGTGTGTACTCAGAACCAATGTATTACATAATGGAGAGAAAAAATATGTTTATTGCTGTTTAACAGCTGGGGAAATTAGGATGGAAAAAGTTCAGGAGCTAATCTAAAGCTGCAGATGTGGTGGCAGAAAAAAAGGTCAGAATCACAGACCTTTGTCAAGATTGTAAGAGTCATATTTAATTGATGAGCTGATATAAGATGAAGCACAGTGTGCCATCAGTTACAGAGCAACATTATTGTGTCAAACTTTGCTAGGACCCTGAGTGAACCAAAGATCTGTTGGGGCTGAAAGGGCCCCAGTCAATTCTGCTAGCTGTGTAATTCTTAAACAGAGAATTCTTCTAAACTGTATTTATGCTAAATTTCATGGCAGCTGATGACCTCAATTAAAACCTCTCGGAGGAAATCAGAAGTTCCAGCAAGGTCCTGCAAGATGGATGCCTATGGCTTTCTTCTGCTAACTGCTGATAGGAACTTGATGACTTTAAAAAAGATTTTANCTCCCTGAATGAGCAGCTTGCTTTCTCTGGTCGCTTTCCTAGAGCACATAATAGACATCATTAGCATCCAGATAAATCTCCCTTTATGGTACATTGGGCACAGAGAAGAATAAAGTAGTGTTTTCTTAAAACTCCCAAGATTATTTCTATTATGATCTTGGACAAAAGCGCAAAATTTTGTAACTTCACTGGCCTTTATTAGGAAACACAGTAATTTCCAATAAGGCAAGAATTTCTGAAGAATGGATGTGGCTTGACAAAGAGGAATAAAACCTTGCTGTCATTGGCCTTAAAGAATACGTGTACCATAACTTGCAAGATACAGAGAACTGTACGGGTCAAAATCAAGTGCAAGAAAAAGCATCAAACCTACACATAATTCCCATGTTACTGACGAAATGTACGTAGAAGGGCTAGAAAATAAAAGTATTCTTTGTACTTTATGTTACTCAGTGTCATCTTCTTGAAAATAAAAAGACATTGATCTGTTGTTCTTTTGGTGACTTAGCAATCTGAGCTTAATTTTTTTTAAATTAATAAATATTTAAGGCTGCCAAGGAATCTAGAAATTTCTTTTAAAAAAATAGGTAAAATGATGGTAGAAGTAGTTATTTCATTTGCTTAGAATTAAAGTCAAGACTTTTTAAAGACTCTATAAATGTTTTCATTATTTTAATTGTGAAGAATTATATTTGAACATGTCTTGATTTTTCTTGTCATAAGCGACAGCCTAATAAAAAATCCACTGTGACAGGAACCATCTCAGCAAGGGTGGAATTAAAAAATATGATTCTGGGGAGAGAGTATTTTTAATTGCCTGTCTCTTATGATGCTTAGGACTTGAAAATTATTTGTCTAGTTAGTATGAAGTTTAGGCATATTTTTAACTCAATTGACCCACAACATAAATATGTTTCTGTTGAGCACGAGTTTGTTTGAACAACCTTAAATCCCCACCATCACAAGTAGGCAGCAACCACAGTCTTAAACTGCTCATTTAATGTTAATCACAGCCACTGTAGTGTGGAGCCAACCGGCTCTGAGGGACATGACCTTATCACAGTGGACAGATGGCAAAAAAAAAATTCAAACCGTGTTAAACCTTTTTCTTCAACACTTTTTTGTTCTTAACATATTTATTGCTGACACCATATATCAATGTTATAGCTTCTGTTCAGGTGAATACGATCAGTTGGCAGTAATGGGTTCAGCTCTGGGAACCTTCCAGCCTTTGCTTTTTGAGCTGTTTCTGTAAATTCAGTGTCTGGAAAAAAACAAGGAGAAAAAGACAAGTTAGGGAGGGAGAGAGGCTGTTGGAAACCCTTCAGCTCAGCTTAATTCTCATGCAGAGAGGAGAATAAATTAATGCAGACACCATGTTTCCCTGGCTTGGATGTCATATTTTCTTGTGATTGGGAAGATCAGCAGCAGTGCAGGATGTACGGAAGAGAGATGGGGTAAAGCAGAAAACAAAACAGAAAAAAATGTACTTGAAAATGTTAACCTGGGCTCTAGCAATACCTGTTAAATGTCTTTGTAGGAGAGCAATGTTTCCCTGCATTGCTGCAGAGCCTCCATTGCTCCTCTGATGTCTGTCACCCCAGCAAAAGAACTAAGTGGGGTTTGAAGACACAGTGGGAAATGTGATTTAGTGAATGCAGTTGCAACTGGGTCGTGTGACTTTATGCATGCTCTGTGTAACTGTGCAAGCTACAGATGTGTTCCACCTGTGTCAAAATTTCCATCTCATCTCTTTTTTCCACATTTTTCCTCTGTTCTTGAAGACATAATATGTTGGTGCCTTTGTCATTGTATTTCTGGGATGAAGGATTGTCACTTCCTTGCTCCAATTCAGCAAGTCTAGGAAGGGATTTTCAGGTGCAATAGCAATTTTCTTTTTCATAGGCAGATTTCTAAAGGGACTTTGCAATTTCTCTGTGCCAAAAACAAGGTCAGCTGCAACTACTCTTACTTCCTACTTGGTAAATATCTTGGCTGATATTTATCTGGTATAAATTTGGCATATGTTCTGTGTGATAATTTTGAATATCAGTAGGAAAAAATAAGAGCATCCCACTCAGAGGATCATAACTCAGAGGTCCTAAGAGTAGATTTACTGGGAGAAATAGAAGGAGGTGTGAGAATTGCCTGTTTCAGCAGAAAGGAGCACTCATCTCTTAGAAGCATCCCTGCAAAGTTGTGTGGTTGCAGATGTATCAGACAGCAAGTGAACAGCATGTGTTCTGGTCTGAGAGGCTCACAGTAATTAAGCTGTACATTCAATTAAACTTAATGTGCCAATAACTTTTTAAAATACAAAGGGCCCATACCTTCAGGAAGAAAAAAAAAATACACAGGCTCCCTTTACAGGCCAATAAACCTACAATAAATGCTCATGACTGGAGGCCCAGATCTTTATTTGTGGCCACAAAGCAGCATTTCCATTAGTTTTAGCACCATCATGCTGATTTTTGTTGGTTGAGGATTAGATCATGAAAACTGTAGATAGTGCTCCTGTGACACTTGGAGAAGGAGGCAGAGGGCAGTTGCTTTTGGTCATGCTTTGGGAGTCAGGGACCTACTTTTAATCGTAGTTCTAAGCACTTTTTATTCTTTAAGGCCATTCAAAGTTAGACAAGAAAACGTTAAACAAAAAAAAAAGTCAAAAATTAATCCAATATGTTCTATATTGAAAGAGCATTCATCCTGTTCTTCCACTAAGGGTTCCTGGAGAATTTATCAGGCTGATTCTGTAAAACAGGTGAGATTTTCTTACTTAACTTCAGTCCTCTAAAAATCAAGAGAATTGACAGCACGGCTGACTACAGAGAAAATCAAAGCACCCGTTTCAAACTAAGTTAATAATTAAGTGGATGCACCTACTGAATGCAGTCGTTGCACAGAGAGGCTCACCTAAAGAACTTATATCTGTTTAAGATATTTCTATTTAACAGAGTTGAACCACACTCAAATTGAAATGCAAGGTCTTTTCATCCTTCTGGAAAGTAACTCCATCTCCTCTCTTCCCTGCCCCAAATCCTGAGTTTGTAGAACCATATAATGGTTTAGGTTGGAAGGGGCCCTAAAGATCATCTGGATCCAACCCTGCTGCAATGGGGTTGTGAGGACTTGTGAGCTTTGTCAGCTTTTCACAAAGTGACCCAGCAACTGACAATACCTCTGGTCATGTAAGGGTACCAACAGAGATATTTTCATTATTTGTTGTTTTTTCATGCTCTACCCTGTGTATTTTTTTTTTCCTCTTCGTGTCTTGGGCATAAAGTTTAGAAGGCAAATTGTAAGAAACAGGGCCTGTCTTTATACTGTGCTAGCAAAGACTTCCCAGGAAATCTGATCCTACTTTTGAATAAAGACTGAAGATTTCTGCTGTATTTATTACTGCTCCTGTTGGTTTTCCTTAGACTAATAATCCTTGAGGATGGGAAGTAGGCATCATTCATCACCCCCAGTAAAAGAGAGCAATTTAATGGAAATAACATTCAGAGAGGCAGACAGCAGGCCAAACCCAGAGCCTTTGCAGAGAGTTTTGCTTTCAGATGAGAAATCGGTGACCTGGGACGTGGAGGACCACGGCGGGATCAAGGGGAGGAGGGAGCTGCTCCTCACGGCAGGCTTTTGGGATGTGCTGTGACAGTGATTGCCCAGGAAACACAGCTGCATGCAAAGTGCCAGGGCAGGCTGGGGGGCCCCAGTGCTGCTGAACCAAAACTGAAGGAAAAGGTGCTGTTGAGCGAGCTGGAAAGATGAAATGTGTACTTGGCTGGAATTGATAATAAAGCATGCCTCATTCCGTTTGGCAGCAGAAATCAAGGGCTTATCAGAAACAGCGTGTTCCCATGTAGTGGAAAGCATGATTGCTGACCAGGATATGTAAAAATGTATGAAAACTTCCTTATTGTACCTAAATCAGTAGGAGACAGACATCCCTCTGGCTCTGCAGAAGTAAAGAGACTGATAGAGTCATCCTGGCTTACACAGAATGGAGCACATGGCAAATGGGAATATCACAGAAAAGCTTTTTATCTTCCATTTTAAAGAGATTTTGACATCTAAGTGCAAACTGTTCTTTAAAGTGTCAACTGTCCAAATAGCTTTCCTAAAAGAAAAATCTAATAAAAGATTATAGAAATTAAAGAATGAATTCTTTACATTGTCTTTTAAACCAAGAAATTATTTCAATACACATATTCTTATTCAGGATTCCATGGGTAAAATATTTAGTGGATGAAAAAGTTTTCTAGCCTTTTTAAAATTGGCACGGTCATCCATAATAATTCAAAAGTCCTGAAAAAAGCACAGTCAACACAAATTCTTTATCTGCAGATCCACAGCTTCTATACCTTGTCTTAAACAATTGTGAAGGTTAGAGAACAGTTATTACTTACTTGACTTTGATTTCAGATATGTAAATGGAACATACAAACAAAAAAAAGTCATTTTTTTCCTGGTGGGAAGTCTTTCTTAACAAGAAGTACAAAGAAACTTAAATTTGGTAACAGAAACAAGTTGTTGATAATCATTTGTGTTGGAAAAAAGCAAAAAATTCAAGGACTAGGAAGAACTTAGAGCCCCTTCTAGTGTCCAAACAAATTCTTCCCTGTGGGGGTGCCCCATCCCTGGAAGTGTCCAAGAACAGGTTGGATGGGTGTTGGAGCAACCTGGGATAGTGGAAGGTGTCTCTGTCCATGGAAGGGGCTGGAGCTGTACGATCTTTACAAGCCAAACAACCCAAACCTTACTATAAATTTATGTATAAGCTGCCTAAACAAATATACACAATTTACTCACTCAGCCTGCCCTCAGTAGGAGCTCCTTACTGAATGCACTGACCCTCTAATACAGAACAGCACTAATTACCAAGTAGTGATTGTCTGTGATTTCATGACATGATTAATGAGCTTGATTTTCCACTGTATGATTATTTGTTGGAACCCCGTCTGGTAATTTTGCATGGATTTACTACTCCCACTGCTCAAATTACACCTAAGATACATAAGAGACAAGGAAAAATTTTGGCACATTTTAGTCAGTGGATCAGAGTCAGCTCACATGCAAGAAAATGCAGGGCTGATGCTGAGCACAGCAGAGCATTTGCTGCCATAGTCTGACCTGCAAGAACTGCTGGCTGCTGAACCCTTCCAAAAGGCAAGACAGATCCTTCAAATCCATCAAGCCTGCTCTGCAGTTACCAAAGATTTACAGGATGTGTTTTCCATCTCTTCCAAAACAAGGCTTTCCAATAGAAATGAAACTGGATTGGACCAGCAGCTGGCTCCATCAGGCACATGAGCTAAGTTTAGAAGAATAAACGGAAAAAGAAAAATTCATTCTCTGTAAGCTAAGCTAAGGTGGTTGGCAATCCAGACCAGTGTCAGAGTAGAAATGTATGTAGCTGATTGTCCATGCATTTTTTGATTTATTAAGTAAAAATTTCAGTGGAGTAAAGACAAGTGAGAAATGGTGATGCAAAAACACAAATTATATAAATACTCAAAAAAGGAGAATACCACAGCAGATAGCTCACTTCTACTGGTGTCACATACAGCCCAGAGGAAGAGATGTTGTAAATTTTCAGGAAAAATGTGTTAAAAAATGGATATGCAGCTGACTTTTTAAAAAATATCATATCGATGTCTCAAAAAGACAAAGAAGTTATGTCAATGAGATTTCTACAGGAAGTGAGAAGCAGAAAAAGAAGTGGCAAAGAGATAAAAGATGCTGCAAATGTTGTAAACAGTGAACTGGGTAGAAAGAGACAAGAGAAGGGCATCAGAGAACTGAAAGTATTAAAAAATGTAGGTGTAGAGGAAAGAAACATGAGGAAAGCATTGTGTTGTGTGTGTCATTAGAGGTTTGATCAGCTCTCAGGATGCAGCTGCTTCAATGCAGCCCACACCACTGCTTGTATAATGGGTAAAGAGGAAAAAAAAGTTCAGTCAGTAAGAACTCCATAAAGGGTGCTGCAGTTGAGGTGATGGTAAATGGAAAGAGGAGATGTCTGAGCTCTTAGGAAGGAGGATGTTTACAGGGAGGATCAGCAGCTGCATTTTACTAGTTGACAGAGATTGGTTCAAAGCCCAAGGGAGGCGTTTTGGACTGGACAAAGACAGAAACCTTCTCATTTCCCAGTAAGAGAAAAACACCGAGTAGTAGAAAAGATGGGTTATGTACATTGTAGAGTCTCTGTGAAGGATATGATACAATAAATAGCAGGAACAACTGAGTACAGGAGACCAGAACATGACAATGGTGTTGTTCACATCATTGCAAAAAGCATGCCCACGTAGCACTGCCCTTCCATAATGAACCAAAGCCAGTATGAAAGGCAGAGGAAAATGGCCTTTTTATGACAGTGAATATTTCTCACATGGGAAATACTAAGAAGAAAAAGAATAGTTTGAGTTGTTTTCCAACAGCTGGGAAAAGTTTTGGAAAAGGAAAATTTAAAAAAAGGTACCTAAAAGAAGAAGTTGCCATAGCCAAATGCTCCTTAGCTTTCTCCAACTGATTTACATCAATTAGATCTGGACTTTAGTGAAGAACACAGCAGCATCAATCTACTTCTGAAAGCTTCTCCTTTTAAATGTGGAAACAAAGGACACATCCTGGTAGGTAAAACAATATTTCTCCCTGTCTATAATATAAAGCTCCACATCCATCTTGATAAAATTATCCCCTGGATTTAATATAGCACTGATTCAATCTCCCTGCCAAAGATAATTGTGCTTAATTGTAAAAATTGTTTATAATTATAACTGTAAAAATCCAATACCAAATATATATTTGTAAATAAAATACTTCAGCTCAAAAACTGCACTCAGCACAAGGACAAACTCTTGACTCATTAAATAATGCAGATGGGTGGAAGCCATAGGTACATTAGTAAACTCTCTCATCCAGTGGCCTTTTCACACTTAAACAAAATCATTCTTCAGCATACCATTGTTTATACCATTTGTTTATATCTACAGTGGGTGTTAACATTTTCTCACATGTTTTCAGCTTATTCATTTTTCTCTTTTTCTTCAACATTTCTGCTTCTTCCTGTCACCCCTTCTTCCATCTTCAAGCTAAATTACATACTTGTGCTGTAATTTGTCATGGTAGAAAAGAAAAAACTTCAAAAAACCAGAAATGGTTGCTATAAACAGTTTCCACAAAAATTAGAAGGTGATTTGTGAGTAAAGAACCTAATGAAATTAGTTAGTGCTTTATGTCATTCGTCTCTTTTGCCCCTTTCCTGGCAAAAACCTCGAGCTCTTCCACCATTTCCAGTGATTCCCAGTTTTCCATTTCCCTCATTACTCCTAAGATTATTTATAAGCAAGTACTATTCATAACTCTGAATAATTTTTCTTCTCAGTGCCTAAACTCTTCCCCCCTTCTCTG
>VZTR01002311.1:72618-90316 GCA_013400775.1 Chaetops frenatus | reverse complement strand
CCCCCTTTTTTGTTTTTTTTTTTTTTTTTTTTTTTTTTGCTTATATTTGGGAAAGATTTGCAGGTAACCTGCACATATGCAGATATTGATCTGCTATTAACATTCAAATTTAAACAGATGAAGGCTGAGGGATTTCTACCTTTTCTCAAGTACTTGCATTCAATATTTTCTTCACCCAGAAGTATAGAAAGTTGATGTCTTTCAGAATGCTGTCTTTCTCTCAAATTTAATTGGATCTGACAAGAACATTAAAGGATATCAGAGGAAGTTGAATTTACTGAGTTGGACAGGCAGAAGGAGATCATAACTGCAGGAAACCTTTTCCTTTAGGAAACCAGGCTAAAATATGTCACTTCAGGAATGCAAGGTCTGGTTCTTCTGGGCAGCTGAAGAATTCTTCCAGAGATGAAGTACATGGACATGATGGTACAGTGCAGGCAGGAGTGGCTGTCACAAGAAATGATTGCATCTTCCTTTGGAGAGGCCTCAAAAATCACACAAAATGCACCCATGGGAATCTTGTGATGTTCAGCAAAGGAAAATGCAAAGTTCTGAGCCTGGGAATTACTTTTCTCTCTAGTAAAGGACTTCAAGGTTTTTGTGAACTGCAAGTTGAATAAGAACCGTCAATTTTCTCTCTGTGGAGTTGCCATAGAAAACTTGAGGAATAAAAAGTCCTCCTCAGTGAGTGTATTAGTTAAAGGGAGCTAGGAAATATGCTTTATGTTCACAGATTTTATGATAGTGCATTTCTAAAGAATTGTGATCCTAGAGAGAAAAATAATAAGGAAATCATTTCAGCTTTCAATAAAATTTTCCCTTCCATGATACATTTGTACTCTCAAATGTTTGAAAGAAGCAGCTTTGAGGCTGGACTTTTTTCTCATGCTGCCTTGCACACATAGGAAAAACTCAACATAATGAATATTTGCTGAGACACTTCATTAACCTCCTTGAAGTCATCTTAAAACCCCTGCTGATATAAGAAACTGAGATTTCAGCAGCTGTATGCTGAGCTGACTGCTGCAATTGTCTTGAACATCCCAAGCAATCCCTATAAGTGGTGTCTTTTTGCTCAATACATGTCATTTAAGACTTTGGTGTGGACTACCCTATCTTTTTCTGCATTTTAGGCAATGGCAATTATAATAATCATAATATTATTAACTGTGATGATAGATTTTCTGCAGCTCTGCATTGCATAATTTTAAGTATACTATTTGAAGCCACTCCTGTTAATTTCTAAGACGGTTACAGTCAGAAACTGCAAAAACTGGTATGAGTGAACCCCTCCAATTTCTCTCCATTATCCAATGTCCTTCCCCAGACCAACTTTCTTTTCTTATTGAAGTTTCTGCATTCTTTTGTCTTCCTCAGTGCCCAGGAGTGGCGTATTTGCTACACAGTTTTCTTCCTGGCACTTTTTTCTCCTCTGTGAGCTTCTAGGGGTTCCTGCAATTTTTTAAGACACAGTTTAAGAGGATTGACCTCAGAATTGTAGAATAGTTTTGGTTGGAAGGGGCCTTAAAGAGATAATCTATTTCCAATCCCTCCCATGAGGGCCACACCTACTGAACTGTGGGGTTAAAGCAACATCCCCAAGGTCAAAAATGTTACAAGAGTTATTGGACTGTTGCACTAGGGACAAAAGCTCCTGTTTGCCCTGATGGGTTTTGTCTAATTAGAGGTGCTCAGGAAAACCCTGATATGTGTCATTCCACATTTAGGGGCTAGAAAAGAGAGAGTTCCTTGGTTTTAGACAAAGGCACTGACTCTTGATCTCCACGTGGAACACACTGGAGGAAAGGTTGGCAGTGATGCCTGGTCACCCCACAGAACAGTCAGACTGCCAATTACAGTCTGAGAGGGAGACAACCCCAAAAATTACATTTTGTTGTATTCAGATGAGGTCACAGTGAGGCTGCAAACACCTGAATGACCTGAGGGTGGAATGGGGGAACCTGGGAATCCTGTGAGAGGTAGTAAAACCCCTGTGCCTCCAAAGCTCGGAAGGCAGAAGGGCCTGCTCTTTGCATGCAAGGTATTTGTGCACTCTCTGTTGGCAGAAAGGGTTTTTGTACCCTCTTTCACTAGAAAGTGTAGGTGTACTACCCTCTTTTAAAAAATTACTTTCTCTTCCTTACTTTTGGTGAGGCTGAGAGGTCATAAATCCTTGCTGGAAAGGGATAGAAGTAGAGAGATCACAAGCAATGAGCAAAACCTAAGCTTCCTCTTTTTCTCTGTGTAATTCTTCAGTTTGAGGGAAATGTAATGAAAGAATGCAGCACTCCCTGATCTAATAAATATTTAGGATCTTGGTCCTATGACTGAAGAGCTTTGATGCAGATTCTTGCATTGCTTAGTGAAGTTGTGCCTTTCTGCCACTTTAGGGAGCAAACCTGTGAGACTGAACTCCTGAGAAAGTGGCAGGGAGGGAAGAAATATTTCCTGAGGTTGAGTGAAATTAATGGTAGAGAAATCATAAATTTCAGCGCCTGCTGTTTTATGGTAATTGATGATTTTTTTTGTTTGTTTGTTTGTTTGTTTGTTTGTTTCCACCACAAACCCCATTATAAGAAAATTCTGCTTGTTATTCCCTTTTAGGAGGTCAGCACCACCTACCAGCTTCCTGGAGGGTTATTCCAGTGAGACCTGGGATGAGAACACAACTGGATAATAAAGCAGAGTTGCTGCTCAACAATTTTAGCACTTGGGTTTTTGCCTGGCTTGATGCAAGCTGCATGCTTCAGTAGGCCACCTGGCACAGAGACTCCTGTCACCAGTTCCTCATGCACATGCTTAGATGAAAAAGAAGTTTTGCTTCCACAAATAGTGCTTTTGTATGTTTGGGGGTGTGGGAAGGTTTTTGGGTTTGTTTTGTTTCGTTGTTTTTATTTGTGTTTTTGTTTTGTTTTGTTGGGTGTTGTTTGTTGATTTTTTTGGTGGGTTTTGTTTCGTTTGGGGTTTTGGGTTTAGGGTCCTTTTTGGCCTGGAAATAATACTTTATCTCAGTTTTCTTCTAAATTTAGGGTGAATCTGGAGGAAAAAAAAGACAATCAATGTTATCACACTGGTCTCCATCCAACAGTTCAGTGACCTGTCTCATTTCAGAACATAGGCTCCTCTGATGGGTTTTGACCTTCCTGGTGCTGTAGTGCTAAGAATAATGCCTGGAAATAGTGTTACCACTACATTTTAAGTCTAAAGACCATGAATTTAATCAGCAAGTTCTTAAAAAAAGGAAAACAATAAAATAAAAAACTTAACCAAAGGAAAAAAAAATCAAAACAAAAAATTCCCCAGGAGGCAAATAAATAAATACCAATCCAAAACCCAACCAGCCTTAAATATCAAAGTTCTGGATGTCTAACTTCAAATGTCATCACCAATAATAATTTTTGTTTAACATTGAGTGTCCCAGTTATATTCTGATGGAGCAAAAATTTAATGACTACAGCAAAAACTAAAAGGTCAACAAGATATAAATACAAAAACTTATAACCATCTGTATTATAACCTATATATTAACAAGAACTGTGGATTTTCAATAAGTTGTGTAAGAGCCTGAATGAGAGATGTGGGACTCCAGGCGGCTCTTCAAAATGCAGTTTATTCAGTCCGAGATGTTCAGCAGTCCAGGGTCGTGGGCGACAGAGCCTGTGCCTACAGCGGTCAGCTCCAGCTGCAGGCCGGCCTGGAGACCCTTTGGTTTTGGTTACAATACAATTTATACTTTTCTTTGCTGAGCATCTTAACACAGTAGAACCAATCTATACCTTAACTTTTATCTGTAGCCTATCACAACTGCTATAATTACCATATTAATGTTCGTATTCCCCAATCACTAAAAGTTAGTACATTACAGTTTAAGCTAGAAGTTGTTTTTCAGTTTCCTTGCAGTGGAAAATTCTGAGACCTTTTTTCTACTTACAATATTTGCTGACTTATTTGCCTGTACTATCTTTCTGCTTGGTAAAAACATCTTCTTGTTTGAGGTGTGTTTATCCTTTGTTCTAAGTCATAAAAACCCCTTCTAACTAACATACCCTTTGCCTCCTTGGTTATCCATTAAGACTGGCTCAGCAATTCCTTTATTCTATATCAAACCTTGCTTCCATCTCTATTCCTTCTTCAGAATCTACATTTGAAAATCTTTCTGCTAAGCATACATATCTGTGAGACTTCCTTGTCATACTTTCATCCTTCCCAACAAAGTTGACTCCTGTGTGACTCAGATTTCAATTTTTAGGGAGAATATACAAAAAAACAAAACTAAATCAAATTTCAATTAAAATTGTTGGTGATGGGGTCTGAAGTACTAAATCAGTGTACAAGTGAGCCTAGCAGTAGAGACGGTCAATCTTTTGCCTGTATACCTAAGTATAAATAAGAAAGAAAAAGGCAATGCCTTCCTGTTGTAGATATGCTATAGTATGCCTTGCACAGAATACACAGCACTATATTTGAGGCAAAGGAGAAAAAAATACATTTTTTACAATGAACCATAGGCCTGGAAGCTTGGCCTTAGAGATTTAATAAATAGGATGTAGAAGAAGCCTTGCCATAATATTTAACATCAGATTTGAACCAAGCTGCACTAGCAGGGTACCTTTCACTGAGAAGATAATTGATTTCATCTGGCGAATATGTTATATCTCATTTGTTTGGACTTCAGTGAAACATTTGATATAGAATGCATAGGAAATGCCTGTGATATTTGAGAAGAAAGGGATGAATATTATAATTGCATGTTGGATAAGATGCTGGCGAGCTAGGCAACCATTATCTTTTTGAAAGCTGAATTGTATTACTGGAGAAGATTTATTAATGGTGTTTCTCCAAGACTATTTAAGACAGGAGTTGTTTTTTATTTATTTGTTTATTTTATTTTTATAATTAAATTTTATATAAAGTTCAATTAACAATATATGATGAAATCTAGTGAAACAGAGGTAAATACTGGACAATATCTTTCTAGTAACACATAAGTCTAAAGTCTGGATGTTATCTCCTTTTTATATTTCTTTCAATTATAATCAATTATTAATTAATAGGAAATAATTCTCTAAGGAAATAATTTAACAAAATTCCAAAAGATCCTAATTATGGCCCTTACTCCCTGTGGGTCCTTGGTCATAAAAATATACCTGTGAACAAAGCAGGAAGGGAGAAGAAATGTTTATGGAAAAACAGCAATGATAAATTGAATGTAAATAACATTAAATGAACAGATCTAGGCTGAAAATTACAATGTTTCTAGCAATAAAACCAGTGAGATTCAGGAAACTGTTGTTCATTTAGGATAGCAAGAAGAAAAATATACCCCATTTTAAGAAGAGATTGGTTTATGAAAGGGATTATATGAGATGGCTGTTGGAAAACTGTTTTTGAGGCAATTCCTGCTTCTCATTACTTCTAATGTTTCTGTATCTTACAATTACAGAGTTCTAAAATGTGCCTAAATAGGCTTATTTTAGAGGACTTTTACTTACTGAATTACACCATGAGAAGTTTTACTGGTAATTAACATGCTCCAGACACTGCTGGAAATTAATTTCTACAGAGGCATCCTATGGCTGATGGGATCTCTGCTCATTCGCTGTGTCTGGTCAGCCTTTGGCAAGACATCAACTTTGGGTACTTTCAGAGGAAGCACGAAAAAAGGCACGTGTTTCTATTTTCTTTTGAGATTAGAAAGGTTTAGAGATCGTAGATGAGTCCCACTTTCAATCAAGGCAGATTTACCGCCTCCGAAACATGGTTAAATTATTCAGATTCTTGGCTTAAACAAATGCCAACTTTAGGCTTGATACTAATATATGTATTATTATCTGCTTATTTCCTTACTGCTTGTTTGGAGCTCTAATTCAAATTAGTATAGTCAAAATTATTTCAATAACTCTAACAAATTATGGATGTAATTATTATGGCGTGTATTCCAGAACGCAGCTTTATTTACAAAGGACACAGCGTTGATTAAAACAGCTTGAATTATGCTAACTACATCACTGAACTCTCTTTGCAAAGCCATCTGAGGAGCACAGTAATTTGAGTTCAAGGGAGAGGCAGTATTACAAGGAGGCTAATGATAATCGTGTTTAAGGTCATTGGCAACTAAAGTACTTACTGCACAGGAGCCTTCTGTCAGACAATTATAGTGAAGGGCCTTTGAATGGGGTCGGAACACTCCGAGTGTGTTTCTGTGACAGCTTTGTTCTTACAATATTTATTCTGGTTTATCTGTAGCGCAGTATTAAATTTAGAGTGTCACGAGCCGAGGGACTCATGCAAAACTAAATTGACAGTATGCAATGATGTGGTAGTTACACCACGGCCCTTCTAATAATGGCACTGCCTTGTCAGATCAAAAGCATCCCTCAGGACACAGGAGGCAGCGCCAGTAGTTCCTGTTCACATGGGTTGTGAAAGCACTGTTGGCTGCACAAAACTGTCAGAAATATAGGAAAATCTGCGAGGATCATGTTCTTTTGTATCCGGTCGTCAGTCCACAACAGATATTTTTGAATTATGTCCCGTTTTTTCTTGTTGTGTGTCTCTTTTATTCCATTTCACCTTTGTTTGTGGGGAAGGAGGAAATGGGTGGGCTATTTTAGCTTCATGTGTTCTGGTGTGTCTAAACATCTCACATTCTTTGATTAGTTTAATCTCAGCACAAAACTAAATGGTTCTGTGAATATTTCAGATTATTTCACAGGTTCTGAACTTCGGAGATTACTTGGGATTGCTTTCAAATAATGATAGTGGTGTTTCATGGAACCAAGTTGTCTATCAACATACTATTATGTTATTTTTTGTCTTTGAAAAGAAATTTATTATTGTATTATTGGTTGTCTGTTAAAATAAAACACAGAGCCAAAATAAGGTTTTCATGGGAACCTCATTAAAAGTGAACTTTCCTATTCTGTTTTTACAACAGCCATTTTGCAAACTTCAGTCTTTGCAATTTTTATGAGAAAAATTAACTCACCTGGGTCCTGTCCTGTATGAGGATTAGATAGAATTGAAAGGAAAGATTAAAAAAACAATTTATCATTTTGACAACTGCTTTTTAATTAACATCCTGGTGTATGGATTTAAAAAACCTTAGTATTTTAATGAAAAAATAAGAAAAGTCATAATAATGTTGATTCATCTTCAAACAGGTTTAGGATTAACTTTTAAAAAAATAATGGAGTTGGTCAGACATTGGAAAATGCTGCTATCTCAATTTTTCAAAGTCTCTAGTGCAACCTAATGTATTTTGAATTCTTATGCTTATATCACAATTATGAACCAGACTGGCTTATCAAGTAGTAATTTCCATTATTTTACCCCTTTAGAGAAGTGAGGAAAATAAGGATAGATTAGACAATGTATTTCCTTAAGCATGTACTTCTCAACAGACTGTACACTCAGAAGATATGGGAAGATGAGAAACAAGAAAACTATTTCCAGAATGCAGTGTAAAATTTTAATACATTTGCCACCTTCAGTCTTCAGCCAGTTTAGGGGGGCTTTATTTAAAACAAAATAAATTATGGTAGCAAAATGATACTTTGCATCACGGATATTTGAAATTGAAAAAATGTAATTTAAAATAATTTTTCTATCTATACACCATAGTGACAGGCATTTTTGGGTTTTTTACAGAACCTAATATGAACACTTACTACTTTACAGCAAACTTTGATCCACTTAAGCATATGGATATGGAGTATTACTCTTCTTCTATAATTTTAAGAAACAACCAAGAAAAGCAAAATCTAAAGCACATGCATTACAGTGTGCATTAGCTACAGACATCAAAAATCAGCCACTCCTACTTTAGAAAATTCATACAGAATGCCAGGCAAAAAGATGGTTTTTTTCCCTAATGTGTATAGGAAAAAAAAAGTCAACTACACTTGCTGTTCCCTGGTGAATGAACATAATTTGCCAGTGTTTAAACCTGAATACTTTTTATAATTTCTATGCATTAACACAGTCCCATTTACATGGTTTCAAACAGATGTCAGGCTTAAAAATAATACACATGGCAAGGGGTTGATTTTTTCATTGAGTGATCCATTTCCTTCTCCAGTGGGGAAAAAAGAAAGCAAGGAAAAGAGGAAAAGAGAAAGCAAGGAAAACCCCATCCTTGAGTGCTTGGTTATAAAGGCTGATCTGGGAGGGTAGAGCCATTTGAGGAGGTCTCACTGCAAGGTTTTGGACAGCTCTGGGATGCACACACAAAGACTGGCATTTGGTTTCGTCCTTAATGGTGCCATCTCCTCAGTACTGACTGAGAGGCATTAAATATTCATGAGCTTCTTACAGGCTTTTGGGAAGAAAGTGCTAGAAAGGAGCATTAACATGCTGATCTTTTTTTACTAGCCTATGTCAACAAAGGCATACTAAATAATTAAGACCATCCAAGCCATTTTTTGCACAGAAGGTGGTTAAGATTAGCAGCTCCTGTGTGCTGGGAGATGCCACCTCTTCCACTGACAGTGCTTTTAGGCTAAAGGAAACAAAAATAGAATAAAGGGGACAGGTTGAGTCTCAATTAAAAGAGGCACTAAAGCACCTTTTGTTCCATGTTGTGAGCCCCTGTGTTAGATTAGGAGTGCCTTTTTATGGCTCCAGATGGAAATGCGACCTCGTAAAAGCCTCTCTGTAGACAATACTTTCTCAGACCTCTGCCTATGAAAAGGCTCATGCAAAAATTAATTGTGCAGAAATGACTTGGTTTGCTTGTGAAAATACTGATTCTCAAAGGGCTGTCCTCCCAATTCCTGCCTCCTGACATCCTGTGTTATATTCTCCTTTTCTGTGCTGAGGCTCAGAGAACTGAGGCAGATGGTTCTTGGAGTTTGAACATCAGAGATGCTGAATCTCTGGGAGGGTGCTTCAAATGCCTTGGGGCATTTGAATCAATAAGACAAGGATAATTTTAACTGAGTCAAAAACAGGCAAAACATGCTTATCTAAGTCATGCAAACACATTTTCGGGTGGTCTACTCCTACAGACACTCACTCACTCACACACACACACACACACACACACACATGAAAAGGTCAGAAATACCTGCTGTAAACCATGAGGAACCTTTAGGAATTATATGTTATGGCTTGAAATTTTATATCCTCAATGGAATTGGGCTAAAAAAATGTAAGAGTTTTCCTTGGAATAATTTTTAAACCTTATCTCATGTAGAGATCTGGCTTAGTTTCCATCTTTAAATAGTGTTTAACTGTTTGGACAAACAGGGAATATTTAATGTAACAGAGTTAGAAACCTCTTTCTGTTGTAGTTCATATTTAGAGTTGATACCACACATCAGAAGGTTCAAGGCTTTGATCTCTAAAAAGGAGAAAAGAAATGTAAAATATCTCTCTGACATGGCAAGTGATGGCTGGGCTATTAGCTGTTATGGATAGATTCAGGTCTCTAACCCTCATTCCTCATAGTAAATTTGACAGCTCTTGCAACAGCCCTGAGACAGGCTGGAGGACTGGAGAAATATTGGATGGGAATTGGCTTCCTCACAACTTTTCCAAATGGTTCTGTTGCAGAACAGAAAGCATTAGCACATTTTTTTACCCTTAAATATATTTTTAATACTTGCTTTATTTATATCCAACTCGTTAATTTCCACATATTTAACTGAGAACTCAACAAAAAATTTCACTTAAAGGGGCTGATTATAACTGGATTTAAACTATAGTGGGCAGAGAAAACAAACCCTGAAAATAATATCATATTATCACTATATTAAATGTAATATTAGCTATAAAAACTGAAATCCCTGGGTTAAGGATGATCTAAGACAACCAAAGTCAAGTGTGTGATGTGGCTATATAATCAATTTTTTTTTGTATCCAGGCTGGTGACTGTAGAGTTTGCTTCTGTGGGTGTTATTTTAATGTTTTCTAAACATGGGATTATTTCTATACCAGCCACAGGGGCTCAGGTGCATATTAATAAAGGCTCCCTTTTACTCAGCTTATGATTTCTATGCAGCATTGTTACCTTCAGCTTTCTTTTTCATTAATATTTAAGGAGAAAGTCACTTCTCTATGATATTCACATTCCAGTGAGATCATTCCTGAAATATTTAAAGTGAATAATGCAAGTTTCCAGAAATAGTGATAAATATAGCCTCAGTCTCCTGACCCCATAATACCTGCAGGTGGGGAAATATACTGGAGGCATTTTAAGATCCACATGCCAGATTGACCCCATTTTTTATATCAAGAAAGAGAGACAAACAAGGACAAAGCCATCAGAAGGTTGTCTGATGTATTCTGGCCACAGTGAAGGTCTTTGCAATCTTTTTCTGAGAGAGCATTTGCAAAGATAGAAATCCTCACTGTGACATTGGGCTAGAAATATAATCTCTCTGTGCTTTAGTTTTGCATCAGAAGTTAGTGATAATAACTATATCACGTTGGGAAATGTGGATTTAGTATTTTTCATAGGATGAGAAGAAAAAATGAACTTTTCTTAGGGATCACCAGTTCTGGATCATCTTCAAAGACATTTTGAAATACAACTTTTCTTTATCAGAAAACCTCATTTTCCTGTTTCTTCCCCTGCAAAGAAAGAGAGAGAGAGAATAAAATAAAAATAAATTTTATGTGCCTAAGGTGCTATTTGGTACTCTCTTCCCTGCCTTTCTCTCATGTGTTTTTACTGTAATGTTTTCTACATACCTTTTACATGATTGTGATTAAATTCCAGGTATTAAAGTAAGAAGTTCAAGAGACGTGTCATCATCCATCAAAGAGGGTCTAAACTCGAAGAGCAGAGCTCAATCCAGCTGGAGATGAAATGAAAACTGAGAATGGTATCCTGAAATCTGAGCCCCCCCAAACTCTCCTGGTGGGGAATATGAACTTCTTCCTCACATTCTTTCTGGTCTGTGTGGGAGAAATCCATGAAAACTGACTGGGAAAACTGTACAGAGGACACAGAGCTGTGTGCGGAGGTCACACACTGGAGGGAAGAGCTGCCATCCAGAGGGATCTGGGCAGGCTGGAGAGGTGGAACAGCTTGGAACTCCTGAAGTTCAATAAAGCAAAGTGCCAGGTCCTAAACGTGGGTTGAAGCAATCCCAGGCACACCCACAGGTTGAGTAAAGAAGTGATTGGGAGCAGGACTTGTGAGTATTTGTGAGTGAAAAATCCATTATGACTCAGCAATGTGCACTGGCTGCCCAGAAAGCCAAATTAATTCTGAGCTGCACCCTGAGGGGGCTGGCTAGCAGGTTAAGGGAGGAGATTCTCCCCCTTTCTCTAGGGAAACCCCACTTGCAGTGCTGCCTCCATTCCCTGGGGTCCCAACACAAGGACATGGAATGGTTGGAGTAAGTCCAGAGAAGGCCACAAAGATGATAAGGGGACTAGTGCACCTCCTGTGTGAAAGACAGGCTGAGAAATTTGGGGCTATTGAGCCAGAAGAAGGGAAGGCTCCAGGGAAACACCATAGCAGTTATCCAGTATCTGGAGGGGGCTTACAGGAAAGTGGGAGAGGGACTTTTCACAAGGAACTGTAGTGACAGGACAAAGGGAAACGTGTTAAAACTGAGTGAGGGGAAATTTAGGTTATTTATACATAGGAAATTCTTTCCTGTGAGGGTGGGGAGGCCCTGGCATAGGGTGGCCAGGGCAGCTGTGGCTGCCCCATCCCTGCAAGTGTCCTAGGCCAAGATGGGGCTTGGAGCAACCTGGGATGGTGAAAGTGTCTCTGCCCATGGCAGGGGCCTGGAAGCTGATGATCTTTTGGGTCCCTTCACAAACCCTTCTATGATTCTGTTATAAAAAAACTGCTTTAAAACTACCTTTATATCAAAAGAATAAATAATACATTTCGGGATATTTTCTTTTCCTGGTGGCTAACAAAAAAAGTATTGGAAACTTTTTTAGTGCTAAAGCGTGTTCAGGGAATCAGATGGTTAAAGGCAAGAAGTTCATGTTCTTGTTGCTGTTCTGATCCTGGATTTTTCTGGTTTCTGAGCTCTAGCTCAGTTTTAGCAGCTGCAGGTGTGAGATGGTGTGAAGCCTTTATCAAATGTGTCTTTTGCTTGTGACTATATGAAGTATTTTGCACTCAGCAACATCTCATTTGGCTGAATAAATAAAAAAATTCTAAACAAACATCCTTTGCAAAGGCAAAATTCTGTGTATTTTTGTTTGTGTTTTGGACTCAGCACTTACTGAATGCATAAATATGCATCAGCATGGCTTGTGGTATATGTGATTAGGTGCTACATGGGGAGCTTTATTTGCTCCTGGGGTGTTTTATAGTTACTGCAGCAGCAGCAGTGGAGAACAGAGTACATGAAATTTAGATAATTGTGGATAGGAAAAAAGCAGTATTAGCTACAGATTCTTCTTTATCCATAAGTGAATCTATGGCTTTCTCTTGTATTTTCTGCAACATGAACTTTAAGGAGAGGTTGGCTGGAGCTCAGTGGTATTTTCTGCCTCCCCTCCCATTTGAACATGCAAGTATAACCCAGCGATACAAAAACATGGGACACTCATTTCATGTAATATGAAGTTGACAAACGACCAGATACTTCCATAAATCCTTAAAATTACTAAGGAAAGCTTATTTAATGCTCTCAACTGACATCCTCATTACTGCTGTTCAACAACACGAGGCTATTCATGCAATCTGGCTCACATGCCACTGTTTGGAAACCATCAAAACCACAGACAGCCACACGCTGAGATACAATAATTGTCAAGTCTATAGTGCATATTTCCTAGGATTGTTTAATGCTGGCACAGCGTGTGTGCCAAAAAATGCATAATCAAACAGGCAGGGCTCTTCATTGTGGCCTTCCCATTGGGGTTTGAAAATCGCTCAAATTCGACCCAGCAGCTGAAAATGACAAAGGGGAGACACATTAGGACTTTGGATAGAAGATACCTAGCAGAAATAGCAAGTGTATCCTTATGTCAGAAGGTTTTTGATCCACCAGTGCAAAAGTTCAACACCATGTGTGGATGAAATCAACTGCTAGTAAGCAAGATTGAAGGAAAGTCTTTCAAATCTCAAGTTTAAAGGAACAGATGGAGGTCAGCCAAAAATATCAATTATTGTCACAAGTCCCCTGAGGTGTTTTGGCCCGGATTTTGTGGATCATTTCAATGATTAATACCCGACAGCAGCTGGTATTCCTGGATGATATGAGCAGATCTGTTTGGGGTTTGCACACAGTTTGGCACCTCTTGTTCATTTGTCCAGGACATATTAATGATTAGTCCCAGAACATCTCAGTTTATCCACATCTGGGATAAAGGACAGAGTGACATTCATTGCACTTTTTTTTAGGACTGTCATTTTTTGTACTATATTACAGTAGAAATTGAAAAATAAGGCAGTTGTTCATCCTGTCTTTGCTAAATCTAAGACAGAGGATAAAGGCACACAGGAACAGACTGCCCTAAACTGTAATATTGACCAATGAGTTCCAGAAGGTTTTTAGGATCTCTGGAAGAGGAGGAGCACAAAGTCAGCAAAGATGGGAATTTTCTAGCAGCATGTTTTTATGTTCTGGCTTTTTTTTCCCCTCTACCTGAAAAAGCTGACTGGAAATAAATGCAGATTCTATTATTTGGCTGGATGTTTTTTTCTCAGTGAAGAAAAAAATTATTCAATGCAGCTGCCAGATATGTAGGAATCTGGGACATATGCCCACCGTGTGTGGAAAAGAGCTCTACACATTCACAGTTAGCCTGACACATCTGGGAAATGTCAGACTTGCAGAACAAATGATCTATGTGTCATGGATGTCTTGGGTTGGCTGAGCACAAACAGAAGAGACAAGAATCAAGTGTCCTGCAGCTGCAAATAACTGGAGACTCACTGAGCATCCCAGGAGTGAGCACACATTTCTTTCTGGGATTAAAGGTGGTGCATGTGATTCGAGAGGTATTTGAAGACACCACGTGCAGTTCCCTGGCAGGACATACATGAGCAAGATCCTGACTCAGCACAAATACAGCTTCACCCAGATCTTCCTGGCTCTCATTCAGGCTACTTTGGGCCTGAAACTTCCACTGAAGTTTCCATTGGCATTCAGCTTCCAAAGTTTTGCTGTTTTGAGCACTTTATCTATTCCCATAGCACAGTGACCTCGAAGGTTTTCTCCCAGACCTGCTGTGGCAGTGATGTCACATATGTGTAGGACTGAAGATGGAGAAGTTATTATTAATAGAAACCAGCAGGCCAATCAACAAAGGATAAATTCCTTTCAGTGGATTTATTTTTGTCATGAATAAAAACCTTAAATTTTCCCCTCAAAAATGTTAGGAAAATTGAAATAATAAGAATTAAATTTATTTTTTGGGTTACTTACCTAGATGGAAGTAGGTCAGGAACTAAAATGTCTTCACCACTGTTTCTCAGTCTTTTAAAGCTAAAAAGTCTTTAGTGTTCTTAAGAATTAAAAATCCAACAAATCGGCCTGATAACAATACCAAACAATAATTTTTTTCCCCCAGCGGAGCTGAAGAAGTGTTGTGTTAACTTTTTATTGAAATTTTATCATTTTCTTTAATTTTCTTCCATATGTTTTACTTCTCCCTACCTTAAAAAAAAAAAAATAAATAAAGCAACCACAAGTACTTTACACTGCATTTTCTGTTTTACATAATCAGTCCACAGGCATAGATAGACAACCACACCACACCTGGTTAAATTCTATCAGACACATGTAACTGAATACCTGAAAAAGTAGAATTTGTATGCAAAACTTCAATACATAGTAAACCAGTTTTGAAGCTGTAGACATGATGAAGGGGATTTCCTTCCTCATATGGACCAGCAGAACTCCAGGAATAAGATATTTTATTGCAAAAAATAACTACTGGACGGTGATGGGTGTACTGAAAAAAAACCAATTCTAACAAAAACCAATGAAAAAAAGCACATTAAAAAAAAAAAAAAAAAAAACAAAAAAAAAAAAAAAAAAAAAAAAAAAAAGAGAGAGAGAGAGAGAGCAACAGAACACACATGGAAGGTTTGAAGCCTTCCAGATAATTCAGAATAAACTGGAACACAAGTATATTTTGCCACAGAGGAGAGAAATTAAAGTGAAGTGCCTGTTCACCCGTGTGTAAACCTAAGGTTAATAATTCATACTCCACAGAGTTCCAGTGAGATGTGATTAATTAATGTTTATAAAATACTTTACAATCCTTGAGTTTCCAGAGTCTTGTTATATATAAATCCGTGAGATGATGGAGATTACTCTTGTGAATCTATTTCTGCTGCTCTTTGTGTGTGATGTCATGAAACTTCTGAAATTTTAAGTTCAAATTGAAATGTTAGTTGTCATCCAATTTTGGCATTTTTGCCTATGATTTCATCAGTTTGGAGGGCATCAGAATAACAGATGTAATTCCAAACAGCCAAAATTGCTCATTTAAAAACTAAGGTCCCAAAACAAGAAAAATCTTTACAAAGAGGTTCAATAGGATGTGAAGAGTTGACAGAATATTGAAGTAATTTATATACTATATTATATTCTACATCATTAATCTTCAGAGATTCTACCCAGAACTAGAAGTTGAAGATGTTTATGAGCTTCATTTTTGGACTTCCAAAATAAAATATATGACATTGCAAGAATTTTCACTTTTTTTCTTCTTCTTTTCTTTTTTTTGTTTTAATTAAACTTTTTTTCTGTGTGAACCATGAGTTAAAAGAGGACATTTTTATTCACCATTAACATGTCATTTTTTTTTTTAAACAGCTAATGAAATCTTTAGTGTTATTGTCTTGGAATTAAAGACTCTTAATAAGCTAGATAATAAAAAAGAGTAAGAGGATTTGCCATTTGCTATATTTTCTAATTAAAACAATTGTGTGGCCCAGCTCTGCACTACTGCACTTGTCTATGTCTTTTTTTATTTACCTGTGCCTTTAATAACTTATAAATCAATTTGCCAAATTGCAATCTTATTTGATGAAAGTGTGGGTACCTTAGATAGAGAAATTTTAACAAGGTTCATCAAATTAAGTTGGCAGGGAGAAGAGAGAAAGCCTGCCAGCATTCTAGCTGAGGTTCAGCTACAGTGTAAGCTCTGCTTTTCCATTGACACCAGACACTGCACACAAGGAACAGCCCAAAAATATTATCTGTATGCAATAGAATTTTCATTCATTCATTCATTTTTACCTTGGAAGAAATTAAGAGATTAATTACCAATGTCAAACAATGCCAGCAAGTAAATTGAGAAAGCCAGCAAGTCTCCTTACTTCTGATCCTTCTTCAGAGAAAGACATTCTATTTTTTTTGTAAGTGGATGTGAAGAGATGAAGTCAAGAAGGATCTAGAATAAAAAAATTTCAGGTCAATCCAATACCAAATACTGAGTGTGCATGGGAATGTTCTAGGACATGGAGGTCAACAGCAACCAAATACCGCATCCCTATGCCAGGAAATTGATCAAATTTTAAAAGCAAGGAGGCTGCATATTAATTGTTTACAGGGAAAGGTCCTTCAACTGTTCTAATTGCCAAATGATGTCTGAGAATAACTTAGGGAAGGTGTTTGGAATAAAGCAAGCTGGTAAATATTTTTTCAGATCAGTAGCATATAAAATCACATTTCAGTGCCCATGAATATTTCCCGTCTAATCTCAATTTCTGTTATAGACACACAGAGTGCATATCAAAATATTTTTAACATTTACTTATCTTGATGACATTTTTCTTGTTTATGGTGGGTTTTGTTAGCTGTAATGAAAAGGAGTAAAACAACATGATGGAGGAAAAAAGCTTAAAGAAGTTGTTAAGAAAATAAGAAATATCTGACATTCCTGCCACCATCACAACAATCCTTAATGGGCAAGGAGACTGCATTTCCTTCCTCTCCTTTGAAGCTTTGGGTTGCTGATGGGAAAAAAAAAACTATAATGGATTGTGACCAGACATACTCAGAATATAAACTGTGTGAATGGAACTGAACTGCCCTCCTGAAAACAAAGTGTAAATCAGGAACATTTGCACATTCTCCATAATCCGAGGGATCCTGTTTTGGGAATATGCTAATGGAGTGGTCTTAGCAATGTTGCAGAAATCACTGAGCAGCAATAGTTTAAAGCATTCTCAAAGGTGGTGAAAAGTGAGCCAGGATTGTGCAGAACTAATATTTGACTCAGCTTTATTATGTGATGTCTCAGACTCAGATCCCTTGCTGGCATTTAATCAAGGTTATTGAACATTTTGGACTCAACAAAATGAGGCTGAAATTTGGAAGTCCTAAGAGATCTGACTCCATATAATTATTTGTATCAGCACTGAAGATAATAAAATATGTATTAGAGTGTTTTTCATTTACAGAACCACAGTATGCTTGGCTAAGGTGATGAGAAAGCTGAATTTTCCCTGTATTTTTCGATTTATTGTTAATTACTATGAAGTTTTGCTCTATAAATTGTACTGACACTGTGAATTTTGAAATGGACGCCAATTTTCTGCAATAATTTATTAAAAAATGTGCAGAAGTGCTTCACGGAGGAAAATAATAAAACTATTTAGGAAAGATTTATTGCACTTCACATGGTGGAGAATCTATGGCTTAAGATCATTATTATTTTGCCTTTCTGCTCCCACTTTTGACAATGCATGAGGGCAGATTTACCAGTGGATATTCAACAGCTAAGGATTATAAAACACATAGATCACTTGTGAAAGATT
>VZTR01002311.1:49846-72212 GCA_013400775.1 Chaetops frenatus | reverse complement strand
TATATATATACTCATGAAGAACTGGTAAATTTAGAAAAAAGGCTGAACTTGCAGTAAACATTTTAGGCTGAAACAGACAAGAGATGGATGGACTTACTATCAAAAGCTCCTTGCACAGTTTTCTGACCTTTTCAGACACAAAGCTTCCCACATTGCAACAGGATGTGAAAATATGCCAACAGCCTGGTGAATTTTCCTCACTTAATATATTCCCCATTTCTAATTTCCTTAATAGAGTCCTTATTTCTGTGGCCTAGAAATAAAGTCTAGGTTTCTTTTAAGCAATTTTTTTCCACCCTTTTAAAGCTCTGTCACCCCTGCCCAGTGTCTATTTTCGGCCACTCTCCTCCCCTTCAAAAACTGGTGACAAATAAAAAACAGCCTCAAAATACACCTACTCAATGGAAGCTTTATAAACTGCAGTTGCATAAAGCACATGCCTTTATTCCTTTCATACTGATGTCAAGAGCTAATCACCTATTTAGTTTGGTGAAAACAGAGTTAAATAACTTATCAAATTCTTGTTATAGGAACACAAAATATTTAGACAACATTGTCTACTACCAAGTGCTTGGTATAGCATGTTGGATGAGCTGCAGGAAGTGTACTAACGAAATTACTGTCATTTGGGAAACAGCCCACTCTCTGGAAGCTTGCCTGGATGATTTGATCTGAATCCAACATAACTTGGAATTTTAATCTTTTTTTTAGCTGAAACATACAATAATGCAAATATGTTAATGAACACTATCTTCATAAAAACCTGCTGCTGTACTAAGATATTCCAGGTTGTTCAAGAATTTTAATTTTTAAGTCTGCAGGAAAATCAACTATTTTTGGCCCTCTTATGTGGAATTATCATAGTAATGAAAGTCCCAGTTTCTCAGCTGAGAGTTGAAATGAAGCCTTTGTGCCCAGCAAGATTTAAGCCTTTGTATTATAGTGTTTTTGTCTCACCATATGTTTAGAATATCACAAAAACCAGAATCACCTTGGCAACATTATTTCTACTGCTCCAGTGAGATAGTGGTTTTATGTAACTGCTAGCACTGGTCAGTCCCTTAATTACAGCAGAGACCTGATAAAAATGAAACATGTTTCTATAACAGGCAGCAGTATCCTTAAAAAATGCTTCTAATCTTCATTTTCAGATCTAACTGTTTATGGATTTCTCTTTAGGAGGATGCTCAGGTAGGAAATGTCTTTTGAAACTTTAACAGAAACTGCAGAATGGAACCACCATCCTCCAAGCCAAGGCATGTGAACTGGAGGATAGCAAATATTCCATTCTGACATGGAATTTAGAAATCTAAATTCATGCACCAAAATGCTTGCCCAACTCCTCTGTTGTTTATTACATTTTAATAACTGTCATAGTTTCCTTAGTTTGGTGTATGCCCAGACTCTGAATACAACAGAGGTCTGGAGCCAATTCAGATGCATGAATTTGGGTCTGTGGTTGGATGAATTCTTTGCTTTATAGCCCCTGAATCAAGAGTGATCTTCACTTGCTATCCCAGTCTGGTCTCGGTCCATTTCAAGAAAGAAAAACACTTTTAGGCAATTGTAAATGCAGCATAAAGCACAAACCTAATACAGATGTTTAATTCAGAGTTTTAAACAAGCCACTAAATTATGAAATGAGCAAGATCTCATACACTCTCCTTGAACACTGTTTTCTGTTGACAAGCTCACTTATTTTTCAAGGCCCTTAAATCCCATTGTTCATCTCCCAGCACTGTTTATGCTTTGATTAAAATTTAGAAACCCACTTTGGGCACCAGATTCAGCAGACTGGGAGTAAAACTGGAATAGCCTCAAGCTGAGGGAGAGTAGGTTTACATTGGATCTTAAGAAGAAATTCTTCTCTGTGAGGGTGGTGAGGCCGAGGCACAGGTTACCCAGAGAAGCTGTGGCTGCCCCATCCCTGGAATTGTTCCAGGCCCCCACGCTTTCAATTGAACTCTAAAACAATTTTTCAGGTAAAATTTGAACTGGATACAATAAAAACAAACAAAGCATTCCTTATTTAAAAAAAAAAAAAAAAAAAAAAATTACTATTTTAAATCAAGAAGTTACAGATTTCTAGTTAATGTATTGATTTTATGCAAATATAACTCCACATACGTAGTTTTTATGTCTGATCTGCAAAAATTATGCTCTTAAAATCATATATGTCATATTACAGATTTAATGCACTCAAAGACTATATTAAAACAGAGGAAAATTCTTACTGAATAGGATATTGTCACAGAAAGCCTTCAGGAAATCAATTTATTATTCTTAAAATTAATTTTAGTGTCCTCCTTTATTTTTCATAAAGGCTTTCCTAGTTAAAATGGTTCCAAAATCAAGAACTGATTCAACCTCAGTATTCTAGCTTCATTCCTATTTTTTCAAAACAATAAATCTTCTTGCTCTTTTATGACACTGTTGCACATTTATGCTGCTTACATATTTGTGAGATTTTGAGGTACTTTAGGGGTAAATAACAGAGAACATTCTTATTTTATTGGACAGTGACCTTATTAGACTCCTGGCTTGACCTCTGAGAAAAGACCACCTTCCGCTAGCAACGTGGTCTTGTGGAAGCTGTCCCTGCTCGTGGCAGGGGGTTGGAACTGGAGGGTCTTTAAGGTTCTGTCCAACCCAAACAGTTCTGTAAATCTATCATTCTATAACAAGTGATCGTTACAATGAATTTCCTGATAATTTTACAGCTGACTTTGAAAAAGCCCTAGAAAACAGAGTTTGGAAAGGATTTCCAAAATACCCCTAAAACTCGAATTATACAACCCACACAAATAATGCTACACTTTTAATTTCAATGCTCAGACTAGACAATTACAACTAAGGTAAAATAAACTTAACTGGAGAAAAGCATACAGAGTGACCCAGAGCCAGTGTGGAGCAGGACCTTAAGATTCATAAAAGTAAATGAGTAACTGCTTTAAACATTTTTCTCCATTGAAGAAGGTAATTTTTTAAAAAAATTATCTTGCTCAATGCAGTGCTTCTTCTAGGCTCTGTACTACTCATTTTCAAGATGCAAACTCAGGGGCTACTCATATTTCTTCCTGATGGCCCATAGAAGCTGAACTTCTATCACATCTCAGAGCAGCTGCCACAATTCTCTCGAACTTATTTCGTATTTACAAGGCAACAAAAGACACATAAACATCTTTGGCATAGTATGGTCAGTTGGAAATACGTCAGTAATGATTTTGTGGCTGCACTGGTCCTGCATGCGTGTCACACAAACACTCAAAGAAGGAGCTGCTGTGCGAAATGTGAGATAATTTGTTCCCTTTGCAGTGGGAAAAACAACAGTTTGGTTTTGTTTTAATAGGAATTACTTTAGAGGGCCACCTTCTAATTTTGTGTTAGAGAAGAGTATATGGCGCCATGGCACAGGGTGGGTGGGTATATATGGCCCTGTCTGTGGGGGTGGAGAGGCCCTGGAATAGGTTGCTCAGAGAAAATGTGGCTGCCTCATCCCTGGAAGCACTCCAGACCAGGTTGGACGGGGCTTGGAGCTGCCTGGGATAGTGGAAGGTGTCCCTGCCCATGGCAGGGGGCTTAGAATGAGGTGATTGTTAAGGTCCCTTCAAACCCAAACCATTCCAGGATTCTGTGTTGTAACTCCTCTCAGAGTTTTGAGAGTAACACTTTCTCAGTTTGGTTTGGCACCCTTTGGACATTGGCATGGGTTAGGAATCATGCCATGCAAGCAGGACACATGAAACACCTCCATATGTTGGGGTTGTGTTTTTCTCCTGTGTTCTCACTCATGCCTACTTGCTCAAGAATCCTATTGGGATGCTCCAGGGTGTTGTGCAGAGATTCCAGCTTCTTCTATGGAAAAATAAATGCCTTGAGTCCCTCAATAAGTAGGAAAAGTCCACATTTATCTATGGCAATCAAACTTTAACAGTCCAAGTGCTGTTTCCTGCAGAGAAATTTGTGAACTTATATGACACTTTTGCCTATTCTACAATTGGATAAAAAGAGGAAAATCATTTGTGTTTCTCAAGGTTTCTCAGGAAGGTCTCATGCAACTTAAACTGATTTAAAAAAAAACTTAGTTTTTTCTTGGATGCCAAAGATTACAGGTTCAAAAATAGGTTCCAGAACAATTTCATGAAAGACTCAATTGAGGATCACTGATTTCACAGATATAACTTCTGACTTAGGTAATTTCTACTCAACAGTGTTTGAAGGAGGATAGACAACACATCTGAATGTCTTCTAATCTGCTTTCTGAGAATTCTGCTTTGGCCTCAACAGCAAAAGGTCATTCAGCTGGCTGCAGTATGAAACATACATTCTGTTGTATTGTAAACCTTTATTTAAGGTAAGGGATTGGAAAATATACCAAAACATAGATCTACAGAAAGTCTCATCCTTTAAGAGGGAAAGCCATGATAAATGATACTCATATTACCTAAGTCACTGTAAGTGCTTAAACCCAGAAACTGAACCAAAAAGGATACCACAAAATGTACTATGAATTGGTTGAAGTGAAGTAGATCCTTATCCTTTGCAATTTATCATTTTCTAAAGCTAAACGCAAATTACTTTTGGTTAAATCATACTCAAAATTATTTCAAATCCAGCCATTGTTTTGTGGGCAGCAGCACAGCAGTCCTCTGCAGAAATGTGAAAGCTGGGGAGAGAAATGATCTATTAATCTGGGACAGTTCTTAGTAGGACAAGACATAGTACTTTATCTTGTCTAAATATAGGTGACCTAAATGTAAAGGCCTTTACCAGTTCCTTTGCAAGCCTTGGCTGCATCTAATGTGTCTCAACAGTTGGAAGTTAGCCAAATATTGAACCTCTATTTACTTTTATCTGCTAGTGCTGATTAATGTACATACCCAAAGTCATCCCAGAAGATTCCGTTCTCTCTCTGGCACACTTTTTTTACAGCAATTAAAAATACCTAAGATAAGTCAGATGCAAGCACTCCACCAAGTGCCTATAGCTTGCTCATCTTCACTATGAATTATTACAACCCAAATTTGATGTACTTGAAAAACTTTAGCACTTATTTTAGGCAAATATGGCCACATTAAAGTTACACACTTAATTTAAGCTACTCTTTCTGGATTTCTTTGAAGTGAAAAGAAGAGTATTATGATTTCTATGTTTAGGAAGAAAATGGCTGAAAGATACCCACTGGGCACAAAGAAAATAGATGGTGTGGGTGTTATCAGTTAAATTATGAAGCCTATAATCCCTCTTTTTTCCTCTGGTAGTACAAAGATGTGGAAAAAATATCACCCTAATTTTACTATTTTGCTTCAGATGCAGGCTGAAAGATAGATTAAATCCTGGAGTTGGAATACAGCATGTCTTTGTGTATGTTTGTGCCTCTGAGAATACTTGGGGTGAATAGACTACATATTTTCCGGTGAGAAAGCAGTCACATAGTGCCTACCCTGCTCTACAAGATAAAAAGAATACATACAGTTCCAGAAGGGTAAAAACTGGTAAATTTCATTTAACTCTACCATTCTAACACTTTCTGAAAGGAAAATACCCCAAGTATCTCAAGAAGAGCTGGTGTTCCCTGTTTGATCAGTACAGCTCAAGGATGGTTGGAAAGGGCATCTGCCTTCAGACACCTTCCAAGTGTTGATTGCTCCCCTGCTTCTGTTCACACCCATCCCAGGGGAAAGGACCTGCTGCAGCCCAGAGGGTTTTGATGGATGAAATTCCCCCTCCAGCGTCTGACTGGGTGAGACCCACAGGTGACCAACAGCAGGTTTGTAAGGCAGAGCTGAGGTTCAGCACCCACCCACTGCTGGTGAACCTTTTGGAAAGAGACAAATATATGGGGCTGCAGGTTCTGTGTGATGTCTGGGAGATGCTGGCCAAGGAGGACAGGCTGCTTCAGTATCAGGTTTGCCATCAACACAGTCACTTGTATATCAGTGAAAATATTGACACTGATTTACCTCCAAGGCATACTGAGGGCTTTTAACAGTGGTCTTCAAACTTGCTCTTAATTTCCAAAACCTAACTCATGGTAGGCAATCTTCAAAATAGTCAGATGACCTTACCCATTAAAAGTAGAGATCTTTTTGTGCCACAATATAGCTTTTCCTCTCCCATCTATTTGAACCAATGTGATTCCCTCCAAGGATTTTTATCACTCAGTGACAAGTGGATTGAAAAATTTCTGTCAGGTGAAAGAACAGAGATGGCACTGAATGTTCTCAAATTTCTCTGTTGTCCCTGAAGGTCTATCCTGGCTCAGAACTTTTATCACAGCAGTATTTTACAGCTTCTATAACTTAAGTATTTCTGAAGTTTTTGTTGGCAGGTATAGCATATTCTCTTAGGCTTTGTGGTTTCATCTATTTTTCTTCTCATCTTTCATCCACATCATGGTAATCAACTCCTCACAGGTCAAAAAACTCTTCGAAGTACTCCTTTGAACATCTGCCTCCTTAAAGACATCCCTGCTGTATTCTCTGAGAATTTGGATCTCATCCAGTTTTGCTAGATAAAGACTTAGGAGTATTCAGTGAACACCCTATTAACTAATCAGGAGAGCAGAAACAGGTTCCTACATTTTTCACTAACATCTGGTCTGAGCACAGTGGGAGGGAAAAAGCCAGCAGCAAAGATCTGCATGCACTGGTTGCAAACTGGTAGCTGCTCTCCCAGATGAAACCATACATTTGAAGTATCATTTAAAATCTTCAGCAGGGAGCTATCATGCCATCTTTTATTTTAGTTATGAGGCATACAAATGAGGCTTTTGCTACTATCCTTCCAAAAGTACAAAGCGGAGCATTTCCCCCAGCTGTTGTGTTGAAAAGAGTTGCTTTAAGTTCCTGAAGCATACATAGCACAGGGAGACAGCAAAGACTATGGAGAGATTTGTTCTCTTAAGTGTCTAAAGAAGTTTCTGTGAGGGACCAACTTATTCCATAGTCAGCGTCAACCAGATTCTCATTAGAAACCTGATGCATATTGCAGAGAAGAAAGGGAATACAAACTTCCCATTCACTCTACTGAGTTTTGATACTGTTTCCTCTTGCTGAATTTTCCATCCCGTGCTGTGTTGTTTGTATTTGATTTACATTAAAATGTTCCTAAACCATCTTGTTTATTCACAGCAGTAGTAACTTCTCTGATCTCTCCACCTCTCCCCTTTTCTAAGCCAACCAAATTTCCTCATCCACATGAAGGATGAAGCAAATCATCATCAATTTCTATTTCTCTTGCTATCACTCATCTTGTCTTAATATCCTTCACCAAACTCTTATGGTGGCTGCACTTGAACCAAACCTATGGAGCTTGCCCTATATATTTTTATCATTTTATCTGCTCTTGGTCACCTTCTAAAAGGTGTTAAGACTCATTTAGAGTGGAAAATGGTGCAAGGCTTTCCAAGCTCAATTGAGGCACATGTTGCTCACCGAGATGGTACATACCACATCCCTGGAAAAATTCAGGGTCATGTTGGTTAAGGCTCTGTGAAAAGTGATCTAGTTGAAGTTATCTCTTTTTACATCAGGGAGGGCTGAACTAGATGACCTGTATTGATCCCTTCCAATCCAAACCATTCTATAAATTTTATGATTTTCATACATTTTCTCATACTGTATTCTCCTCTACTGCTTCTGCCTATCCTCGTCATTACTAATAGTCTATCTATTCTGTCTTCCTCAAATTGCCTTTTGCTTTGGGTTATGGGTTTTTTGTAAGTTTTCAGTGACAGAAACCTCATCTTCCTCTGTGTGCTTGAAGAATATTCATTATCATGCTGTAATATGCAATTTTGTCTGGAGACGGATGTGAATCAACCATAGGATTTTTCCACTGCCTTCAGAAGAGCTGCCCACTTATGCTGGTTGAATGCTTTATGTGTTCAAGCTTATTCAGTCAATGTCCTACATAAAGAGGCATCTGTGATTAGTCAGCAGTGTCTAACAGTGGAGGAAAATTCAGTTTTTATTCAGAAAGCTGAGTGACTTTGCAAAACTTTATCAGGGAAAACATTACTCTTTCTCCTCAGGGTGAACATTAATGAGAAATTTGTGAAGAAGGCAGAGACCTCTGTGTCTTTGGTTTGTCAAGATCTTTTGAGGCTGCTTTTTAAATAGCTGGGCTGATGCAAGAGAAAAAACTAAATTAATTCATAGGATTATAAAATGGTTTCGGTTGGAAAGAATCTTAAAGCTCATCTCATTCCAGCACCCTGACATGGGCAAGGACACCTTCCACTAGACCAGGTTGCTCCAAGTCCCATCTAACCTGGCCTTGGATATTTCCAGCTATAGGGCAGCCACAGCTTCTCTTGGCAACTTATGCCAGAGCCTCACCACCATCTCAGTAAAAAAAATAATTTTTGACTTTAACTAAATCTATGATAAAGCTTCTTTTTCCAATTTAAATCCTTGTCCCCTCACTTACATGCCTTTGTCAAATAGAAAAGAGTGAGCTTATCTGGAAAGAGATCAAGATGGGTAGAGATCAAAACACTCTTGGTGTTTTGGGATTGCAGAAAGGCTAATGGAAGGAAATGTATAAGAAACTTTTTGAATGGGCTAAATGAAGTCACAACCACGGTTTACAATAAAGTTCTTTAATCTTTTAGTTCTATCCTGATTTTCTCTATCCAGGAACAGATATTTCAAATTATTTTGTTTGCAGAATGCAGGAAGACCATAAATATATAAGATTTTTCTCCTGTGAATTTCACATATGTGAAATAGACTGCCTTTCTCCTCTATTGATTATATCTAATCTATAAGGGTAAAATTATATCAGGCTTTTTTATATAACTAAGACAATATAATATTATTATAAGACTGGCTTTACTTCACCCTCCTAAAATTATGCTTTTACTGGAATTCTGTTCCAAGAGGACCATGAAAAATGATGGCCTTCTAGCTTGATCACGTAGTTTTTGAAATAGTTGTAAGTCTAAAAGCACCGTAAAAAATGATGTATGACAAAGTGCGAAAATGGGAAAATCTAATTGTCACATTAATTATCTATTGACAGAAGATATACAGTAGGTGATGCAATGGCTTTGGATGTTCTTGTCTTTATTACCTCTTGGGGAAAGAGTTCAGATCATGAAATGAGTTTGGTGCTCTTGAGTGGACATTTGTCCTCATCACAAAACAACCCCATAATTCAGAGCGATGTAACAAAATTGGAGAGCTCAAATTGAGGAGGTTTAGAACCAAGAGCATCAGGGAGTGATAAATCAGGCTAGAGGTGCAGGGCAATGCCTCTTGGGGTGACTTTCACAGCATCTGTGAGACAATGCCATCTCCATTACAAATCATTTTGCCAGGCACACATCCTAACTCCGCATGCTGTAAGGGACCGATCAAGCTGGGAATAGTACTAAGAGGGAGGCTGAGTCTGGTCTAAGACACTATTCCATTCAACTGCCTTTCAAAGTTATGACAACAGTGATTTTCATATTGTATTAAAGTCACATTCTGTGATTTTCCCATTCCTCTGCTAATTTTCAGGGATTTTTTTCAGAGTCATAAACAATGAGCAGTGTGTGATGCACACTTGTATAAATAAGAGTCCCTAAAGGGAATGTCTAAATATGGCTAACTGCTGTAAGTATACTTAATTGAATTATATTAGCATAATTGTCTACATTAGATGCCCTTCTTTCAATTGCTAGCACAAATTCTGGCCAACACTAGTGCATATAGTTAGCTAACTAAATAGGACCTAATTATAAACTTCTTGTGATTTATAAGAAATACATGGACAGTTTTCTGTTGAATTTTTAACAGTTGGCATCAGTATCTCCATGTCACATTCTGAAGTGGCTGCAGTGGATATTTTCGTTTACTGTTTCTACAAGAAGACGTGCTTGCAGCTATCTTTCTTGTCACAAATATCACATCTAAGCCACCAAGAGAAATGTTCAACCTGGGAGAAGAATTTGACACAGTTGTGTAGTCTAAATCTTCACTATGAGACACTAATCTCTGTTGAGTCCCATATATTTCTTTCTGCATTTTCTTTGTTTGCTTGTTTCCTATCTGTCTTGATACAGAGAGGGTTCAAATATCTAAGTTTACAAATAAAAGACATCCAGAAACTATGTATTATAGCATATGTATATTGCATATGTATTATATATATTCATTCTTACATCTCAATCCCAAAACAGACGTTTTTTTGGATGTGTAAAGAAACTATTTTCAATTATCTGTAAAGACATCGGATTGCTAACATAGTTATGAACTGCCATGATAAGGGAATACAGGAGGATTCTGCACAAGGGGAAAAGGCTGTTGTGCAAAAGCCATCTAAAAAGGAAAACTTAAATTCTGCAATATTCCACCTTGACTTACAGCCTTCCCCAGATCACTTTTCAACTAGAGACAACATGTGATCTGCCACAGCTTTGAAGAAGGATAATTAACTGCCATATATTATGTATTTCTGAGAGACACCAAGGATACTTTTGCAAATTGTTATTACTTTATTTTATTTATTAGCTGGCTTTAATTATGTTCCTGTAGGAACCTGAATTATGGTCCAACTGCAGTACAGTCTGACAGTGGAATAAGTTATAGCTGCCACCTTCATGGGACTGCGGGCAACACAACAAAATTAAGTGATCTGTTTTCTTCTTCAAATCCTCCAGACACAATTAGATGAGAGAATAGTCAGAGACAGAAAAATCTTCAGACACAGAGCTGTGGTTTTTTAATTCTCTCAGCTAGGTCTGATAGCTAAATACAATCTTCTGTGATGGAATCAAAATGATTAATTAGGTAAAGGAGCTGCACCTAGCCTCTTGTGCAGTTATGACTTATGTTATCCTCACTGACTCTAACCTCCATCAGCTCTGCTCAATAAACTGAGGTTAAGCATTATAGATTATTGAGGAATTGGGTCATGATAAATCAGAATTAGTTTCCCAATTCAGAACTAAAGGCTGGTGAGGTGTTTCAGAGACAAGGCTCAATGCCTAGCATTTACAGAACTATTCTCTGCTGTTGATACTGAGTGGAAAAATCTTTACAGATGGGGTTTATCCCATCTGAATTTAGACATCAAGATGTTAGCTGGGAAACTAGGCTGCTTTTTGTGGAATGAAATACAGTCACTGGAAAGAGGCAGCCCATTCAGAGGGGATTCACCATACGCCAACCCTCCATGCCATATGGGAAAAATCACCAATGTCTCTTTCTATATTAACTAAAGAGGGGTTCTGAATGGCTAGATGTCATCCTCAAGTTCCACATGATCAAAGTCGAGTGAGATAAAAACAGACTTTTCTGCCTAAGACATTCAGATGCCTGAAATTGCTCATAGAAGATGTAGCAGAATCTCCTCAGGAGGTATGAGACCTCATTCTTCCTGAAGAGACTACCCTGGTACCACATAACTTTCAAAATAAGCATTTTGGGGCTGTTTGTGAAGACACTCAGAACCTGGAGCTCTCATGGGCTTGCTACACCTGAAAATACGACGATGCAACCTGTGTCTGTACCACTAATTTGCATATATCCCAGGAGACACCTGAGCACATCCTTGCTGCCAAAGTGCTAGAATGATGCCTTTCTTAGTTTCAGAACATAGAAGAGCAGTGCTTTTGTGACCCATTGATCAGCATAGTGCAGAATCTGGCATGGTCCAGGAATCACTTCCAAGAGCAGCTTGTGTGTGGTAACCCTGCTGTGAGGGCTAAGAGAGTTTAACAGTATAGAAAGAAGTTGCTCTGTGTCAGATGACTTCAACGGCAGCAAATGGATATATTTAATCAAGTTAATCCCTTTAAGACTTAATATTAGACCGTATCTGTGTCATCTTCTGCAACATTTTTTTGTCTTACAAACTGTCTTGAACCGAGGTACCCCTAAAAATACAGAACCAAGTCCACATTGATACTCTATGTCCCTAAGTAGGGAGGGGGGGTGTGAAATGACATAACCAACGCTGAATGATTTCCAATTGACTCAAAACTCAGGCATCTGCCTGAAAAAAACAAAAACCATCCCTCAAGGTTTCTCAGGGTGGTAATTTCTATGCTCTCTTACACAGGGAATGACTGCTTCATTCCCCTCTATGCAGCGTGCAGAATTGGAACAGACACAGATGTTTCCCCTTGTTATTTATTTTCTCATAGCTGCCATCTGTTCAGTGCAGCCTCTCGTTGTCCCTCCACCAATACTTAGCTCATAAACTCTTTGGACAAGTGCATTTTTTTTGTTTCTAGGATGCTTGACCTAAAATTTCTGTGGCAATACAGATAAAATAATAATAGTAATTACAATGGTATGAATGCAGACTTCAGCTTTCAGAGGCAAGAAACAGAAAATTCACTTTGAATGTGTACATGTATTTGCATTCCTCCGAAATAATCTTTCTCAAATAGAAATATAGCTACACAGTATCTAAAAACATACAGCAAAGCATTACTTTTGGGGCAGCATTTTTGACAAGTCACAAAATATCTCTGGATTCCCTTGAAAGGAAGAGAGAGTGGAGAAAAAACCATCAGATTTTAATGAACTAGAGTTATCCACAAAACTATAATACAATACTTTCCAAGTTTTACAGAGGAAAGAAAATCTACTTCTACCAAGACTATGCAAAATATAATTGCTTGAAACTCTGCAAATTAATCACAAAAGAAAAGTGAAAGGGAACATTTAATAACAAAGATGTAGATGTTTTTATTGTATTAATTATCACTCCAGGATAGACACAAATTACACTGACTACTTGTATGGAAGCTCCATGGAAATCACAATCTTTATTTTTGACAAAACTTATGCATATTCTATCTGTAAAATTTATAAATAGCAACAACAGTAAAAGAACTCCAGGGTTGGGAGGGTGGAGGGGAGGGGAATGTTTGGGAGCATATACTCTACTTCATGCCAGCTTCAAAAACGAATATTTAAAAGACTTATCCAACTACTTAATCAAGTGGTTCTGTTGGATGGTCAAGGACTGTGAACATCAGTGATTGAGCTGATGGAATTCTCTAGTAAGTCAAGGGCTGGATGTTACATCTCAGGTGCTATTACATGCTGGGACAGAGCTGCACTGCTCCAGGGAGGGCTCTGGGACTCAGCAGACAGACAGAGCATTTGTGAGCTCCTTGCTGGGATGGGGGAGTGTGGCTGATGGTGAAGCACTGGCACAGGATGCCCAGATTCGTGGTGGTCTCTAGAAATTGAACAACCTGATCAAGTTGAAGGTGTCCCAATTCATTGCAGAGGTTTGGGCCAGGTGACCTCTAAAAGTTCCTTTCCAACACAAGCCCTTGTATGATTTTATCACACAGCATGTCTGTAGGACATGGCACCTCTGCCAGCCAGACCTGGCAAGTAGGTTCAGAGGAGACAGAGCAGTGTCCCTGCAGCTGAAAGCAGGGCTGGTGCATGACTTGTACTCTGTTTGCAAAGCCTGCCTGCTGCCTGGACAGGACACAATGGGGAGAGGGCACCACGGGGTCAGAATTGTGAGTCCCCAGCATTGCCTGCGGGCCTGGCTCACAGACATGGTCACACACAGGCCTGCAGGCCCCACACACTAACCCTAAACCTACATGTCAACACAAAGCTGAAGGTCACATACCAAAGTCCCCAAACAGTCAAAATGTCCATTGAAATCAATGCCATTTGTTTCTGGGACAGTGAAATGACCCATGCATGCAGAGGAGGTGGCAATAGGTGTGTATCCACTGTCCTAGTGCTGGTGGAAGCTGGCTCTACCTTGGCTGCTGATGTAACTCATAGCATTTGAAGACCAGCCATGGAGTCCACATTAAAAAATACAGTATTTTCTCCACTCAGAGTTGCAGAAAAGGTATGGGAGGGTATGCTAAATGAAACAATAGGACAGAAGAATCACAGGGAAACCATGAATTGGGCCTTCAAGGAGCAGCTTCTGCATGAGAGCTGAAGGGAAGGAACTCCAGGACCTGTCCTGGAAGATGTTGTGTCAATGCTGCATTTTTGAACTACTACATGTTACTGTGGTCAGCTCCAGATGGGTGGGTCATGGAGAATTGCCATCAGGTTGTACTTTCCTTTTTTTTCTTCAGAGATCCCTTCAGTTTCCTCCACAGACTATCCTTCCTCTTCATCTTCTTCTCTATCATGGACAGTGAGGATTCTTTCCTTCTAATTTCTCTCACTAGTCCATGAAAGACATCATCAATGTAGAAACGGAGAGCAGCTGAAGTCTCGAAAAAAGAGCAGGAGTATTCTCTGGCTAGGCTCATTCCTTCTTCAGTTGAGACCTACAAAGAAAAGAAAATTCTATAAATATTGCCTAAGGCAAAAAAAATTAATCAACACAAGAACATTACAATATATATATATAGTCTGACTTATTTGATCCAGCAAACCACTGACCAGAAAAATAATCTGACAGCATCCAACAAAGAAGATTCAAGAGTGAAAGGATCAGGCTGAATTCATGAGGTATTTGAACAGAGCAGACTGGCAACATTCATTTACTCAGGTATATTATGTCCCTAATTGTTATGCATCAATTTTTCCATGTATTTCCTCTCTTTAGTACAGTAATCGTTTGGTTTGACAGTGCTGATACTTTTATTCTATAGGCTGGAATGGATGGCAAGAAAGACTTACAGAGAATTAAGGCCCTAGAAAATCCTTGTTCAGCATTAACCTAATCCTGGAGGCAACTTGACTCTTTAAGCATGCCAGCTTTCATACCCTAATATTTTTCAGTCACATTAATTTCTGAGCATGCTTGGAGTCTTTTCATCTTTGCAGGCCTAAAATCCTATCACTGAGCTCATACCTGAGCTGTATGAAGATCCAAACTCTATTTGTTTTTCAGCTCATCTTCCCTAAGTGGCCTTGTGTACCTACTGCTGTTGTAAAACAAGTGGGAAATGTGTCTGTATTTTGAGGAAGTGTATGAGCCTAGAAGGAAACAAGAAAGCTTTTTTTACTTGCCTGACTTCTGACGCGAGGATCATTTTTCTGAAATTTCTGTATCGGCTATCTCTTGACATTTGACCTGCCAGTCTTCTAAAAGGAAGGTTGTTCAGCATGCTGAGCTTCAAACATGTGTATTTGAATCATGTGTGATTCAAAAATGTGTGCTTCAAACAGAACTTAAATGCTGCCACTGCCTGCCACTTAACGCACTTTTTACACTTTGGGAATGCATCCAATAACACGCAGCAAATCTACAGCAAAACACAGAGCAAATCCTGTGAGCTTCTAAATGTTAACCCAGCTGGCCAGCCAACAGAATGTCCTTTCTTTTCAGTATTTGAACATAAATCTGAATCAATGAATTGTATGAATTTCATCCATGGTGTATATTCAAATGGTAGGTCAGAAATCTCAAGCTTTGTTTTTATTTGCATTTGAGTATCGTGATTTATTCAAGTTGCTTTCCAAACATCCTTATGAAAAGACAGCCTTGTGAAAGGCTACGTAAGAGGCTATGGAAAGTCTCCATTTCTACTGTCTACCACAAGACTCATTGTGATGCTTTGTTTTTGTTGAGTTTGTTTAGGTTTTTTTTTTTTTTCTGATTTCTAGCTTCATGCACTCAAAATGTCATTTATATTTATTAGGGAAATAAAGCCCTATGACTCAAGATACAAGCACAGTCTCTCATACCTACCATAAGAAAATGCCCTTTATGATTAAATTATGATGCCACCTCATTTCATTTATTCCATCCATGTAGGATAGATAAGGTGAGAAATAGGATTTGGGATGAAAGGGAAAATCAGTTCATTCCAGCCTGGAGCCTCAGAATTCCTCGCTATCACCTTTGCATTGAGTCACAAACTTTTTAACATTTGTAAGGATCAAGCCTCTATGCACCACGTACAACCTTAATTTAATTAAGAATATTGTGAGGGTAAGCAGGGAGGTTGATGCCAACCTGAGTAATACTCACTGACACAATGAATGATGGTTACCACTTTCCAACTGCTATAATTGCCAACCTTTTGCAAAAAGAGATGGGTAGCAATATGGTCCTTGTTTTTTCTCTGGGCAGCTGTGTAAGCAAAATGCATGATTCAATATGTCTATTGGGCACCATAGAGAAATTGATTGTCTGGATAGAAGACTATTTTGGTTTATTTTGGACTTTATAATGATCTTTTTTTCCCTTGCTATGTCTTGTTTGAGCTGAAAGAGGAAATTTTTTTTATTTTATTAAAGATGCTGCAATTCTGAGTGAAGGATTGCACAGAGAGTCAGTTTCAATGAAGATTACTTATATTCATTACCTAAAAGGTAGGAAAAAAGTCCTCATTAACTGAAAAATCCTTTTGTTAAAGAATGGTAAGGCTGTAAATATAATTAGGGTGTCAGCACAATAATGCTCAAATATAAAGAAACGCCCTCTCTTTTTATCTATGAATTTCTAGTCTTTACCTCACTTTGCTTCTCCTTTTTTATTTTTCTTTCTTTTTTTTCTTTTTTCCTTTTCTAGGACTAAAAAATATGTTTCCTCCACCATGCAAGGAAGAATAACTGCAGGGAAGACATACTATGCTCTGTAATGAAACACGACTGCTAAGAGCTGTGAGAAGTAGAGAATACTCAGGAGAATTAAATCCTGCAGAAAAACTTCTTCCCAATATCTTTGTGGCTGGAGGTTAGCAACCTGGCCAAATTCAGCTGGGTTTCTGTAAAAAGCAAGAAAAATTTGGTTTTGGACACCAGTTTCCTGCCAAATTACAGAGACAGCATTAAAGTTATTAATGGTGATATTTTACTTCAAAGCATGGTATTTTTCTTAAATCTTACCCTCAGGAACTGATTAACTGCTTCGACGAAATTTTATGAGCTAATTCAGCATGAGGAGGACACCTGGCACAAACAATTTCAGGGCGATTAGCTGTTGTTTTTCAGCTTCAAGGCGGAAAACATAATTTTTTAAAATGTAACATTGTAATAATTATCATTACTGCTTCCAGCACCAATGAATATAGCTATAGTAATTTAACTAATCTGTTTGCTGAAGAATCTGTAAATATAAAGAAGTGTCTAGAGGAAAAATACACATTTTTCTCCTGGTTCATCATTTGATCAAGAGGCTAGACACCTATGGAATGAGAAACAAGGGATAAAACTTGATGAGGTGACTGAGGCCCACATAATTCTAGGGATTTACCCTGTTCCCATCTTATTGCCAGAAGAGAAACTATATCTTAGAAATCCATTCCAGATCTGCACAGCCCAGGGACTTGTTGACAAATTGCAGCTTCCATGGGTCTGTGTCAGGGGAGGATGTGATCTGTCAGCATGACACAGACAGACAGGTCAGGGAGGGAGGTCATTCTATTGGATATATATCTGGGAAGCAGAGCTTTATATCTCATCCTTAGAGTAACCTTCCTTGATTGAATCTGGCATTGTTTCCAAGAATATAATTCTGGTCATATTGATTCCAACTTAGCTCATTTCTGTGTTGGTAAACCTTAAGAAGGCAATGAAGGTGGAGGAGGGGTTTATTGAACATAATAAAAAATGAAAAATTCACAGCTGACAGAAGTTTTCCAAGTTTGATTCAAACTTTCAAAAACTTTGATTTTTTTGGGTGGGATTTTGGTCAGGATTTACAGAAGCAGGACTTGAAGTTTGCAGTACAACCAATGAGCAAGCCTCCCAAATATAAAAAATGGGAATGAAGCCTCATGGATATGATGTGTCAACAGCTGGAAAAGTCTTCTTTTGTAAAGAACAGGATTCTGAGTGCCCATTTCTGAGGGCACATGTGAGTTGAGAGGGAAGATATACTTGTGACAACAAATAACTCAATCTCGTGTAGTAAAGATATACCTGTTCCAACAACATGTGATCAGCACATGGGACTATAGGCTGTATTGGGAATTTCTCATCTCTGCTTAGCTGAGGGCAGCTAGACCACAGCACAGCTTCCTCCTGAGGGGAAGCATTCATCAGCTACAAACCTCATTATATAACATTAGGATTCTGTTTGTGGCTTTTGCAAACCTCCCCTGGAAAATTACAAGTGAGATTAAATGCAACGCTGACAGCCTGAGAAAGCTGTGATGGATGAGCTGCCATCTTTAGGACAGCCAGTTCCCCACTAAGGTCAGCTCCTGCACAAAACCACCTGGGCTGGGTGGTAGGTGGGGAGGCACTGGCAATCATTGGCCCCCATGGGCAGACATAAAAATACCTGAATACCTGTATCTGAGAAGGAAAATGCACAGAAACGAAACAGATCAATAGTCTGCCTCTGCCCTTGGACTGTCATTAGCTGGAAAATCTCCATCAGGATCAGATTATTTTGTGTTCAACTTTGTTACCTCCATTGGTCACGGCAGCATCAGAAGGATCCCAAAGTAGATCTCACTGATGGAGATTGTACTATCAGAGTTAATAGCTTTCTCCTGGGTGAGTCAGTGGGGGTCTTCAGGCAGGGGAGTAATGCATTTCCACTTGTGCCTCTCATCCCTGCTGCAGCGTGGTCTAATTCAGATGGCTTTTGCAGTTTTCCCCTCGTAACTGGGACCTCCACATTGTCATGGAGAGATCTGGAGGCCAAGGGTGGCATGCTAAGTATTGCAAGGACTTGCCTCAATTTTTGTTACAGACTTCTACCCGGATAGTCATCATATAACTCAGTTATATAACTCTGGATAATTATATATCCAAAACCCTCTCTCTGTGAGTATTTTTTTTTTTAATTTTTCGGAAGGCACATGGTCTAGATCAGAGAAATAAGGGTACACATACTGCTCAACAGAGTGCTCACCTGAATCCCACTCAGGCAAATAGGAGGAATTTCTGATGGTTTTAATCATGATTTGCATTTCTGACAGGCAATAATTTATGAAATTTTTAAGGAAAATATGCTGAGTAGGGAGGAAAGTAGCATATTGAGCAGCCTTGTTTGAACCATAGTAAATAAAAGGAACAGGAGAAGCCATTAAAAGGAGTAGGAAAAGTTCTGAGTAATGTCCCGGAAAGATCCACATCCTTTCCCTCTGTATCTGGCGGATTTTTTTTCAGTTTCTCAATAAGTACCATTCCAGAAAAGAAGAACCAGGTGCCAAATTGTTTGTTAGCACCTGGATATCAGTTTAGAGACAGGCAGGCAACCAGGAAGAGTCCACAAACATGGTCGGGGCCCTCCCCATCACAGCCTATTCCTTCATCACCTCAGGACAAATACAGTAAGCTTTTGGTAAAGGCGTAAACCCACAACATATTACAGGGAAGAGCTTTGGAGATCAAAACTATTCACAATTTTCTCAGTCTCTAATAAGCAACTTTGCCAAAAGGAAAAGGGAAAAGTGATCTCATGAGTCTAGGAAGAGAATAACACTCTGAATAGCAATATGGAAAAAAATCCATTTTGAAGAATCCAAAAGAAAGGTGTTGACTAACATGAGCAGGGATCTTTTTAATCCCAGCTCTGACTACCAAGTTTATGCTTAAGACACTTCTACTGAGCTATTGTGAGTTTTTTCATTGATCATATAATCACAGAATAATTTAGATTGGAAAAGCACTCTATTATCATCAAATCCACCTGTTAATGCCAAACCCACCACTAAACCGTGTTCTGAAGTGCCACTTCCACCTGTCTTTTGAATATTTACAGGAAGAGTGACTCCACCTCTGTCCTGGGCAGCCTTTTACAGTGCCTGTCCACCCTTTCAATGAAGACATTTTTACTAATATCTAATCCAAGGCTTCCCTGGTCAACTTGAGGCCTTTTTCTCCCATTCTGCTGCTTGTTGCCTGAAACAGGGAAAAGCTCTTCACTTCGAGGGATAAGACTGTGTCCAGCAAAGGCTGAGCTTGCTGCTCCTATATTGCCACCTGCCTTTCTTACAGTCAAAGGCATTCACTGTAAATATTTGAACTCTGTTTTGAGAAGCATGCAGTGCAAACCACTAACCCAAGAACGGATCCATTATACCTACATCAGTTTTGACAGTTATTAATTTTTTTCCTCGGACAAGTGTTGTATCAAGAGGCATGGTGGCAAAGACTTCCTACAGGCTGGTATAAGGATCTCTCCAAGTGTGAAATGCTATTGCTTAGGTCAAAGCTCAAACAGTTGGCTATTACAGCAGTGGCTGGGGTTGAAAACATGAGCAGAAACATAAAAAACAAGAAAAATCAATCTTTCTGTCTTCTTAAGACAAGCAGTGCTGTTGGTATTTGTTCACATAATACATGTCATCGAATATCTTTTTAAAAGAACATAAGAAAGTGTTCCAAGGCATTTTACCCTTCTGTTTCTTCAGGTCTTTGCACTTATAAACTGCCTATCATATTCTTGCCACTGAGCAATGACGTTTCTGAAAGAAGGGGAAAAACCAAGATCAATTCAAAATCAATTTAGTCTGAAAAAAATGTTGAAGACTAGGTTTTCTGAGGAACCAGAGTGACCTTTTGTGGCCAGATATTCAATATGACTGTGTTTCAGGCGTAATCAAGTGGACACAAAATGCAAAAATGAAACAGAAATCCTTGTCATTAAAACCTCCTATTTCTATCTTTCTCAATGTCAAGCGTTCTACTTTCTTGAGGAATTTTAACTTACTTTTAAGGTAAATTATTGCTTAGAACTATAATGTTGAATTTTTTTCCTGAAAACACAATTTGAACCTTCATGTATGGTTCCATTCCCAAATGTAAACACTGCAGTTATCCATTTGCTTTGACCAGAATTTCACTGGAATTCAATACTGCTTTCCACTGTCATAAACCAGCATCTTTTAGTCAACCAAATAAGTGCACCTTACATTTCCCCCTCAGTCCCTGGGTAAGCAATCCTCTTTTTAGTATCCTGCACAGTTTATGAGTAACATGGTACAGAAAGGTGAAAAGAGAACTTCATGTCAATGCCATTACTCTTAAATCCATATGGATATCTTCAGAAGTAATTAGTTGGACAAACCTCACTTTGACTTCATGACAAGCAATTCTGCAAGCTCAGCTTTGCTGGCTTTCTTGATTATGAGACCACAGATTTAATTATTATCATGAAGTGTTGGAATTAGCTCTATTCCTCCTTCACCCTCTCTAGAGGGACATGTCTGGTAAGAGTTTTCCATGTTTTTCCTTTTGGCCTTGTCACTGTGATACTTTTTTTGCTGGTTTCACACTAAAGCATTTTTGGTGACTGGAATGGGGTCATGCTTGAGTGGCCATGGGTGTAAGCAGGATTAGCAATCTGGGCCAAGGAGAAGATAAAGTTTTGCTGGAGTTTGTGCCCTGAAGAGCCTGGATGCCATGGAAATAGCACATGGCCCAGCAATGCACATCTCATCCTCAGCTGCTCCAGGCTCTGAAGAAATTCACATTAAAGAGGTTCAGACATTCTTTCCCTTTCCCTCATAATACTGCTTTGGGAAGGAAGGAATGCACAGGAAGGGACATGCAGTTTTGTCAATACAGAAAATAACAGCATTACCTACCCCTTCTGTAATGATCTTTGTGCCTTATTTTTAGTGGATAGAGGGTAAGGAGTGTGGGATTGTAAAATTAATTTGCTCATTTTTCTTAAGGAAAGCCATTTAGTAGTCTTGACAAAAAATAAATTATTAGACAAAACCAGAGAGATTGATCTGTTCCAAATAATGTACTTCTCATGTAGTTAGTCACAAAGGTGTGACATGAAACACAGCTTAAAGTTTACTCTGAGCACAGAAGAAACATGCTCTTATTTGATCCAGGGAAACTGCAAATTGTTGAGGGTTTTGAAAGAAATCTGATGAAGCATCACCGAACACTTGTTCTTATGCAATTCACTATTGATCCCTGTTAGATTAGACTGATACTTTCTCTGCTATAATAATTTCTACAGTCTTACAAGAAAACTCTAAGATAACACTAGCTAATTTGTTTAAATATATCTCTCATGCATTTTCATTTGTAAAAAATTCTAGATTCAATTTACACCTGAATAATTTCTGCAGAGTTTTAGGATCTTTTGTGATGAAGATCACTGATATCTGTCTAGTCTTTTTCCTGGTTTTGGAATTTTTTTACGTTTTCACCTTTTGGACCCAGGATATTTTTGTGTCTTAGTAACTATTCCTCCAGGTAATTTCATTCCTGCTTTGGGGAAAAGTTTGAAATACAGTTAAACATCCTCCATGCAGTTGCTTGGCTGCAAAGCTAGCAAAGCACATGTTTTGGTCTCTTGTTTCCAACTTGTGACAATGTTATTTTATGATTTCACAGATACAATGCTAAATAACTGAATCAACATCTAATTTCATGTAAGAATCACTATGGAATCAGGATGCTGTCTGCAGGTTAGACTTTGAAGATGTTCTTCTCTACTACAGACTGTACTCTTTTGACTTTATCTTGTCAAAAGCATGACTGATGGGTGGGTTAAA
>VZTR01002311.1:19257-30508 GCA_013400775.1 Chaetops frenatus | reverse complement strand
CAAAGCGAAAACATCATCTTTTATTTTTTATTCAGGTGAAAACAATGTGCTCCAGCTATATCTGGACACAGAAAAGCTAAATGATTTTTCCACAGTGGTAAGAAGATTCAAGCCTCCTGTGCTAGGATGATTCCCATGTTCAGAGATTTATTCATATGGAGATGGTTTTACAAAGTAAATATACCATGAATCTGAAGACAGAGGATAAATACGTGCAGAACTGGAGACCAGTACATATTTGATGAAAATAACTTTTCAAGTCTCAAGGTAGATTCGAAATCAAAATCCCAGAGAGCATTCTATTGAAGTGGTGTACTGGAAACTTACAGTCTGGTATTATTCACAATCTTTGAAGAATATAAAACTAGGAATGGGCCACTTGCAAGGAGTAGAACTAATCTAGTGTGAACAAAGAGATGGATTTTTGGGTTCACAAGGTAAGAGGAAATCTCCCATTAATCTTTTTAATTTACTGCACTAGCAAGTGCTGTGCATCTTGGTTCATTTCGACAGGGATTGCAGGAATATATGGCTTTGGCAGATCCAGTGTGTAATTTGCTCGTATAAAACAAGACCATGGCTCAGATACAAACAGTGACTTAAACACTGCAGTCATGCAAATACACAAGTTGTAGAAGATAATCTGCTTCTCAGCAATGTATGTGCAACCTCCCAGGGGAAATTCTAAGGACCTCAATCTGAATAATAGGGTAAGAACATACCAAAAAACGTTGTCTCTGGAATTAAAATGGTTTTGTTTCATAGTTTTCTCGTGGCTATGATTACTGAGGAAGAGTTAACAGCAATGTTCAGCTGCACAATTTGCCTGAATTTTTCACTCTGTTCTGGCCAGGGTAAACACAAACCCATGGTCTCTTCCCCTGAGAATTTACTCAAAGTCATGCCCTGAGGAGTCAAACAGAAAGTGAGATTAAGAAAACACTGAACTAACTGTACCCAAGACACTGACATTTCCAAAGGTCTGTTGCATAGGCTTTCCTGTTCTTTTCATTGTTATCACTGATAGAGAAAATACTGAGATGAACACAAAAAGTTTATTAAGGAAGAATATATTTGGTTTTGCTTTTCACTTAGGTAATCCAGTTCCCTCTGTACATTCTGTGAGTAATGACACTCTTTATCTCAATCAATTCTGAAACCTTTTTTCTCTTATGTATGACTTTTGAGTTTACTCTTTAAAACTCTTCATCTATTATTTTTTGTAAACGAGGGATATACATTTAGCCTGTGCTCTAGGAATTACACTTTTCTTGTCCTTTTTTTTTCCATAAAGCAATGCAAAACTTTCAGGACATTAAAAGAATGGATTAAAGTATCATTTGGTAAAAGGAAAAAAAGATTAAAATGTGTCTTGGTCAGTATCCGAATACATTAATGTTTAGCTGTTAAAACTATATCTTTTTCTTATTATTTCCCTCTCTATATATTTTCTGTGCACTTAAGAGTTTTAATTTTCTGTCGTCAGTGTACAGTCTGGCACTCAATCTAGTGTTTGAGGTTGTACACTCATGGGTGGGCATGCATGGTGACGGAAGGTACTGACATAAGTTACGTGGTTCCAAGAGTAAACTTCAAATCCAAATATGTGATTTTATTGAAGGATTTGACTTACTGGCTCTAGGTGTCTGCGAAGATGATCCTTTTACTGAACTTAAGTGCCTGGGTTTATGCCATTACAGTGATCACCACTTTCATGAAGACACAGACTGAGTAACTTCTCATTAAAGTCAGTGGTTGTGACTCTCCTTCCACCCCCTGTGTTTTATCCCTCCTGATATTCTCTTTGTTCCTCTGTGAATGCTCCAAACTTTTGTCTCTGCAGATACCTTCCAAACCCTACAACTCTTCTGTCTCTTATATTGTGCCACTCTTTCCACCATGTGAAACCACTGGCTCTTTTTTCTGATGTTTTCCACTTACTATTGACTACAACCAGTCACATTATTCAGTGTAATTTAAGTGTTTGATGCACGTAGCCTGGCCTCTATTTCTCTGCTTGCAAACACATCCCGAGCAGAGTCATCATTTGTCATTGTACACCAGCAATCTGCAGCCATCAATTTGCAAGGCAAGGCTTGCTCCTGAATTGTTTATCTCAGCAATTACACACTTTGAATTCAAGGAGTGTAATTTCTGACCTGCAGGAAAGAAATTGTGTTCCAGGAGGAAAAGTTTTGAGGTCCTTGGGCTGGGAATCTGCATTCCAGGTCTCTCTCTGTGATAAAAAACTTTTTGGTGTTACCATTCATATTTCTTCTTAGTCAAAAGAACAGGACTGAATTATTTTTATTTTTTTTTCACTGAATCTTGCTTGACACAAATTATCAGCAATTTTTATTTTAGTAGTGTCAAGAAAATTACCAAAATATTAACAGTACCTGTTTCTTTGCATTTCTATTGACTAAATGTAGGAAAATAAAAATTCCTACACTTTAAGAATTTATTTTTTCTTTTTGGCCTTAAAAGAGTAGCCATTTAAAATAAACACCTTAAAAGCTCTTAAAGCTTAAAACTGGAATTTGAATTCGTGAACCAGAAAAGCATCCATCTGGAGTTCACCACACTGCTATGAAGTAATTTCCTATGAAGAAAATTTGTCTGGGAAACATTTAGGTATGATAAAGAAATAATTATTTCCAAGTAATGATATCAACACTGTCTGTTGTGCTTTCTCCTTCTCCTTTAAGGACACACTGTGAGAGGCAAATATCTACAAAAACAAATAAAAGAATCAGTAAATAAAATCACCTGTGGGAAAAAGACAAACAAACCAAAACACCTCTCCTTGTCAAAAAGACTAAAAATTGAAATTGCTTTTAAATCTATTCCAGTAAAACAATTCACAGAGTTATTTTGTTGCCGAACTCAAGGTCAACCTTGAGCATCTGAAGTCATGCGGTTGCTGCAGACATTAAATACCTTCTAAAACAAACTCTTCTCACAGCTTCACCTAAGACTTTCTGGCATGAAAATTTCTGAGTGACATCAGTCAGGAGCTATTGTTCATGGTGGAATTCTTCCTATCAAAAGTTTATTTAATGGGGAACTAAACAGGACAGTTAGTCTTAGAAGGTTCTAATGTAACAAGAGAGAGGAAACCAGCTCTTCTAGGATATGATTGATCCCATCATAAAATAATTGTCTAAATCAATTAAAGAAGTTAATTTGTAATGTTTTTCTTTTTTTTTTTTTGCCAGCCAAGTACTTTTAAAATTCCCTATTAACCTTTTAAAGGTCTAAGTTATAAGGTAGATAATTTGCAACACTTGGTTGTACAGAAATGTTGATTATTTAGCTCAGTGAAATAGGGTTATTGCTCATGTCTCTGCAAGCATATTTGGATCATTACCCCACTTTTCCCTTCTTCAATGTACAGTGCCATCCTTTATTGCACTGCTTTGAACTACAGTTCTACAACCTTAACAAGGTCCTCAATTTTTTTTTTACTTTTTATTCTTAGAAATATTACACATTAACTAAAAGTTAAAACTAATATTTTCCAAGACATTAGTAATCTCCTTTCTGTACCCAGGGGAGGTACAACTTGACACAAAACCTGCAGTGAAAACAAATACATTGATGTACACATGTAGATCAGAGCACGCAGATACAAATTTATTTTCTTTGCTCTGTATCATACTGTAGATAAAAATAACATGTATCTGATGATCAAACACATGTGTACAGACATATATATTTATTTTCTCTCCATTGTTTCTGTAAAGGCACTTAGCAGAACAATCAGATGTCTTGACATGGGGAAAGAAAGGAGATTTTAGTTTTACAATGCTATTAGCTTCTCTGATGAACTTCTAAAGTAATCTAGGAAAGACATGTTCATTAGAGTCTCATTACTTGGCTGGGTAATTGCTGTTCGTATCAGAAACACAAATCACGAGAAAGGCTTATTAAAACAACCTATTAAAAATCTCAGACAGACAGACTGCTCTGCAGTATCTGCCACTAAGTCAGGTAAGTAGTCCCAAGGAAATTACAAAATTGGAAAGCCTTGTTAAAGTTATTTTGTTACCTTTCTGCTTTTAAGAATAGAGCTTTTTCTTCCCTTACTATTGTCTGTTTATGAATATCTTATCCCATCTAGTGTGCAGTGAGTCAAAAAATAGGATATCTATCATTTCCTACAGCAGATAATTTCATACACTAATAGACTTCAGTGCTAGGAACTTTATTTGTGCTGTTTAATCTTTATTTTTCTTGGTTTCATCCTCTCACTTTTTAACTCTTCTTACTCTTCTCTGTCTGCCTGCCTTAAGCTGATCATCCTTTGTCACAACTGGTCACTGCACATCACCTGTCCTCCTGCTAACCTAACCCTCTCTCTGTCCTTATCTTCTTAACAGGTTCATATTTAAATGCTTATAAATATTAAGACACATTCCTTATGTTCCTTACTAGTAAGACAATGTTAAGTATGGTGATATCTTGTTCTATATATTTATAAACTAATTGTATTTAATTAATATGACTGCCTCTCATCATTAAAGTACTAAAAGGTGTCAGTAAATCACACAATGCCAACAAACCTCCTATCCAGTATTCCTCAGCACCACCCCAACACTTTAATGGGTGAAGAGAACACCTGGCACCTGTGAAATGAAAATTTAACTCAAAAAAACCACAACATCTGCCCAGAAAATACCAGAGGGACATTCTCTCCCTTTTTTCCTTCACAGGTTTAATGTATGATGGTAAAGTTTATAGGCAATGTAATGATTTTGCAGTCAAACTTATAAATATACCATTGTTGACAGCTTTTAAATTTTTCATCAGTTACATACTAAGATGATGTGGAAGGACATATTTGGTAAATATTTGATGAATGTCATCAAGGGCAGAGTTACATTTCTAAGAACTTTAAAATTAGTAAAAGAAAGTTGTAGGATTTTTTCTCTTTGAGCCACAAATCTTCTACTATATAAAAGGTACTAAGGGGTACCCTAGGAAATGTTTAGAAAAACAGTTGTAGATAACTAAATTTGTGTTGTTACCTCAGGAAGTAAAATGTTGTTATTTTAATTCCACTGGGGACTTTAATGGCATTTAAAAAGAGTGAGGTAGTAAATATTCTTCATAATCTCAGGGTAAGGGTTTTGTGTGGCATTAGTTTATCATAAGAATACAGGCAGAATTTTTCTAATAAACTGTTTCTGTCCTGATAAAAAAGCAATAGAAGAAAAACTAAAATTTTATTTTTAATTTAAAATGAGTTTTTTTTGCTCTGCATCAAAAAAGGTGTGGCTCTGCTATTTAAATAATAGACCTTTTCACTTGTTAGTAGTCATTATTTGTACCCACAAAAAATGATTTTAAAAATAATTATCACAGCTTATAATCCTATCAGTAAAAATAAAAATTGGGTGGATGAAGCTAATGCAGAATAAGCTTGTAGGTCTCAACATGAGATCAATAAAATTAATTAAAAGATAGAAATTTTATCTTTAAGCTACCTCTCATACCCAGGTATTCTGCTAAGATTATGTTCCTTTTTTCCATGGTCTCTGACCATCAATTATGTTTGATTTCAGGAATGTTATATGAATAATTTTACCATGGACATTCTTACGTAAGAAAATTACCATTATTAAATGCTTACTTCTCATATGTCCACTTCTGTATATAATTACATATCATATTTTCCATTGAGTCTTAATTCTGCCCATCTCTCTGCCCATTCAGCCTCATTATTGAAATCAGTAACACTTTCTTAGTTGAATTACTAATACTTTCTTACCTTCTAAATTTTTGTTAACCATACTTGACAAGGTTGTTGGATGGAGACTTTTACCTTTTGGAGAACCCTGTCTACCAATGAAGAGAGATAACATCAGCTCCAAACTCTTCTACCTCAATCCCAGGCTCAGCTGAGGATCTGAAGTTCTTTATACTGCCAGCTGGGCCCATAAATAATATGGAAAGACACTTGGAAAGTAACACAGCAAAAGAGACCCAAAATGTTAAAAGGGAAGAATTCTCTGTGACACTCAAAGACCTATCCATGGATCTGCTTTCAGTGCCTTATGAAAAAAGGTCGTTTGGACTCTCTCTATATCTGGCTGCCAAGAAAAATAAAATGCTATCTGCAAGTTCCTCTTCAGTAGGTAGGCATTAAATTTCACCACAAAGGGTGTTTTGCAATAATTATTTGACTAACTTGAGCAGCTACTGTATATAGGGCCCATGGTTGAAATTAAAAAGAGACAAATTGAAATGAAAAGCTGAGTCTTAGCCAAAGCTGAAAGAATGCTGCTGATACCATCTGCTAGTACAGCCCACAGGAACCAGGAAACCACAGAATTAGCTTTATGTGAGGAATTATGTTTCATCTGCTTTTTAGAGAAGATTAACAGGAGCCTGTTGTCCAATTGCAATATCAGTACCCATCTAAAATCACTTCTGATTTTCCTAGGAGTAATTTTTAAATCTCAGTTGAGAAGCATAAATGCTTTATCCAAATGACCCAACTCTTGCTGCACTGAAAACCTAGGTGAAACCAGTAGCCTTGTAAATTTTCCAGATGTGCTACTAATGATTGAATCATAGGAAACAAAAAATTATTAAAATCTTGAAAACTGTTATTTGTGAGAATGAATGAGCTATAATTGTAGATTTNATCATAGAACTGATTCCTTTTGATTGAAAAAGACCTCTAAGGTCATTGAGTCCATCACTGCCAGGTACATTACCAATGCCCGTTCCTAAGTGTCGCTTCTCCCCAGGGATGGGGAGTCCAAGATGGCTCTGGACAGCCTTTTCCAAAGGTTTACAGTTCTTTCAGTGAAGAAATGCNTTTTCTTTTCTTTTCTTTTTTGTTAAGTCCAAATAATTCTTTCAGATATGAGATTCATTGTTACATTAAGTATTCAAAAGAAAATATTTTTGGTAGACAGTGGAGAAGTAAGACAAAAAAAACCAACAGACTTTTATTTCTATATGAAAATCATAGAACTGATTCCTTTTGATTGAAAAAGACCTCTAAGGTCATTGAGTCCATCACTGCCAGGTACATTACCAATGCCCGTTCCTAAGTGTCGCTTCTCCCCAGGGATGGGGAGTCCAAGATGGCTCTGGACAGCCTTTTCCAAAGGTTTACAGTTCTTTCAGTGAAGAAATGCTCCCTAAGATCCAATCTAAACCTCTGTTGACATAACTTTAGACCATGCCCCTTCATCCTTTTGCCTCTCCTCCTGTCCCTGTTCCCTGGGAGCAGAGCCCGAGCCCCCCTCACTGCCCCTCCTGTCAGGGAGTTGTGCAGAGCCAGAGGGTCCCCCCTGAGCCTCCTTTTCTCCAGGCTCAGCCCCTTTCCCAGCTCCCTCAGCCCCTCCTGGGGCTCCAGCCCCTTCCCCAGCTCCGTTCCCTGCCCTGGACACGCTCCAGCCCCTCAGTGTCTCTCCTGTCCTGAGGGGCCCAGAGCTGTCCCCAGCCCTGCAGGTGCCCCAGCAGTGCCAGCACAGGGGACAGGCCCTGCCCTGGGGCTGTGTCACACCCTGGCTGGGACAGCCCAGGGACCATCGGCCTCCTGCCCATCCCTGGGCACCCCTGGGCTCCTGTCCAGCCTCTGGCACAGCACCCCCAAAGGGCCCTTTCCAGCCCCTCTGGCTCAGCCTGGAGCTGCAGGCCTTGGTGACACACAAGGCCAGGACCCGGCACTTCCCTCTCTGTTACCCCTTTACAAAATTGGCCTCAGCCCACGGCTCCAGCCTGTCCAGATCCCTCTGCAGAGCCTTCTTGCCCTCCAGCAGATCCACACTCCCCACACCTTGGTGTCATCTGCAAGCTGCCTGAGGGTGCACTCAATGGCCTTGTCCAGATCATAAACAAAAATATTAAACAGAACTGTCCCAAATGCCAAGCCTTGGGTGACACCACAGTAACCAGCCACCAACTGTATTTAACTCTATTCACCATCACTCCTTGGCTTTGACCGTCCAGACAATTTTTTACAGCACAGCTCTGAGACTTGGGGGTTCAGATGTGGCAGCACAGGCATGCTGCATAGAGAGTAATGGTGTTCTAGGGGAAACTATAAAAATTCCTCCGGTGATTTTGGAGACCAGCAGAACATTAATATGAAATGGATGTGATATGAAAAGAATGAGAATAGCTCTAGCCATAGCTATGAAATAAGTGTAGGAGGTGACTGGAAGAGAGGTTTTTACTATGGATTTTTATTATGGAAGACTTAAAACAAACATTACATGGCCAGAACATCTCCAGCTAAATGTCTGATGTTGAACCTGAACCCTAAACTCTTGGATTCTGTCTCTGATGGCTTGGTGATTTGAAATGGGGCCTGAATTACTAGCAAAGTTGGATATTGTCCTTGACCTTAACACCTACAGAAAACCTTCCGTATACTTTGACTGCAGAAATTCACGCAGAGTAAGGGAAGTTTATAACATTCAACACTGAGATTTGCGTTTTCCTAACTGTGCTAATATCATGTGTTTACCCAAAAAAAGCAACTGACACAAAGTAAAATGTGAGCTAGTCTTTTTATATCAGTCGTTGCCAGATGCTGGTTTCTCAGCTAAATGAGAGTCCCTGCTAGCTCCACAGTTGATTTTGCTAACTGCAGTAGCTGTATGGGTACACTTTTCTTCAGAGAAAGGCCCTAAGGCTTATTTTGATATTCCTCTGTGCTGTGCTTTTTGTTTTGCTTTCTCTTCAAAATTAAAATCTTTACTTACAGGTAACTGTACTTCTTTGTACACTTTGTGTGTGTGGAGTGGGAGGACTTTTAAAAATCATGTTTTGGGGTGTTTCCCTTCAGGGAATGTCCCACACCATTATGGACTGTAGGATAAAGAAGCCTTTGTGTTATTCATCTAGAACTGGATGTGGAAACCCCAGTGGTGTTGGTAGGGGACAAAATAAGTTTTGAGCAAAGAACAGTCACGGTTTGCAGAATCACATTCTATTTTTCTGATAAATTTACACATAGAAACCCATCAGGAGTTAATCTATTTTTTACACAAGGTCTGCATTCCCATTCCACTATATTTTAGAGAAAAACAGGACAGGTACTAAATGAGAAGGCTTTCACCAAAAGAAATGAGGTCTAAAATAAGGCATTGTGTCAAGAATAGGATAAATTCAGGGCTCCAATAAAGTCAGTTGCCAAATTTTGTAACTTATGAATTAACTAGCAGAGCACAGCTCTTTTTCTGCTTATTCTCAGTGTCAAAAGATTTCTAGCAGTAACAGACAGATTCCTGACTTTCATGTTGTATAAAGAGGCCTACATCTTCAGTAATTACTAACCCTGCAATTCATCACTTACAAAAGAGTTGCCAGTGATTTTTTTCTCACTGCTCAGAGTTTAGTCAAGATGTTGTTCTTACCCATGAAGGATTTTTGCCTAATGCACAACCTGTAAGATTAATATCTTTGTGCTCTTTTAAGGACAATATGCAATTTTCAGTTTACTTATTAACAAAGAATGAAGCACAAGGATTAAGGATAGTGCTGAAACAAAGTTACTATACTGTGAATTATTTCTGAAGTACCCATTTCCTGGATTTCCGGTAAACAATGAAACTATTTACAATGCCAATTGTAAACGGCAATTTACTAACACTATGGTATCTTGTTTCAGATCATGTTAATCATAGAAAATTTAACTCTGAGTGTTACTTCCTTGTCTGGCAACCTAATTGAAATAGTAGCTAGAAAATTCCTATTTCTCTTCCTTTTGAGCCTATTCTAGAAGATGTATAAAATTATATAACAAAGTATTAAGCAAGGAGATAATAACTGACATTTCAGATCTAATACATAGTTAGAAATGAGATAATTTTATATTTTAGCAGATTTATTAGTCTGAAAAAAAATCATTTGAAGCAGTAGGATTTAAATAATGATATTCATATTAAATTACTTTCTGAGCCTGACCTCATCCTAACATTGCCCTAAATATTTTTTAATTTTTTAATAAGTGAGAAAACTACACAAGAAAAAAATAATTAAAAATTCCTGATGGCATCACATAACCACAGTGTTGTAATTTTTATGAATAAGTTACACCCTTTTTACCCCCAGGCTGTCTGTGCTACTTTAAGCCCATTTAATATTTGGAACAGGAACGCCCCATCACACTGTGCAAATTCCAGGTGTGAAAGATGGGTTTAGTTTAAGACAGTGGGACTATTTTCACTGACTTGAGTGGGGTTAGGATTTCCCCCCATGAATTCAGCTTTTAGTATCTTCTTGTTTTGACTTCACATACAGCCGAGAGCAAGGGTTGATGTATGAGAAGCATTTGGACAGCAGTAGCCTGTGGAAGTATCATTACACATCTAAATCATAACAACTTTCTTTTTTCTTCCTTGCTTTCAGGGGCTGTAATTTGCTGGTCGTCTACAACAATATTAAATTGTTTTTCCCTTCCTACATACACACTGAGCAACTCAAGTTCTCTGCACTGAGTAGTGGAGATATAGGTTAGTCTGAAACTTATTTCATTTCTATTCCTCATATATGTCCTTTTGCTCTCTGGGAAAGGAATAAGCAAGTTCTACTTGCTTTATGTTGTAGAGATTGAGAAGCAATTTCTATTATATTTTAGTGAATGTCATGATGGGACATGTAGACTGATCAATCTCTTCCAGCAAAGCTAGAAGTCTGTACTTCCTTTACTATTCAAATGTTATGCACAAACTGAAACCGAAAAATATTTTGTCTTTTTCATTTTTTTCCTCCTAAAGCTTTTCAGTGTTTCTCACAGGCTCATTTTACCCTGTTTTTCTTTTTCCTGGGCATGTTTCCCAGGAACAGGGAACGGATGGGAGATACTAGTATTTCTAATCAAATGTTGGTCTTAAGAGGTCATAACAAACTTAGCTCACATTTTAGTCAAATGTTGTTGCTGAAAGGGCTAGATTGAAATCCCTGTAACTGAAACTACAGGACCTGTAAAATGCTATGTCTGTTTTTTGAGTTTTTCTGCATTTTCTCTCAATATGTTTCTTGGCCAAATATTCAGTTCATAGATCCAGTTTTAAATACCTCTTTGCTTTACTTGAATTTGCAAAAAAAAAAGATACAGAATGAGTACAATATCTTCAAAACCAAAAAAAGGATCAGGACAAAATATTCCAGGATGAGTTTCCCTTTCTCCTGCTGTAAAACTATTTCCAGAATTTAAAAAGCAACCTTTTCTCAACAATTTGCCTGCACTGATATAATTTCAGGAAAAAAAAAAAAAAAAAAA
>VZTR01002290.1:62092-72108 GCA_013400775.1 Chaetops frenatus | reverse complement strand
ATACATATATATATACATACACTTCACTTTCCCTGTTTATGTCATTTTCATCTCTTGGCCACAGTAGGATAGAGAGGTCTTTTTTTTTTGTTACACAAAAAACACCTGCCTAGCATTCTTCTGAATGACATTCCTTGTCAATCACTATTTCTGCTATTCTTGTTTCTCAATCTTCACTTCTATCCACTTTCTCCATTTTTACCTTGTTTTCACCTCTGTTTTTCCTCCATTTCTTTACCTCCTATCATCTAATTCTTACATCTGATCTCCTCTATATTTCTGTTGTGTGGATGATACTGATCTTTAGATGTCACAACATTATTTCACACTTCAGTCAGAGCAATAGGACATGTATTCCCACTTCAAGATCATTGTTTCAAATCCACTTGCAGACTCAAAGACAAATGGACAGCATTTTCTCCAAATGACTGAAATAATAATGTACCTTCTTTTAAAAAAATAAGAATTACAAAATGTTTGCACACATTATCTAGGCTATAAAAATACAGTAGGCAGTTTACATCATACTCTAAAGACAGGAAACACCTCCAGAGAGCAGGACTATGGAACAGCAGGCATTCCATATTTTGATAAAGATACTCCAGAGGTTTGAAGATATAATTTCTGCAAAACAGTGACAACCAAAAACCTGTCAGAGGGTGATGGGGAAGGAGATAAGAAATAAAACATGAATATGCCTTCCAGTGTACCAGACCAGAGGGGGGGAAGGGAGGATAAAGAAAAAAACCTGTACAAGACTTACGTCCCTTATCTGAGCACTCTGTATAAATATTTCAGAAAGTCTAAATAAAAAGAGCACTCTGTACAAATATTTCAGAAAGTCTACTCATTTTCAGAATTATACAGCAACAGATTTTTAAGCATTTAATTCAATGCCAGAAAACTGGAATCATGTATTTCAGACCCTGACAGAAGATAGGAACAAACATGCTATCTTAAGTCATACTATCATGGAAATGAAACTTCCACACACTAAGTTATTTACATACAATTTCTTAATTAAATCTTTTTAAACAAAATTCCTGGTAGTATGTCAAATATTCATCTGATCTAAAGATTGTATTCATTTCCTTAAAAAGTGAATGAGCTTTCCTTCACTTACTAGTACAGGCCTCTGGCTGTGTTTATACAACATAACACTGCACTGGAAAAAAAGAAAAACACCAGCTTTTATATTTAATGACAAATTTATTCTAAAAGCAAATTTCTTTTCTGTCTCTCCAGAGAGACTTTGGTAACATTCTGGAAAGCAACAAATATCTCTATAATACTACTAATGAGTAGTAATTTATTAAATTCTTCCTACTATAACATTAGATGATATTTAGAACTTGACCTCTATAAAAGTGCTTAAAAATGAACTATCAATTTTTTTTTAAATAAAAACTTATAGGCATAGACTGCCACCTAGTGATTTTAATCATGTACAAGGAAAAAGAAACTAAACAAATGAAAAACAATCAGCTTCCCTCTTCCAGAACAGGAGAAAAAAACACATTCATTCCTTCATATTTTATATCAACATATAGAAACAAGCTCGTATTATATTACTTGCATCACCTATTATAATTTGATGGTAAATTCAGGAGGAGGATGGGGAAAGAGTCAATGTGGATGTAATCTTCCTCTTAAGATTCATCAGGTTGGCTGGTTGTCACTTCCATCTGGACTTCCTCATTTTACAAGGAGTCTGGCCTGTTCATAAAACAAGCATTCCATCTAGAATTTATTTAATCTCTGAGACTACACTGATAGGCAGATCCCTCAAACTACTGTATTCTTCCAGTTTTTGCACTTTCAGTCTTTTCTGCTTCTCCTCAGCATTGTAACTATATTGTCAGTACATCTTCTAGTTCATCTTTACCATTCCCCCTTCATTCCTTGCCTGTTTTCTGCTGAATGTCACTATCAGTGAAGAAAGAAGCTGTTACCCATGTCCTCTTATCTGCCTTACAAAACTGAATTACCATTCTGTAAATAAGTCCTAAATTCAGGACCATATCTTCAGACTCTCCTTCTGTTCAAACTCATATTTCAGATACTGCTTTTCATTTAATTATGGGCACCTCAGCAGCATCATAAAGAAATTTTATTTTTCCTGTGTATTGGGTTTGTACAGCCAGGTTTTGATAAAAGGGGAAGGAGATACACTGGTGGCTTCTGTGAGAAGCTGCCAGAAACTTCCCCTATGTCCAAGAAAGCAATGTCAGTCAGCTCCAGGACAGACCCACCTCTGGCCAAGGATGAACCCATCAGCAAGGTCAGTAATGCCTCTGTGATAATGTATTTAAGAAGGAAACCAAAAAAAAGTTATGGCACAGAAGTGACTGCACGCAGAGAAGAGACTGAAAATAGTGAGAGGAACAGCCCTGCAGAACAGCCCAGGGCCCATAAAGCAGCAGGGGGAGGAGGTGCTCCAGGGGCCAAAGCAGGGCTGCAAACCCTGCAGCCTGTGGTGGATACCAGGGCGAGGCAGCTGTGCCCCTTTAGCCCATGGAGGGTCATGGCAAGGGCAGAGATCCCCCCTGCAGTCCCTGGAGGATTCCACGTTGGAGCAGGTGGATACCTAAAAATTAAAGGTTGTAACCCCATCGGAAGCCAGCACTGGAGTAAGCTTGTGGCAGGACCTGTGGCCTCGCAGAGAGAGACACCCATACTGGAGTAGCTTTGCTGGCAGGGCTTGTGACCCTGTGTGGGACCCACACTGGAGCAGCCTGTTCCTGAAGGACTGCACCTTGTAGTGAGGACCCACACTGGAGCAGTTCATGAAGAACTGCAGCCTAGGGGAATGAGTCATGATGGAGAAGTTCATGGAGAACTGTCTCCTGTGGGAGGGACTCCATACTGGAGAAGGGAAAGCATTCCTCTCCCTGAGGAAGAAACAGTGGCAGAGACAACAAATGATGAACTGATCATAACCCCAATTCTCCGTCTCCCTGTGCAGCTGTGGGGGAGGAAGAGGTAGAGAATCAGGAGCGAAGTTAAACATAGAAAGGAGGGGGGTTGAGGCAACATGTTTCCTACTCTGATTTTGATTGGTAATAAATTCAACCAATTTCTGTAGGTGAAGTCTGTTTTGCCCATGGCAGTAATCGGTTTGTGATCTCTCCATATCCTTATATCAACTCATGAGCCTTTTGTTATATTTTCTCTCCCGTGTCTAGTTGAGGAGGGGAGTGATAGAGCAACTTTGGTGGGTACCAGCCTCCAGCCAGGATTAAACCACCACATCAAGTCATGCCTTCTTCACCTCCTTTTCTCTCAATCACTATCAACATCTTCAGTTCACTTTTCACCTAGACCTAAACACCATAATCTGTAAAAAAACCTTTCTACTAATGTGGGAAAAAAGCAAAAAGCTTTTCAAATTTTTCCTTCTAGCTGACACAATTTTCCTCTAGCAAGTGTGATCTTTGCAATGGTCTGAATGAATGTGAAGAGACAGTTTCCTACCTCATTAATTCGATCTCACCAGCACTTTATATACTTACCCATTTTACTTTACGATCACATGAAACAAGAGCACTTCTTAGTTTTTCCTCATAAAATCTACCCTCTTATCCTGAAGAGGCAGTACCCTTTTAGAGCAAATGGCAATACTAGTTTCATTAGTTCTTGTTCAATATTCATGTAAGTACTTCCCCAATTCTCATGTTCCCTCTCATGCTTTAAAGGACTTCTTTCCAAATATTCCCAAAGTCACATCATAGCTTCCTCAAAAACCTCATTAAAAATCCTTGTTATTATATCCATGAAATAAACCTGATTCTAGCTAGGCTGCTGATGTGCTGTGACTGCTAGCTATCATCCTGATCAACACAGTGTAAACAGTCCTTTGCACTCCCTCAACAGACCCCCTGTGCTCTGTCAGGCCAGTCAGGGCTGTCACAGAGTCTTGGAACAGCACTGACACTTTGAAATACACTAATAAAATGCTACTACAAAGTTTAAACAATCTCTTTCCTTTATTACAATATTATACGACCATCTTACATCAAAAAAAAATCATCAAATAGCCCTCAAAGCACAACCCTAACAACATAAAGTCTGTCACTTCTGTCTTTTAAACTGGAGACATTCACTAAAACCCAAGGCTGCTTATAGAACTCTCTGCTCCTGTTACTTATTTCCCAGACAATCTCTTCTGTTGCCTGTTTCCAGCAACCGGTTGCTGTCTCAAATGGTTGGTTTTCATACGGAGTCTAGTACACACAGTCAACGTCTCACACCAGTTACAGAATTGTAACTCAATTTCAACAAGCAGCATTAAAGATCATTAACAGAAATTCTAGCCAAATTATTTGAACATTAATGTTTAAACTAGAGAGCAAGAGAACATCCACATAACAACTGAAGCAGAGAACAAAAGACAACAAAATATGGCTGTGTTTCTGAAACTTCTTGTAAGTATAGTCTTCGTCCTCTCCCTTTTTTTGGTTTACTCAAAAAAAAAGTGGATCTTTGCTCTCCAAGATGGCTGTAAAACATCTTTATTATCATTAAATAGATTTAATCACTTGCTGCAAAAGGTCCCAGTCACCTCTGTGCCTTGAAAGTAAGCTGCTGAAACTTAATATGTGATAACCTCCTCTTCTCTTTACTAGCTCAGTGGGGGAGTAGCGATTGCCAAATTAAAAGCTGTATTGTGTTACTGTCTCCACAACTATCTTCCAAGACCTGTAAAATGCTATGCACTAAGTAGCCTGCCATACATGAAACATTGATTTTATGGTTTTTTAACATTCCAGTAACAGGACTTCTCACAGCAAAATGGGTAAAAAAAAAAGAGAAGAGATGTTAATATGAAACAGATTTAAAAATTAACTTACCGTATTTGTCTCGCAAGCCAACTGTACATCTGAAGACTCCACCAAAGGCCACGTCTTCACCAAATACAACTGAAAATAAGAACAGTAGGGGAGGCTAACATTACTCCAACACATCTTACTTTTAAATGATCATGTTTCAAAGGCTTTTATATGAGACACTAACAAAAGTAACACCTAACATTTCATTTCACTTTCATATTTATCTAGATCTAAGCATTTCTCATGCACAGCCTGACTATAATAAATGAAGAACTAAGGTTAATGAGGAATCAGAACACCAACACACGTCTCAAAACAGAATTCATGAAACTGATTCTGTTAGGCTTTCATTAGCTATCTATTTTTCTGAAATATCCTATAATAACAGAGTGTCTAAAACTAAATGAGTAAAATTCCAAAAAGCAATTACATTTATTCATTAAAAAGCCATTTAAATCAAGCCTTGTGCTTCAACTGGTAACCATTTACATTCTTCAGCCACAGATTTCAATAAATATAGTGTTTTGAAAACAATAAGATTGAAGTTTTTTTCAAAATACCAATCCAATATGAAACGTCAAGCCTCTCCAAACATACTTGCCAGATCCCTGAAGAGTAACTTCAAAGGAACTTTTCTACAGAAAAAAATACTATTTAACAACTAGGACAGTTCTCAGTATTTAACACTACTATTCTTGCAGTCAATAAAGTTTTATCACTATAAGTGTTTGCCTTTAAAACTTAGCTGCAGATCAACTAATCTGTTCAGGTTTTTTTCTTTGAATTTAGGGAATGGCTATGTCTAATTCTTCTTAAAATAGTTTTGTTATCTGTTTCACAGAGATAAGTATTGCTCATTTCAAACTTTTAAGCATGTAAGATGTGCAGCAGTATCACTAATAGCTGCTTGCATGAACTAGGGTCAGTTCTGATTATTCCCCAATTCTTCAATATTCTCCATATTCTGAAGGACACAAAATAATAAGTTAATCTTGCCTTTCAAATACTATTCTTAATTAAATAAAATAAATTTCTGATTGGAATCACTAAAAACGATTAACATACTTGTGCTAATCACATCAATGACACCACTTAAAAGAAAAATAACTTCTATAATGATGTAAAATGAATGCACTCATGGGGTGTATGATTGAACTATGTCCCTAAATCACTTCTCTAATTTTTAACAATAATTTGTGCGGGATTTTATGTACTTAAAATCTTTGTAAGGCTTTTCTGTTACCAGATGGCTCCTTACTTTTGAGCCAACTGGCATCTACAAAAAATATCCCCATTTAATGCTGGTATCCACAAACTTGAATGGATTTACTCATTTAGTTCAGCCACTGAAATATATTTTCCTGGAAAGATTCTAATTCTCATCAACACAAGTATGAGGATTTCCACACTTAAACAACAATTGCTCAATTCCCATACAACTGAAAACACATGAAGGACGTGTTTTCTATTGCAAAAAGTCCTAATTAGGTCAGTAAGTGCAGTCATTCTGAGAACTCACGTCTGGACTGTAGAACTCCAACATGGTTTTGCAACGGGCTTTACAAAGACTAAGCCCTGCAAAGCTGAGGAGCAAGACTGAAACCTTAGAGCAACTGGTTCTCTAAAGGCTGAAGATTATATATGAGTCTAGGTTCCTGCTGGCCTAAGACACTACTTGCTTTTATAAGGCTGATTCTATAGAAATGGTAGTAAAATCTGTTCTTGGCCCTAATTTACCCTCAGTTGTCTAAGTTTAATCTAATCACGGTGCATATAACACAGCTGTAGATGGAGAGGGAATGTATACAGGCATAGTACTGGACAGACAACACGGAATTTTTTCCAATAGATTAGACAATTAGTCAGACTTTAGGTTAAGCAGTGATTCAAGCAGTGCCAAAAAGGGCTACTAACATACTAAAAAGAAAACCCAAAATTACACAAGATGATTCAGCCTTTGCAGCCGTGTTCATGGCATGAAGCATCTCTTTCAGATTTCTAGCCATCACCATGCCTTTGTTAGGACAACAGAAGCAAAAGACCTCCTGTTATGTGTAAGAACTAAAAGTGGAGTAAATAGTTTCGTGCAAGAGTTTAGGATAAGCCTTTTAAATCCCGCTATAATGAGGTAGCATCTTCCAAGTTCTGCGTTATTCAGACCGCAAAAGCCTAGCAAATCACTGCCTATGCACAACAATGAACAGAAATCAGTAAAGCTATAAATTCATTCTGGAGGGCAGGGAAAAAAACAGAATGTACAGAGAGAGGAATACAGTCTCTAAGAAAATACCAGTTTTAGGGAACAGAAAGTTTAAAAAATATAAGAGTAAAGTTTACATTCTTAAAACTCCTACTAGTGGGACTCAATAGAGGACAGTTCTCATCAATAATACTACAAGCATGTTAAATAATGTATCTTCCATCCTTTCAAGTGAAATACACACAGCTAATACAGAAGATACAACTGCATCTTAGACCATATAATCTATTAGTAATCTGTTAATGCACCACATTTTTAAGATTTGAGAACGAAGTGTAGAAAAACTTTCGAGAAACTATAAAGACCATAAGAAATACATTAAATATTGTACACAGTTAGGCAAACCAAAACACAATTTATATAAGGTAAAACACACTAACAAGTACAAGGTACCTGCAGTTGGATCTTTGGCTAAAGCATTGTCCAAGGCACTTGTTATGGATTGGAAGAGATTCATCTTCTGAGTTTGCCCTGTTCAAAAGTGATCATTCAGCATTTTAATTTGGTTCAAAACACAAAGTACATTAGAAAACACTGGTGCAAACATGTCTAAAAACTTAACCATCAAAAACAAGATCCCTGTTAGGAATACCCAAGATTCATTTGCTGAATAAACTTAAATTATGAGATAGATGGGATTGAGCATTATATACTTGGCCTTCCAAAGGACTATAATTCTACTTTCAATTTTTTTTTTTTTTCCAATAAACTATGCTCTTGCCTAGAGCAAATGCAGCTCTGCAATCCTCAATCAAACACTGGGAACGATGACTTCCTTTTCAAAGGAAGATACCAACATATTATTGTTTTAAGGACTGGGATCTCTCCAGCTAAAATTCACCAGATCGCACAAAGCTTACTTTATCGTTCTTTTCGCATATTTTTAAAGCTCCAGCCTTTCCTGTTTACAGACATCTATTATTATCAGAAGTTTTCTAGACCACTGGCCTGCTCTCTGCACTGCAGTTAAGTGTGTGAGGCATCAAATTCATACTCCAAAGAAAGAAACTTGGTGTTGAAGTAAAGCAAACTGTTTAATTCAAACCAAGAAAGGTTACCATAGTGCCCTTGTTCAATCCAGCACTACAGGGAAAAACAAAGAGGCCTGAAAACAAAGACGGACCAAAACAATAGCCTAGTCCTCATCACTGTGACAAATTCAGATTCTCCAAGCAAATAAAATAATTTTTGAAAGATATCAAGTAAGAAACTGCTTGGCTGACATTTGGTAGCTCTTTAACTGGCAAAACCTCTTAAGTCATGACTAGAAGCCATAGTCCTGGAGAATGCTATCTACAAATACACACAGTGTGTAAAATTAAATAAGCAAATAATATGGTTAATTCTAATATTAAACATAACAGGTATTGGACTTCAGAAATTACATTATTTTTCCTGTATCTACAGTACCTCTCAACAAACGTTCAGCTTCCCTTTCTTCTATATCATTAATTAATGTTAGTATTTTTTGTTAAAGACTCATTACTCGTCACACCTGAGTAGCTGAGTAGCTGCATTCCTACACATTCCTGTGCTTGGTAACTTCACTTGTTATACTTTACATGGTCCTTTAAGGAAAGGAAAATGTAAAAAAAAGTTATGGGAACTGTTCAAGTTATATAAAAACTCTAATGAACAAAATTTACAAATTCAAGGGAAAAGCTGGGGAACAGCAGCTGTTTCTCTCTTCCCCAAGTCATCCACATTAGTACTTAGGTTATCTTTTCTACAAGATACCATCCTTCCAGTATTTGATGTAAGTAAATGGCTATTACTTAAGTTACTCTCAGAAACTCCTCACCATGACAGTTCTAACCTGCTTCTCTTGCTTATAAAACAGGCCCTTCTTTCAGCCCACACAGGAAAGGGGGAACTAATTGTGCCTTTCAGATTTGAACTGCGAAGATGGGAAACCATTATCTCAACAATATCAGGATCAGTATTGCCATTTTATTTCACTTCCATTACTTTTCACAGAATTTCAAAGTGCAAATTTTAACTCACATGAAATTAGTTTTCTAATAATAAATGGCAGTAACTGGCATGCCACACCAGAGCTTCTTCACATGATCTCAAGCAGGCACCCGCCATACACAAGGTTCACCGTGTGGCACCTTGGATGCCTGTACCTCTTTATCACAGAAATGGTAAAGAAAACTCTCCATCTGTTGGTCATGATCAAGATGCAACACCAAGTAACGAGTTTTTTAGAGGACAGTGAGGTTCATGTGTAAGAACCAGCTGTTCTGCAGCTGGCAGGCTTCTTCCAGGAAAACTAGGCACTAGTCATTTGTAGGGATGCATCTCAGAAATGAAAGTCAAACGCCATGCGCTGTTCATTTCCAAGTTATCTGTGTTTACTCTCAACCACGTGACCACGAGGATGACCTCGAACCTTTCGGCGGACAGCAGTCTTTATTTGTTATAGGTTTATTATCACACTCATGACCTGAGCAGGCAACACAAAAACCAGGACAGATGTCAAGTCAGTACGTTACTGCTAGAAGCTTTTGAAACAGGACGGGGGCCGAGGATGGCCTTGCAGGTCTGAGCACACGATGGGCCCATCTCCCGCAGCTCTGGCTCTGACAGCCCGAAACACTTCACCACCCCACGGCCGAGGAGCCCTGCGGCACCCCCGGCCCCGCCAGCGGCCCCACCCCGCCCCCGGCGCCTTCCCGCCCAGAGCGCAGGATTCCTGCGGAGAACCCGCGGCTGGAAAGGCCGAGGACACAGCGGGGTCACGCGGCCGTGCGGATGCCTCCGCCGCCCGGGGCCCGACCAGCAGCGCCCCAGCGGGCCCTCGGCGGGTTCTGCCTGCCTGCCCCCTCCCTCCCATCCCGGACGGGCTTGCTGGCGGCCTCCCCCAAGAAGGCGGGGGCGACAGGGCGGACCCGGCGGCAGAGCGAGGTTGAGGCCGGCCCGCG
>VZTR01002290.1:37045-61962 GCA_013400775.1 Chaetops frenatus | reverse complement strand
GGGGGCGCGGCCGGCGGGGCGGGGGCGCGCGCGGCATGGGGCGGCCATGGGCGGGAGCGCGCCCTGAGGGCGGGACGGGAGCGCGCTGCTGCCATTCGCCCTCACAGCCACAGGGACAGCTACAGCCACAGGCGTAGTCGTAGGCACGGCCACAAGCCGTGGTCACAGCCATAGGCAACAAGCACAGCCATGGCTGCAGTCATAGGCACGGCCACAGGGGTCTTCGCAGCCCCCTCGGGTGCTGTTACAGTCGGAGATGCAACCTCTCCCTTAAACCTCTCTTTCTTCCACCGTCGTGTCGCCACTCCAGAATCGGCAAATCGTAGGCTGGCTTTGGTTGTAAGGGATCTTAGAAATTATCTAGTTCCAACAACCATGCCTGCAGCAGGGATGCCTTTCACTGGGCAAGGTTGCTCAGAGCCCATCCAGCCTGGCTGTGAACTTTTCCAGGGATGGGGCATCCACAGCTTCTCTGGGCCATCTGTTCCAACGCCTCACCAGTCTTGCAGTAAAGAATTTTTTTCCTAATATCTATTCTAAACCTATACTCTCCCCGTTTGAATCCATTTCCCCTTGTCCTGTCACTACATGCCCCTGTAAATTCTCCATGTTTCTTCTAGGCTCCCTTCACAAATATCTGAAACCCTCAAATTCTACCCCAGCAGGTGCCCAAGGAGAGTAAAAAGAATTCATAGACCTGCAGATATTGCCTGTTCCACTCTCTCTCAAAACCCCTCTCAACTGCCCATCCAACATAGCTCTCAGTCTGTATTATTTTTAATTAATTTTTTCCAAGGTCCTTCCTTCCAAACACTCTTCATTACATTATTGAAATTGTTATCTTTCGTATGCTCTTATTTTCTTTGTCAGGTTTTATAAAAATATTCTTTCTGATGTTCTCCTTACCAAAGTGACCCCTTCACATTCCTTCCATCATCCAGGTGAATCTTCTTGGTCTGTGTCTGCAGCCTCCATTTGTTCCTGTGTATGCCCATCATTGCTGCCTTTTAATTGTCTCCAGATTAATCCTTTCCCTTTTGTCAGTGCTTCACATCTTGTCTGTGTGCATGCCTCTTCATCAACCCATTTCATGCAGTCTCCAACTTGTGACAAGCCTTGAGTTGTTCTTCCCTGTCTGTTTCAATATTATCTGTAAGACCAACCACACTGGTTAGCATTTTTACTTTGCTCCAAGAACTCCAACTTAAAACCATGCCTTAAAGAAAAGGGCTAGAAATTAGAATGATGTATAAATGGCATCACTTCTTTCAAATGAGAGGGCACATATGTAACCTTGTATGAACACGGCCTAGTTTAAATACAGGAATATGAGATCTCATGTCTAACATTAAATATGTATAACTGTTATGATTCCAAGCTGTTACTGAATATGCCTGTAATGATCACAGTTCAATTTCAGTGAAGACTATTATTTCATTACATATTTTGTGGGGAAAAAATCATGTTGATTGAGAATTTATTAATTATTAAGATTTGTGCAAAATAAAAGGCTTAATCCTGCTGCTGACTGGGGAGACCATCCACTTGCTCTTTAGCATGCCCTTTAGCCTTAGAGACTGCTGACATAGCACTCCAATTTTGAGTGATTGATCATGGGATCAAACAAATTTGAACGTACCCAAATAAATCCCTGGGAAACAAGGCACTATTTAAGTTTCCAAAGGGGGTGCAAAATTTAATAAAAAATAGAAAAGCCATCTTTGGAATGAACGAAGACTATAAATGTCAAATGTTGACGTTGCTTCCAGCTTCACCTGAAGGCAACACATAGATGTTTGAAAAATTTTAGTACCTGGAAAACATGATAACCATCAAATGATATTTAATCAGATGATATGTACTGCTAATACTGGAAGATACTACAAATATCCAATTTTACTATTCAAATAATTGTGTTTCTTTCAGAAAGCAATGTGTCTGAGTAGGAAGAATTTAGCTACATTTCACATCATTGTGGCAAATTCTGCAAAACTTAAAAATGGAGAACAATAGTATAGAAAGGAATTACTTTACATGTGAGTCTGTCATCTCTTACTAATATGTCAGTTGTTGGATCTGTGAATTGCTAAACTCATACTATAAATTTTAAGATATTTTCTGTTTACATACAGTTAGCATATGCCATACTGCATTATTTATAAAATGTGGTGATGACCTTGTAGGAGATGCTTCAATTTTCAACATAGGCAGATAAAGGATACTCATTCCTTAGTTCAGTGACTCTTGTCTCCTGCACCTGGTGATACATGGAACTTGAAAAGGAAAAGAATGGCCCTGTGGCCCAGTATCTTACAGAGGAAGTTATAGCATTTATGATGGAAGGGTCAAAAGAAATACATTCAGTGAGATGTGTTCACCTGCTAGTCAAACCTCGGTGAAAGAGAAAAAAGTATCTGGAGATACACTAACACTTAAGTCACTATTGCCTTTTGAGTACAAAATATGGTTTGTCCACATGGCTTTGGATATTTGCACTGNAAAAAAAAAAAAAAAAAACGCAATCAAAGAGGTTTATTCAAATGTACATTGGCTGACCAATATTTTAGTGGAGTTTAGTCCCAGCATTTATGTCTTTCCAGCTCTGATGGGGTAATAATTATATCCATGTTGTTGCTGGTATATGTTATAATATTCCAGCAACTTCAATTACACTTTGAAGACATTTTTCTCTTTTGGAAGCTGTTCAGTCACTCAGGGCCACTTCTGTTAAATCTGTACAGCAGACATTAAGAGCTGAAATCAGCTACATTCCCCATCTGTGTGTATTAGTCATTTTGCACATCCTTAGTATTGTTGACAACCATCAAAAACTCTGGCAGGGATTAGTATTATTTGTGAGTAATAATGCAGAGCAATTAATGAGGATCTGATGGTGATTGCAGACCCTATGACACAGACCAGATTATGCCCATATTTATGCCAGCATCAATCAGATGTAACTCCTTTGAAGTCCATGTTGTTGCCTCTGATTGACATGGATCTAATTGTGAGCAAACTGCAGGATTTGGACATAAACATATGTCTCCAAGTCTACTATTTTATTTCAAAATCTCTGGAAATTTTTACATAGCTTGCAGCTAAACCTTAAGCTTGTCACATTTCCCAGTAGGTACTCCTTTATTTAAATACATTTTTGTAGATGATGAAGCATCCAGGCGATTTCTGATGAATTCCTTTGGGCATCGTTGTTTTCTTGTCACTTCTGTCTGACATGCTGGAGTGTTGCTGTAAGTTCCTCTCCCTGCTCTATGGTTCGTGGAAGGAATTTTGTTGCATGTTGCCACCCCAACAGCTGATTAGCTGATTCACCGCCTCCTATAGGAGCTGCTAGTAAGCACTCTTGTCTCGCTAATCCTAGGTCTTGGCACTACAGCTGTTTTCATGCTTTGTTTGCTGCCTTCTGTCTTCCTTCTACCCTAACTATTGTCTGCTTTGTCCTTCTTTTTCCATACTGGTATTGGAGCTGTTTGCTCCCATCCCTCCTCCCTCGTACAAATAGGATATTTTGCTGATTAGGGACGGACATCTCTTTCCTGGATATGTGAAAAGGAGTTGTAGCATTTGGCCTGACTGGTTTTATTATCAGTCCTGTACAGATTAAATGTGGGAACAGAAAAGGTTGTCTTGCCCTTAAGAATGAGTAAGACAAACTAAACAAGACCAGAGCAGTAATGGTTTTGATCAACAGGACCTAAAAGTACATGGTTTTATCTTAGGTAGAGTAAATGCCAGGGACCTCTCTGCAGTTTAGCAGAGAAATTATTAAATTTTTATTTGATAAAAAGCAAGTCGGAGCAATCTATCTGGAACCAGCCAAGTGGTAGTCAGGCAAAGAGCGGGAAAAAAAGGAAAAGAAGCTTTAATGGAGTAGTTTTGTACTCATTTGCATGTAAGGTCAGAAATCATCCAGTTACTTCTGCCATATGACCCACCTCTATGGTAAGACAGTGCTTCCCACTCAGTCTAGAATAGCAACTGTGGATTTCCTCACCAATGTCTTTTCATATTTTTAAACACTACACACTTAAGTTGAAGACAGATCTATTTTAAAATTACATGAGTAATTCATAACATTAAGTGAATCAAGGCTAGAAATTGCGGTGTCTATCCATAGAGACATTATTCAGCTTTCCTTACATGACATTTTAGGATTTCATAATTACAGGATGAGAATCCCACTCTTCTGTTTAATTCAATCAATTTTAATTGCCTTGAAACCACAGAGCATATTTAACAGTATTTTCTACTGACTCAATCTAGAGATACCTGTGCAGGGAAATGATTTCTAATAGTTGACAGCTCATAATTCCAATGCCAAAAAAGTCATAATGAAATCCAGTTTGTACAAGGAATGGGTATCCCATTTTTATCCTGGGGATAGTTCAATGTAGGAACAATTTAACCAAGAACATGGTTGGATCCTTATCACTTCCACTCTTCAAATCATAGATTTTTTTGTGGAAGATGTACTGTAGCTCAAACAAAAGTTATGATCTTGATAGCAAAACTACTGGGTGAAGTCATACTGAAATAATCTTATTAATACCTTGCAGTTCATTATTATTATTATTATTATTATTGTCATCATCATTATCATTATCATTATTATTATTATTACCTTTTATTGTTCAGCAATAACTGAGACTTGCTATTTGACTGGCCAAGAAAGTATGCCAAAAATCTTAATCAGATTCAGAAACAAGAAGAGTGTTCATATATATTGAATGTATTTGTGTGTATGTAAATATGTATATATGTGTATATATATATGTATATATACATAAAGCTGACATTATAAGCAGCGTTCAAAAAACAAATGTACAGGGATGGCTTTAAGTAATAATCATGTGATTTAAAGAAGTCACCTAGGGATCCCATGAGTTCCCACCAGGTTTCCTCAGTGTTCTGCCTGCTGCTGGCAGGTGCTGCTCCAGAGATTACCGTGTACCAAGCAACACATTCAACAGGTTTAAGTAAGTGTTTGAGGTTCTGTTCACCTTGCCACAGACTGGTCTTCAGCTACTGATCAGAGTGGGAGCTGTGATCAGTTACAAAAGTAATAAATCTCACCCCATAATGTGAATAGTAATTTCTGAAATTAAACATACTGAATGTGTACTCTACCAGCCAGTGAACAAGTCCTACTGCTGACATAAAATTGTAAAATATGCCATAATTTTACATACGGAGATATCAGTTTCTGTGCATCACCTGGCCATTTGTTGAACTAGTATCACAAGCCAAGGAAGCAGTATTGCATAAGTCAGTGCAGTATGCAGACTTCATTGCTGTTAAGCATGAGAAGATTGAAGAGAACTGTATTCAGAGTGTAAAGCTACCCAAAAATAGATCATACTTCAGGGATACTTCTAATTTTAAAAGAGCCAAACTCCATACTCAGCTGTCAGTTTGCCTAAATTTATTCCAAACTGCAAGGGATTTTTTCCTTGTACATACCTCTTCTTTTTGGTTTGACTATCTGTACAGTTACAAGATGTTCCAGGTATTTTTTTCTGGACTAGGTTTCAGGTATTGGATCACATTCAGATTCTAATGCTGCTTTCAGTGTGGTGTGTGCACCACTGCAGTCACCCATTTGCAGCTGTCTTTAAATATAGTAGCTGTTTGTGGTATTTATTATTACTTCTCTTTTCCTTCACCCAAACAATTTTCTTCATCCCAGCAAAAAATGTCTGGATGCACTTTTTAATTTTAATATAGAAAGAGTGTATCTTTCTATATTCTCTTCTGATTTAAAGATTTTCATCGCCACAGAGTACCCAAAAATTCTGTTGGTCACCACCAAGAGAAGGAATGCTTAACACTCATGGAATTTGTTTGACTCTGGGAAATCTAGGATGGGCTCAGCATTTCTATGCCCCATTCAAAAAAGAGAACTGGGTTGTGGCAATATTGTACATGAAGGCTTTCTGACTTTTATATAAAAGATTGCTTCTAATACATACATGACAAGCTTCTGCCTAAGTTTAACTTAGATGAACAGGATATCTTTAAACAGGTTTTCAGTGGCACCCATAGGCAGCACAGGCATCTAGTGTAGAATACAGCTTCACTAAAACACAGGGTTTAGACTAGTTTAGGCAGCCTGGATCTCAATGAAAGCCAGCAATAGTAATTCACATACTTATCCCTAACTTTTATCTTTCTCTATATTTAAATAAATATGTCAAAGTCTATTAGAAATAGCCTAAATTGAGAATTGACTTACTGATTTGTAATTTTTCATGTATACCATTAGGTGGCAGGGAACAATAAAGATTTACTTGATGAAATACATATGTTGAAATACAGATCTATCAGATTGTTCTCCCCACCCTTTTTGAATCAGATTTCCTCCTGTGAACTGTCAAGAGCTTTGTTTAGCTAATTATTAAATGACTTACCAACAGGGCTCACTGCTTTCATCAAAACTGCTTCAGATCTCATTTTTGTGCAATCCTTTTGTGAAACAGGAAAAATAAAACAAGGCATATTCATCTCAGTGGGAGTTCTTTAAAAATTAAACATCAGCACTGTTATGTATCTACTTCTAACCTCTGCTGCTGGTCAGGCTAAATCTGACTGCTGGAAGTAGCCCCTGGGCCAGTCTAATTCAGTAGGCATTGGTGGAAGGCAATTTTGTCTGAATCCAGCTATAAATAGGGATCTTTACGTAGTATAGGTACAAAAGCATTGAACTGACAAGGCTTAGACACCCAGGCTGACAGACAGATGGCTGCAAGTAAAAATATAGGGAATTTATACTGCCAGAGACTTTTATGTCTCTAAATCCAGATGGCTGCTGATTTTAGAATTGCAGTGGATGTCCCTGGGGAGAGGGTAGGTGGCAGGAATCACAGGGCAAGACTTGTCTGCTTGATAACTCACTCAATGATTGATGCATGGGAAGTTAATTGCACTACTAGTGACTCTGTAGGAGATAAGGAAATCTGTGCTCAGCATTTCCCAGAGATGTGGAATTAAATCCCTTGCAAGAGTAGCCCCTAAAAGATTTCTTCTTGTTTCCCCAAACTCATCAAGTTGGTAGGAACTTTGGCACAGATACTGTCACACATGCTTAACCGGAAAGACCCAAATCAGATTTTTCCATATGTTTATGTAATAATCTAGTGCCAAAGAAGTAACAATTCCAGAAAATACTATACAGCTGCAGTTTGCCATTCCCATTTGGTAAGCTAACACCTGAAAGGAAGAGAAGCACAAGAGAGATATTTTGTTGATTTGTTATTCATTAGTCTGATATGCAGAGAAATTCAGCTCAGTCCAGTTTTAGTGTGGCAGTGACAGTAAACTGAGTGACAGTAAAGAGACAGAAATCCATTATTCACAGAAAAATGTGTGGTAGCAACTCAAAGAACTCTTAACAGTGTGTCTTTTTTATGTCAGACAATTGCCTCTGGAAGCAAGGAGTCCTTTGTTCCTCCTGTTCAGCTCTGGCATTGCCTGAGAGCACTGACAGTAACTACACAAGCTATAACCTCACTGTTTGTGAAGTCTACATGTCTGCTTGAGTTAGAATTCAATATTTTTAATCTTAGTCTCTGAGTTTTAGTAACTGTGTTGTATCCACACAGTTCAGACATAGGCAATCTTGTGGGAAACTCTCTATCTGTAATAGGAATCTTCAATAGTTTCAAATGCCAAACCCAATAATAACAGTGGTACCACCAGATGTTTTAAACAACAGATTCTATTAACTTGGATTGCAGAAAATCAGATTTCTTCCAAATGCAACTACTCAGTGTCTGTACACATCAGAGTCCCATGGCCACCATGGCTGTCAGCATAAAAGGTGGGTCCCCTTCAACAGCAATTTCTTTCCTTCACAAATAATAGCTACAGATTTCAGAAAGCTGCCAAGCAGGATTGAATCTAATTCAACGTGCTATCAAGCTAAGTATCTGACAGCAGTATTGGTACTCCCAATGGATCAGTCTAGCAGTCAATCTATAGATCACCCTACCCTGTCTCTACCTTCTAACTGTGTAGATAACGGACCTCCCAGGAAAGATGCAACGTGGCCCTGGGGATCATGGGAGAGGAGCTGCAGGGTGTTAGGAAATCAAGCTTGGACCCTGTGTGAAACCAGACAAGCAGTATTTTTTTCTGGTGTACTGTGAATTGTTCATTAATCAAAAATCTTGTCTTGGAGAGACTGGTGAGAAACAGGAGTCTCTAGGCAAGGGTGTTTCTCAGAGGGGATTGCGTTCAGTGGGGCTGTGCAGGCTCTCCACAGCACAGGTGGGGGCCATGCAATGCAATATGCAATGCAAGCCGTGTGCACGTTGCAGTTTGCCCCTAGAGTCTGCAGCACACCGTGAGCCCTGGGGTGGACTGCACATGAACTGATCTCTGCACATCCTTATGCTGCTGCTGGGCTTTCACTAGCACAGAGCCTAACAGGACATGAATTAATGCTGGGGTTTGGTCTGGGGCAGTGGTGGTTTACTTATCTTTGTGGGAAAGGGAGGAACAAGCATAACGATCAAGCTGATCACTTGTTGTGCCTTATATTTTTAAAACCACAGATAGGTAGTACAGAGTATTTGGATCTCCTCAAAGGAAAGGTCTTTCCAGTCTGCATAATTCAAATGTGGGTTACCGTAAGCCTGAAGGTAGAAAACATTATTTATATGTTATCAGCCTGTTTTCTTTATGTTGTTCTTTCCAGTTCTATCAGAAATGTCAAGAGTTGCTTACTCAGCTGAGCCGAAATACTGAATATTTCCATTCGTAACTTTGGTTCTTTCATTGCTGTACCATCAGATGTGAAGGTCTGCTCAAGAAGAGGATAAATGTGTTCTGAGATATTGTCATATTTCGAGAATGTAAGAACCTAAACAAGATTCAGTCTTCCTGGATTCTCCTTAGAATTTACAGTTGTTTGCAAGAGTGGGCACAACCACCTTTTTGATTTCTCCTAATCTGTGTCCAAGAGGACAGAGTTCAGCCACCTCTGAAGGATTTTGCATCTTCCATCTACTTTCTGAGGTGGATATAATAAAGACAAGAACTTGAAAAATCCTCCAAAATCATCTGCTTCAAACCCCCTCCCTCTCCAAAAAANAAAAAAAAAAAAAAAAAAAAAAAAAAAAAAAAACTATTCATGTTCTGCATCATCTCTTTTATAGAAAGCAGCAAACAGTTTGGGTTTGTTTTTCTCAAACTGCCTATATAACAAACTGTAGATTTGTACTTTCCAGTGCTTTCTTTTGAGGATCCCACTGTAAACTAAAACATAAACTACTGGAATCAACTGCTGGGGAGGTGGTGGAGTCACCATCCCTGGATGTGTTTAAAAAAAGATTTGATGTGGCACTTGGTGCCATGGTTTAGTTGAGGTGTTAGGCCATGGCTTGGACTTGATGATCTTGAAGGTCTCTTCCAACCTTGTGATTCTGTGATTCTGTGATATTTCAGAATGCAAAGAAGGGATAATATTTCACTGTAAAATAGTAGGAAAACTCTTGATCTGAACTAGCTCAGATTAATGAATGAAAATATCTTCCTTTGAAAGAGGGATCTCAGTCAGGACAGTAGAAGCAAGTTAGCTGGAGAAGTCAAAATGTCCTGGAGATCTGCAGAACAAAGTGCATTTCCTAGGCATATGGTGGCTCTGTGAACACTCATGCTATCTATCTTTTCCTGTCTTCCTGATAGGCTTCTCACATCACTCAGAAATGAGATTAGTGGAAAGAAAGAAGTATGCTTTCCTAGTACAGTTTCCTCAGCCTGCTGAAAAGATGATAGCAAGAAGTAGGATGAGAGAAAACAGGAGTGGTTTTGCTCATGTCTGAAGATACTGGGATGATTTACATTGCAGTAGAAGAATGCCTAGGGTTGTTTTCCTTCAAATGTGCCAGGAGGTGGCACAAAACCTACTGGTAGTTTCATATGTATTGTCAAAGCTACTGCCTACGACTGCACACGTTCAGCCTCTTGTGAAAGACTGTTACAGGCAAGACCAAAGGAAAAATTACTATTGCAAGCAATGCTCTACCTGCTCAAAACAAACAGCAGCAAGTGTGGCTTGTGCAGCAATTTGTAGGAGGAGATCTGACAATTTTCATCCTTTCTTTAAGGCTGGGATCTAGGAAACTAACCTGAAGGGTAAGAGAGGAGGAAGGATGCAGTTGCAAAATTAAAACAAAAAAAAAGGACTAACTGAGAGAGAAGAAAAAATTGAGAAATTAAATTGCAGTAAAGGAGAGGGATGTGAAAAAGGTAGATGATGGAATGACAAAAGGGAAAATTAGGGAAGACAGTTGCAACAGAGGAGAGGGAGATATGGTTGAGATAGCTAAGAGCTGGAGTCTCTGACGGAGCAATGAAGCCTTATGTGATACTAACATAGAACAGGAAACAAAATGACCTCCAGGTGAAGGAGAGAACAGATGGAATCAAATCTGAGATTCACCTCTGTACCAGAGAGATTCATCACGGAGGTTAAGTGAGGCTAATGTTAGTTTATCAGTCAAAAACAAGAGAGTGAGATGTGGACCAGAAGCTGCAAACTCTCAGAGTAAGGATGGCATAGAGGAGCTGCCTGAGGCAGATGGATAGGCGACACCACTGTTGTCTACAAACATCTTGGATATCCAACTCTTTGAGTGAGAAAAGCTATTTGGATTGATACTGGTAGTAGAAAGAATTTGCATATAATAAAACCTTAGTAATCTAGAATTTGAATTAGAAAGTTCTGGAATTATAAAGTTCCTAACCATCAGATCAGAAGGCTCTGTCCCATTATGTGCTGTCATGTTAGGAACAGGGCATGCAAACACTTCCTAGATTATCTTCAGGTGGAGCTTCATAGGTTTGGGGATGCAATCATATACACAATGGATAACCACGATGAGTGAGACCAGATTGGATTTTGTAGGAGGACCTTCCTAGTCCCTGCCCTAGTCTTATTTTCCTAATAATGATGCTGTTGACTCATATGTATTGACCAGGACAGGTGCAGACAGACACACATTTGCCTCACTCACTTTCCAAGCCAACTGGATGCCACCCACTTCTGGAATCTGTGTAGCTGGAGTGGCCCAGGGCTGTACCGAAGTTGTTAAATCTGTCCAAATACATGACTTTCAGATCTGAACTGGCTTGCTTTTGCCTAACTTGGAGTGTGGGCGAGGGAGTCCACACCTATCCATACACCCTCAGAAGGCTGTGCAGAGCTCACATGTTCAGTGCCTCAGAGCAGCGTGAAACCTATATAGATTAGGGATGCAGGGACTGTACAGGCTGATGTCACAGGGCTGAGGGGACTCAAGATCCCAGAAGATATGTAGTAGCAACATCTGCCAGTCCAGGGTGCCACAGCAGCACTGTCAGGAGCCAGGTGCAACATCTCTGTGGTCGCTTCTGTATGACAATGTGGTGTTTGGTAGCAGACTAGCCTGATATACCACCAGTGTGTACCATGTCACCAGGAATGACAACTTGCTCTTACATCTTCGGTTGCCCTCCCAGTTGTGCTGAGTTCCTAGACAATGCTGCGCAGTGGAGATGGTGCTACTGTTCCTCCTGGTTAGAGCATCCCTTCCTAGTCTGTCATCATACTTTGTGTCTTGCTCCCAGGAGCTGCATTGCTCCTCAAAAAATGTGCAACCCCCTGCTCATGCTGCAGTGACCACAGCCATCTACTGCATCAAATTATGTTCCAAGGCACCAACTGTTATTTGTATATTTGGAAGCAAACACTTGCCTGTTATAGTTGTATGACAGATTACTTTTTATTACTAATAAGATCCTGATAAGGAAGGATTATTGGACCCTTCACTGTGTGGTTATCTGCATAAAGATCTTTATTTTTCACACTAGATTTCCCTTTTTCCCTCCTAGTGAAAATCTATGGTTAGGAGTGTGCGTGGGTCACACTGTTTCCGCTGTGACTGAAATGGGATCATTCCCACGCTACTTGAAGCTTTGCATTCTTGGCTCCTGAGATTACTTGCAGATAGCTGTGGCCATGTCTTCCTTTGATGAAGATGTTCTTATCTTAGGTGAGATGTGGAGTGCTTCATCTTGCAACATTTCTGCTACCCCCCCAGGCAGAGAAAGAGGGAGAGAACACAGGAAGAATGACAACTTGTACTTTCAAAATCACAACCTCATAGGGACAACAGTTGATAACAAGCCCAAGCAAAACCAAACTACTGACTCACCCTCCTCTCTCCTAGCCTATAGGGAAAGATTGAGGATTTCTGCACAAATAGTAGCACTGGCTTCAATGAGATCCTTTTTTTGTCATTTAAGGAATTGATGCTTTTTTAGGCTATACATTTCTTGTAGAAATTTGTTTCCATTTTTTCTCAAGTCAGGGTGCTCTTATCAGCAGGCCTGGGATAGAAGAGGGGCATATATTTCCTTGTGTGCCTCTATTAATATAAAGTAAAGAACCACACATTTCACATACCCGTACCCTACACCAGTGCCCTATCTGCAAATAAAATTATGTCTGAGATTATGACTTGCTCGTGCTTTCTAGCAAAAGGGAAATTTTAAGTTTGGAATGAAATACCTTTGTTTCTACAAAGGAGGTAAGAAAGCCATTCTACAGGAAAAACAAAAAACCCAACCAAACAAAACAAAACAAAAAAAACCTCCATAGAAATATTAATATAGATAGTATAGAAAGGACATGGATTTATAAATGGGATGTCCTATGTGTGCTTTCTTAGGCATTTATGGGCAGGTGAATAAAATCACTGAATTATCTTTGATTCCAAGCCTATATCAGGTTTTTGTTATTAAAAATGCATGTTTAGCTGAAACCATGAGTTCAAAACTACTGTTTAAAGAAGACCAGGACTGCAAATCCAAGCATGCTTCTGCCATTAATTAGAAGACATTAAAGTAAATATTGCAGGTGCAAACCAGATCCAGGCCACTTCTGTATATGCCATAGAGATAGGATTCATCTCATTTTTACCACGTGAAAGTTAGGCAGTGAATCTCAAATGGTCAGGCGGGCTCCTTAGCTGTATCAATAGGCAGAGGTAAAGCACTTCATAGTGTGATTCATACAAAACTAAGATAGGTGTCTGAGAGGAGGGAGGCATATCTCCCTCAGAGCATGTCCCTCCCTCTCCATGCTCTAGAGACAGTGCAAGTGACTCTCTTGCAGGATGGATCCCACCACTAGAAATGGCATGTTATTTGTGCTACAGGATCACTGCCTTACTGCTTACTAAAGCTTGATCTTCAGTATCTTCTCTATTTATCCTTTCGCTGTAGTGTGTAGGCTTCTCCATTATTTTATTTTGTACTGCTGAATTTAGCATAGAACACTGAATTTATTAATTTTCAGTGGGATTCCCTCATGTACAGTATTTGTTAGCTCTTTACAAACACTGATTAAAATCTTCAAAGATGTGTCAAAAAAGGAAGACTTTACTATTACCACTTTTTTTCTAACAAAGGAAGAATGAAAACACCTAGATTAGAGTCGATGAAAGCTTCCTGCACTTCAGGTGTGCCCAGACTGATTTTTCAGTGCTTGCAGCACTATACATTTTTTGGAACTGTGAGACAGCCTATTGTGACCTGGATTGCAACTGTGAGAACCTACTGACTTCTGCAAACCACCCTTTCCCAGCTGTTGTGTTTGCCACTGTGAAATACTATAACCTTTTACTCCAGTTAACAGTGTTAGTAGCAGCCTTTTTCTGAGACAATACCATTCTGGAATAATGCCACTTAAATTTGCGTGGCTGGCCCACACTCTCTAAGGTATCATTCGTCCAATTTAACTGTAAGGGCATTGTTTCTAGCACTGCAGATCCCTTTTAGTTCAGGTTCTGCAATGATAATGCTGCAACAAAAGCAGCTGAGCCTTAGCCGACAGCAGCCTTCTCCGTTGCACAGTTATAACAAATTCCCACAGCACAGGCCATTCTTTGCCCCAAGTAAGGCCGGGAGTCCTGAGGGGAAACCACAGATATTTGTAATCAGGTCATTGAAAGAGTTTATAATCACATTCAGAAGGAGGCTGGAGTAAGGTTTCCCGAGCAATTTGAATTTACTTTTTCATTCTAGATTTTGCCAGTGTAGGTTTCTCCTAACAATTTAAAAATACTGTCGTACACTATTTTGAATAAGTCAGCAACGAGAGAGGAGAGGTGTCCCTGAGTGACAGCTCTGCCTGAGTGATCAGCAGTGATCTGGCACGCCTCCAGCCCCTAAGCTCACACCCTAGGTGATGGCGATACTGTCGTCTCCTGGGCGCTAGAGGGGGATGGATACACATGCTTCGTTGGTGGATTCCACAGCAGGAGAAACAGTGCTTCTGTTTTCAATCACAGAAGCTAAAAGAAAGTGGTAACAGACCTTTCTTTGGTGCTTCTTTCTCCCTCTTTCTCTCTATTTTTTTTCCTGGAGTAGGGATTTTCTGTTGTCATCCTCTCGCCTTCTGTTCATTTCTGTCTCTGCTTCTTCATTCCAATGCATTATTTCTATTGACTTCTAAGGGCTCTCTGGTGCTGTGCCTTTCCACCAGGGAGAGCTCCTGGTTTTGCTCCTAAACTCTGCTCACAATCCCTCACCTCTCCTGTTTCTGCCAGTTTCTTCTATCTGCACAGCCTCTAACTTCATGTGAAGCTTAAATACAGTAAATACAGGTTGTTACTCTGTCCTCAGCAAGACTGGTATCTCAGCCCCTCTGAACAGGACACCAAGATTATTTCAACTCATGCTCCATACGTGATCAAATCTGTGATATGGGGAATGTTTGGTTACATAGAGCATTAGCTCAAGGTTGTTGAGGTTTTTAACTGCATGTGAACTAAAGAAGATATGTTTCCTTAAAGAGCTGTTGAGAGACTGAATCTTGTATTCAAAGCACAGTGAGGTGAGATCCGTGAGCATCAGATCTTTTGGGAGTTCCATCTGGAGACTAATATTTGCCTTCATGGTAGAAGGTGAAGTCATCTTGAAAACCCAGGACACTGACCACAATCTTCCCTGTGGAGCACTAGGCATTCTTTTCATACAGCTGGTTACATAGACACACACCAGGCTAAAAGAATCATCAGCAAATATGGCATTGTCTTCCAGGTGAGCCAAGCCATGAGAACTTGTTGGCATCATGCCCTCCAAGGAGAGCTGAGTTGAAGCTATTGTATATCATGTAGATCAAGTCAAAGACCTTGAACAGATTTTGATAAGAAGTAAAGCTGTGAGCAGAGACTGTCTGGTGTGCTCTCATTAGCCTGAAATTCAGGCTACAGAACCACGAACCATGTCCTGGGTTCAGGCTGTTGGTGAGTCATTAGGCAGGCTTTTGACTTATGAAGGTAAGCTGGATTCTACATAGAAATGAGCTCTATTAATAAGCTGCTTCTGTCCCTCTCTCTTCCTTTTTTTGTTCAGCCTTTTTGCTCCTTTCTCCAAGCCTCCATGACTTTATCTCATTGTACATATTTTCTGTACATTTTACCTCTTACTAAAATTCCTCCCTCTTCCTACTGAGCTGAGGGTATTTCTTCCCCTCTCTACACTCTTCACACCTGGAAGCACTGAGATGAGAGCGTAGCCCTTCTTCCCATTTCCATTGCAGAAGCTGTTGCATGGGCAAGGCCGGCTGAGCTCCTTCCACCCCGGCCTGTGCTGGGAGCAAGTGGAGCATCTGAAGTAGAGGTAGAAGCTTTTAGGACTTGGGAGGTGTTTGAGAAACTTGTACATCTGCTACCAAATTGTATTGTAGCTACCAAATTGTATTGTAGCTACCAAACTCTCGAATGCCAGTTTTGGATGTATTCTGCTTTCTTAAATCTGAAGAAGAACAGACAAAAAGCAAATGTCTGGAACTAGTTTTCATTCAGCATCACAAAAAACTAACCATGAAATATCCTGTTACCCTGCACCAGCTGATCTGTCTGTGGCAGTGCTATTGATCCATTTTAACAAAATAAAAGCTACTGCAAACATCTACTCTAAGGGCTTTCCATGGAAAATATCAGTCCAAAAATCTTCAATTCTGAAAGGTTTAGTTAGCCTAGGGATATAGGAAGGTAAGTTGCATTTACTATAGAAGTTGTTACTTCCATGATCACTAGTACCCAGAGGCTTGGTTTGTTTGTTTGGGGGTTGCTTTTTCCCCCATTTTTTTTTGCAATTTACTCCTCAGTTAACACAGTGGGGGGGAAATGTGTGCTCTTTTGTCAAAACTGGTAGGTACTAAACTCTTATTATTATTTAAACTTCTTTTTTCCTTAATTGTTTGACTTCTAGAAGTCCTTTCAACATCCATCTCTGTTGATGTGCATATGTACATACATACATACATATATATATATATATACACACACACAAGTTCTCTTTCCTTTGACTTTAGCTTGACATTCTAAAGGAATTCTAAGCTATCATACTCTTTGTTGTCCTGTCTACCTGTCTGTCAGCCCCCATTTGGTGAATTTGAGCCCCCTTGCCAAGCAAAACTAGGGTGCACCCGCTCGTGAAAAAAACTCAGAAATTAATTCCTTTAAGTTTCATGGAAACCATTGGGAGAGAAGTGGGACAGGAAATGGATACAAATAGCTTCCCCTATTGCAGCTAAAGTATAAGCTCAATGTGTTTTTCATCCTGACAGATGGCCAGTCACATCACATCACCTGGCACCCACCCCAACACGTGCTGCCTCTTCTACAGACAGATGAGTAGGAGACAGAGACATTTTTGGGGCATGCCATAGTGCATTTGGAGGTGGAGATGTGGAACTCTTGCAGTGAGAGATGTAGGAACAGATTGTACACATCTGTAGGAAACCGTATTTTAGCATTTCTGCTGTCCAAGGAATATCTGACATCTATTTGGAAGGAAGTGAGGGTAATTATTAAAAGGTACAGGCAGGGTTAAAGACAAAAGGTCTTAAAAGGGTAGGAAACTGGGCTACATTAGTTCTGCTGCTCATGGCATGACACAGTAGCTTTCAGCCTTTGTTATTCCCATTCTGCAAACAATCCTGAACAATGGCTTTTGTCCAGTCAACAAATTTTTGATTCATGTTGTTTAATTCCTTAGTTAGGGAAGGACTTTGTAAATAATGGGAGAGGGATTTAATGCCCACAGTTTTCTGCAAGACTTAGAAAATAACCTATAAGAAAGCAGTTAGTAAGGGGGAGCTCCATCCAGCAATTACAGCCAAGAACTAGATTTCTCAGTGGAACAGAAGAAGGATTGGGATCAGGGATTGACAAGGAAAAGGAAGGATTTATCCTGATTTTACCATTGACCATCCCTTTAGGTATCTAACTTCAACTGAATAAAATTTATCGTTGCCCCTGTTCCTTAAAGCCAAAAGCATACAGTATAAATAGCTGTAAAAACGCTCACTAGAAATAATACATTTGAACCTAGCACAACTGGAAAGTATGCTGGTGCTCCCAGACAATCTTTAAATGGTTAGACTAAGGATTTTTAAAGCACACAGAATCATGAAATTTTTAGTTTTCTCTGCTTTTAATTCTAAAATGTTACAAAATTACTTAATCGTTGAAGCATATGTGGCTTACAAATATGCATCAGTGATTTGTTTGAAATGTGTGTATTTAGCACATAATATTCTCTCATCTCTTCAGAATTAAATACTTTAGCTCTCAGATGTCATTTGTTTTCAAAGCCAGTCTGGCTTGATATATAGGGTTTCTATAAGTAGTACATTTAGGGTGGCCTCTCCTAGGATGGGCCTGAAGAAAAGCTCTTCAATAGCATCTGCATCAATGTCTCGAAGAGTGGTGATTAGCTGAAGAATCAAAGAAAACCTGCTGAGGCTTCCATGGAACATTGTTGAGATAAACTCCATCAGGGCTTTTTGAGCTTCCTGCTGCAGTGTTTGTACATAAGGGAGACATTTCAGGACACGACATTCTGTCAAAACAAAAAGTAAAATAACAAATCCTGAGTAAACACTTCTGTTCTTTGCCCTTTGTAATGATGGGTGTCTGGATTTCTGCCTTATAGCACTACTTTCTCTATAGAAAAATAAACACTTTCTAGACATACTTTCTGGAAAAAGAAGATAGGTGTAGCTCAATAATTTGAATGAACATTGAGCAGCATTGTAAGCCCATTGGAATCTAGCCCATTACATTAAAATCCAGCTTTGAAATGGTAACAGCAGGTAATTTTGACTCAGTACAGATGGAGAAGAAGTTTTGTATTGTTGTCTACCCACCAAATGGAGCTGAGATAGTAGTCCAGGCAGGTGGGAATATTCCAGCTCTAATCTACCCTACCTTGGTAACAGCAGGAGGTGGAGATGATGGTTTGGAGCAGCAAGCAGGCTGGCAGCCTGAAGATGTAGGTTTCCAGTATACCCAGCTCCATCCCCACCCTATTGTTGCCTCTGCTTACTAGACTAAGCTGGGGCTCTGTGGTTCACCATACTATCTAGGTGACTTAATTTACAGTCTAAAAAGAGCAAGAGGAGTGCCTCAGCAAGAGGAGTGCCTGGAGAAGGAGAGGTCTTTGCACTATGGAGTCATGGTCTTGAGGCTCAGTCACATTATCTCCCACAGCATGTGACCTGCTGGCTCACTGAGGGTGCTTGTGGGTGCCAGCACTCAGTGCTAAGGACACCCTGTGTTCATCCTTTGCCTCTGGAGGGATTGCCTTGTCATGTAGCTCTCAGCAACCTGTTGCCAGCTGTCCTCACTGCCTAAGGATAACAATATCTTTTCTCTCTTAGAATTTTTGCAGACTGGACAGAGGGTAGAACACACTGTTTGGCCTCTTTTACAATGACTGACTCCATACCTCCCTGGAATACAATCTGAATAGCTCACATCAGGTGTGTTTCACAGGATCATTCATTTCAGTGTGGGAAGTTCAGCATTCTTGCCTATTGCCGGGGCAAAAACAAACCAGGTTGGGTTTTCTTCAGTCTGTAACTGGCTGACTGCTGTCAGCCTCCAGCAGCTCTCTTCTTCCTAGACATCACAGCCAGAGGAGAAGAAGCCTCAGCCAAACCTGGAACCAGGCTGGCCAGAAATGAAGAGTTTGGAAAAGTCATCATCTCCCCAAGGATTACCAGCAGCTGCAAGCTGTAAGGATGATTCCAAATGTTAGATTTTTCATGGAAAGGATTTTGTGGATTCAGGATGAAGTTGCAATAGTTTATATCCCTTCAAATGTGCTTAATTTCCCCATTTGGTCTTCTCTTCTATGTAAGCAAACACTGGTTTTAATTTACATATAATGAGACACTTCTTGTTCTGAGATCTGTTGTAATAATATTCAGTCAAACACATGTTTCCAGCTGAACTGCAAACCTCTGAAGAGTATCTTCTATTTTTTTAACAGAAGCCCTGTCACAGCTTTGATGGAGTTTTTGAATATATGCGTACATAAATGTATATATCTATGGCACTGATATAACAAGCACTGTTTTTCACTGTTCCTGTCTCTTCACTGTGCAGTCCCATTTGTTCTTCAGACAACTGTCAAACACACAAGAATGTTTTCACCTCACTCTGTGCTGTTCCTGTGCCTGGCAGAAGAGTCCTACCTGGTAGGTAGGACTTTTTCTTTGTTTTATTGCCTGGGTCCTAGTAGAAAGGACCTTGCAGCTGGACCCTTCACCCACAGACACTGAGAGCACTCCAAAGCCACCCAGACAAAGCTCTCCAGGGAAGAGCAGGCATGCCAATGTGTTCTGGAGAGTCTGGGTTCAGTTGATGCAAGGTGCCGGTCTCCCCTCAGGGGCTGGGTGCACAATCTCTCCTTTGCAGGTTCTTGCTGGCCCAGATGTGGTCTATCAGTAATCCAGCCAGAGCCTCCCACACAGAGGTGCTGCACAGAGTCTGTTGTTATTTCCAGCTTGAGGGCCCTCAGCATACAAAGGACATGGATTTGATGGAATGATCAGAGGGCTGGAGCCTTCTCCTATGAACACAGGCTGAGAGAGTTGGGGTTGTTCGTCCTGGAGAAGAGAGGCTTTGGAAAGACCTTATGGCAGCCTTCCAGTACATAAAGGGGCTTCACAAGAAAGCTGGACAGGGACTTTCTACAGGGACCTGTGATCACAGGCGAAGGGGGAGTGGCCTTGAACTGAAAGAAGGTAGGTAGGCAGGCTTAGGTCAGATGTGTAGGCAGAAATCCTTTACTGTGAGAGTGGTGAGGCACTGGAACAGCTTGCTTAGAGATGTTGTGAGTGCCACAGCCCCAGAAGTTGTCCAGAAAGCCAGGCTGGATGAGACTTGGGGGAACCTGGTCTAGTGGAAGGTGTCCCTCCCAATGGCAGGGGTCTTGGACCAGATGGTCTTTAGAGTCCCTTCCAACCCAAACCATCCTATGATTCTAGGAGGATCTGCACTCCATCATACTGCAGGCCACACTCTTGCCAAAGGGATTTTCCTAATGATATTAAGCAAAATGTCTGTGCCACAAGAGATCACTCAGGGTACAAGTAAATTACTTTGCATTGTTGTCATGCTTCTTATCCAAGTTATAGCTGCTACAGCTGCATGCCTGGATGTCCTGTTGAATTTCAGCTCATGACCCAGCTCTGGACTGCTCTGTACCTGGTCCTTCCCTATTGTTTCAGTCAGTTTTGGTGGTCCTAACAGAAGTAAAACATTAAGGGTGGTAATGAGGTACTCCATAATCCAAGAGAGTTTACCATTGTCACTGCTGGTGGCTTTCTGAAATCTTTTTAGAACTGAAGCCTGCAAAAATATTAACATTTTGCCAAACGTCAAGCCAAAACTTGAAAAATTTGAAAATGTGTTGCAAATATGTAGAAAGCATTTTCTGATTTTGGTGGAAAATGTTGAAAAACTACTAAAAGTAATAGTTGTGAAACAACAGTTATACAGATTTGTTTGCAGCAAAGGGTGGTTTGGAGTGTGTGTAAGCCCTGAGTACCTGTTTCAGCCCAGAGTTAGATGGTGACTCAGTTTCATATGGAGGTTTAACTGAATCTAGGCTTAAGTGAAATTCTCCAGACTGCCTTCTGCAGCTCATGGAGAAATAGTCCAGGGAATAGGGTCATCCCACCTAAGAGCTGAGTGACATTCCTGAAACTGTGGAATATGTCTGCAGACAGCATGGAGGTCTGCTGGCTCTCTCATACAGCATCCTAGGGAAGCAGCAGCCCTTAGAAGGCACAAATCCAGAAGATAACCCTGCTTTTTCTACTTTCTCCTTAAGTGAAAATTGCATTTTACCCACAGAGACAATAAAAATGCCAGCTAGTAAAACTGTGTAAGCTGCTGCAGATGAGGCCTTTCTCCTCTTATCATTCCCCTGGATATAAGCAGTGGTTTCTTTCAGCCTGATTTTATTGTGACAAAAGCTTGCACTGAAATGAACTCTTCTGGTTTGATGCTGTGGCATAGACACTCGAGGCAACACCAAGAATCTGGATGACATTACACCTCAAGAATCAGAATTTGAGTCCCACTGGAAACAAATATAAAGTCACACAGCCTTTGAGCAGCCTATAAACCATCCACCATGAGAAGTATAATGGAATAACTGAGGCAATGAAGTATCCTTTTGTTGCAGTCCCAAGTACAGCACACTGCTGACAGCGCAGCCAACAGCAGTGATTCCTGTGGAAGGAGCCAGGGATCTGAGCCAGAGCAGGCTGGAGTCAATAAGTTTTTCCATCTACTTTGGTGTACTTAGAGCTCAGCTTTTAATGACTCATGCACTCCGTGGTGCTGACCGAGGCAGCCTTCCTTCCTAAGGAGCCTGAACTTGGCATCAGAAGTGAGAGGATGCAATATGTAGTCTTAGTTTGCCCTGTGACTGCTGTCCCAGGCTTCAAATGTAGAGATACTAAATTATATAAATAAAGGATATAAATAAATAAAAGCTGTGTAACCACAACACAGCATCCTTTTGCCTCACTGATGAAAATCAGATGGTTATTTTATCTTCTCCAATGTTCTTGTTACTGAGGAAGCTTTCATTAAATTACTTCTAAAGCCCACACCACGTACCCAAGTACCATCTCTCCTTTGCTGTGATGTGAGGGTCAGGCTGCTATATTACCTTTGAACTGGAAGTCAGTTTAAAGTTACACACCTAATTATTTATGACTTAAAATTTGTCTAACAGAGGTTTTTTGGTTTACAGAGGGTGACATACTGCACGTACCCAAGGAACTGAAATAAACCACATCAGGCAGAAAAGCCGTTAAATCACAGAATACAGGCTGAGAACATTTAACTATATTCATAGAAAAGAGTAACACTAAACATTTGTCTATAGGTAAATAAAAATATCAAATATCCTTCTAGGCACATAATCATCTGTGTAATTTCTGGGAGGACTTACCAGAATTAAAAAGAACAATTCCTTTAAGATAGGCATATTCTTTTGCACTTATGTCCAGGTTCCAGAATTTCCACAATAAATTCTTCATCTTCTGAACTTCTGCTAAAGATGCTCCTGCTGACAAGCTGCCCAGTTCATTCATAGCTGTCAAAGACTGATTGAGGAGGATTTTTTTCAATAAACTAGTGGCTGGAGTCTCTCTCAGGTCAAAATCCAACCCTTCTTGTGCCATGCCCAGGACAAAAAGAGGGGCCCAGTTCTGTTGTATGAGGACAAACTGATCCTCCCAAGGCATGTGATAAAAAGAAGGTAAATTTCTAATAAAAGTTGAAGTCTTCAACAGCACTTCAGAAGCTCTTCTGCATGTGGCTTCTGGTGTTCTCAGGACAACTCTTCTCCTGTCCAAACAAGAGCAGCCTTTACTTCCTGTGGAGCAGTGGGGACTGCAATGCTGCTGGTGCCACTTGGTCTCATTTCCACGCTCTTTGTTAAGGATCTGGTACAGGATGCTTTTAGAATGGTGTGTCTCACACTGACATTTCCCAAATTTCTCAGCTGGGATCTTGGTAGCCATGGAGGCAGAGTTCCCTGTGGCAGGAAACAGCATGTCTGGAGCTATGCGTCAGCAGCAGGGGAGGGCACTTCTGCCACACAGGGAGGCATTGTGTGGTTATATACACACGGGCAGGTGTTGGAAAGTAATATGACCCTGATCCATAAGGTTACCTTGAACTTTACTTGCACCAGTGTGATTTGAACGAGGCGTGGCTGCTGACTACTGGTGTCCCTGGGCTGCTGTAGCCCCAGGGAGCAGGTGGCACGGGCCAGTCCTACGGACAGTCCTGGGGATGGAAATCCTGTGTGTCAGAATTACCTCATGTTTCTGTGAGATTTGAGAGAAACTTCAGAGAAGGTCAGCTGTTGGAGCTGATGACAGTGTTCTCTCTTGCATTTCACAAATGATCATTTCGAACACAGAATACGAGGGCTTAGAGTCATAGAATTGATCCGGCTGGAAAAGACCTTTCAGATCATCGAGTCCAGCCATTAACCCAGCACTGCCAAGTCCACCACTAAACCACGTCCTCAAGTGCCACATTTGCATGCTTTTAAGTGCCTCTGGGAAGGGTGACTCAACCACTTCCATGAACAGCCTGGGCATCTGGGCATTGATGTAGAACAAGATGACACAAGATATCCTGTACAGTTTCCTCCTTAACTTCAGAATATTCCTCCCAGACAGGCTGTGTAATTAAATTTTCCTCTTACAAACTGATGAAGAAAAAATGGCAATTTGTACTGCTGTACATGTGAATTTTGTAGCAGCTCAAGAGCTGAATGACTGAATTGTCATGACTCTTCAGTCAATGTCAGGGAACACTAAGTAGCAGGAATGAAAGGAATTCAGCCTTAATCAGAAGACACTGATACTTCTGTTACTTCACACTCTACTCTCTTGCTTGCTCTTATACAGTGGAAAAGGTAGTAAGTTTTTTTCACCAAGCATAATGTTTATGCATTCCTACCATCTGGGCTCTTAGCATGTCTTAGCAAAAGCTGAGCATTAGAAACAACAGCTAGAAGGTCTTCATCTGACAGATTGCCAAGCCCTTGGCATGTAAACCCCCACCCATTACCCCCAACAGGTGCATAGCTGCAAATTTGGGTTTTGCTACAGCAGGAAATTTTTCCCCTAGTGGGCCATTTTAAACTTTACATTACTTTACCTCCTCGTGATATTTATATTGCAAAATTTTCCCCTTCTGAGGAGACAAAAAGTGGAGGAAGATATGCCTGCTCCAAAGTTGAGAAATTTAGGAGTGTAGTGCTGCTGAGGTGAAGTTACTACTAACTGCTGTGGAGGTCCAGGGCACACACAGCACTGAATACATGGTGAGATTTGCTTGTCCACCTCTCCATTCATTCAACAGCTCCCTGCTGCTGTCCATTGGCGGGGTATCAAAAGCTTTGTATGTTAAATGGCACAGCAACAGAGAAGTCCCCAGAAAGTCCCGTCCTTCTGATTCATGATGTAAAATTCAAGCTGGGCTGAGGGTCCATGGAGTGAACTGCATTTACAGGACCATTGCCATCTGAGGTTCAGCCTGAATTACATTGATTGACCAATGGCTGTACTAGAAAGAGAGACTGAGCTTGCCGAAATCATTCTTGCAAAGTATTTGCTTGTGAAAAGAAGTTCTTCTCCTAACTGCTGGTGAGTGTGGTGGTGTTTCAGTAATCTAGGCAGCAGAGTTCTGAGCAATCCAGCTCCTCTGCTCCAAGAGCAACATCTCATGGTTAACCATTTCACTCTCTTGATTCATGCCATTATTTCACAGCTCCTATTAACTGTGCTTATGAAAATTCTACTTTGGATTAAATTAGTTCTTTTCCTACTTTTTTTCCTTCTGAGGTCTGCATGAGTCATTTGCAGAGTCATGGTGTCAGCAACATATGGTATTGGATACCATTTCTATTTATCATAACTTACTTCCATTGGTTGTGTATAGATCTAAGAGGCAGAAGCAAATTATATTTCTTTCTATCAGAAATTCCTGGTATTATATATATTTAAAATATATAAATAT
>VZTR01002290.1:10512-36965 GCA_013400775.1 Chaetops frenatus | reverse complement strand
TATATATGTAAAATTATATGTATAATTATATAATAGCTTTATGACTATTTACCAAAAATAAGAGTAAAGGTTACTGCCTCAGTATGACTGCCTAGGATGCATGACGCATTATCAGCTTTCCTGGGAAAATGATTTACTCAGAATTATGAGTCAATATTGAATTGCAGGTGAAACTGATCCTGGTCGTCCTGATTCAAAATTGCCTGAAATGAACTTTCTGTGTGACCTGGTTTTCTCGAGGGTAGAGGACCAGCAGCCAAATTAAGCTCTATATTCATAAATTAGGCAAGAGTTAATTTGTCTTTCTAAATCTTACCTGTAGAATGACTGCAAGCACATGCACCTAGATATAAAGCTTCTAAGCCTTGATGCTACAGTAGCAAAGCTTTGTACTTTCAAATGTAAAGGAAGAACACAATACAAAAACTGATTTTGTGATATGATAAATCCCCATGGATTTTTGTCTATTTTAGCTATCTCTAGCATGCTGGCTTGAGAACAGTAAGGCACAGACATGTCAGTGTTATTTTTTTCTGTTTTGCATTTATATACTTTCTCAACCTAGAAGACACCCACACCCACACCCACAAATACTCTGCCACCACATTGTCTCTGAAACCATCAGAATTGCTCCTCAGGCACAAGTGGACAACAACACAAGGGGTCCTAAGTCCACACACAAAACTGGAAGAACTCGAAGAGGGTTGGTTTAGATTAGATATACGGAAGAAGTTCTTTACAGTGAGGCACTTGTGAGGCACTAGCACGGGTTTCCCAGAGAAGCTGTGGAAGCCCCATCACTGGGACTGTTCAAGGCTAGGTTAGACAAAGCTTTGAGCAACCAGGTCAGTGGAAGGTGTCCCCTGCACATGGCAGAGGGGTTGGAACAGGACATCTTTGAAGTCCACTCCAACCCAAGCCATTCTATGATTGCTGAAGACAGCTCTTTTATATTCACAGCATTGCTGGGAATTAAAATAATAAACATCTCATTGGGTCCAAATAAAAAAGGTGCATACTATTTTTCGCTCACAGTCCATAGCATTAATTCACCTAATGGAATAATTAGAAGTCTGAAGGGACTTGTCAGATGATAGAGGAGCTTACATGGCAATCTTATCCTTACCTTGGCAGTAGCCAAACATGAATCTTTCAGGAAGAGTGTATGATATATACCACTCTTCTCATGACTATTTTTCTTGCCTTCAATAATTTACATCTTAGAGAAATCCTGAACCAGAATGATTTTATGCATTTAATAACTTTCAATTAATCTCTAACATATGCTCTTATGCAGTCTGCTCCTGAACCCACATGAACATCCACATCAGCCTATGTCAAGGAACTCTGTGGATGGCTGTAAGTGAGACAAAACTTGATCAAACATGACATTTATGGGATCGGGTGCCTTCTTGCTCTTTTACTGTGGAGGAAAAAAGGGAATCAATCCATCAATCCATCAATTAATCCCTATTCATACCCTATTTCTTGGCCTACTTTATAAATCTCAGTAAGACACCCTTGGTCACCCTTTGTCCAAACTAAAGAAATGTAGCTGCTTTCTTTAGAGTGACACAAGGCCTTTGAGCATCTTGTTACCCTTTTTTGAATCTTTCCTAGCCCTATAGCTTTTCTAAGATATTCTTTAGGGAGAGGTGCAGGAAGTCTCAGGATAGGACACAGTATCCAGGACTCAGAAAAATATATAAATATACAGAGAAAGAATGAAGTTTTCTGTTTTGCCTTTCTCAGAAGTCATTTCTGAACAATGAGCTGTTGTTGCCATGCAACAGTGACAGCCCCCAAGTTTTATTCCTGAATGTTGGTCGAAGTCCACTCGGCTCCTAACTTCATCAGGAGCAGTTTATGTGCATCTTTTGCCATATATGCATACACACATATACACATATACTTAATTATCATTTGATACCTAGTTGATGATTTTCATAAAGCCTTTCTGCAATTCTTCTGACAGTCCTGTCTTCCTCCAAATAATTTTGTACTGTCAGCAGACATTCATATTCTCAAACTTTGAAGGCACTGCTCTTCAGAATAGTTCACTCAATACTGAGAGTTCTTTAAAAGACTATTGCAATTTAACTATGGGGAAGAAACCCTGATATATGCACATATTCCTTAATTCAGTGACCTCTTATCTCTCTGGTCTCACTTGCAAACATCTAATTGGCCTATAAACATCCGTATGACTTCAGAACAGGAATCTGAGTTTTATACAACTCATTTTCTGGGAGGAGTTGGGTGAATTCCACGTCACTGTCACTTTTGAGGACAGCTGACCTCTCTAATAGCCTTAAGAAAAAGAAACAGTAATAAAATCATTATCTTTCTAGAAGGGTTCAATTTCCTCCATCTTTCTTGAGCAATAAAGGCATTCATTTCTCAGCTAGAGAAACCAAGAGCCACCGTTCAGACTGCCAGCTTTGGCTAGGAAATACCAGGCCCACATTGAAGCCTGCTCAGCTTTTAAATAATTTCTGAAACAGTGTCTTCAGCTTATGAGAATGCCATGGTAAAGTAGTATCTGGCCCTTATATCTGAAGCAAGTCTACATGAATAATGAATCCAGTTAATTTAAACATGTTCTCCCTATCTTGAAGCTCCAGTGATTGAGGGTAAGTATGTGCTTAAATACTTTGGTTGGTTATGTCTGATAAAATTAGCACCTTTTTGATGATAGCCATTTGAATAAAAGTAGCAAATTAATAGAGAGGCAGCTGCCCTGCAGTGAAATGTTGTCTATCACTGAAACTAGGCCTGTTTTAAATTTGCCTCTGTTGACAGAGTTAGATAGAAGGCAAGTGTCTCTGAACTTCTGTCCCAAATCTTGATGTGAAACAGGAGTTCTGAGAAGGCCCCTCCCTAAAACCTACCCAAGACATCTATATTTACTCATGTCTTGCTGTTCTTTGTTTCAAGAAACCTTGGGGTAGCATTTAAAGTGACTTTTTGGCAGGTGCATCTCACTAGCTGAAGTAGGGGGAGTGTTTATCTTCATTTTAAGCCAAGGACATTTTGTTAGAGAGATTATGCTGCCTGGCTATATCTCAGCTGTTGTAAATGTGAATGCAAACATGTGCCCTCTGGAGCTATAATCAAATATGAGACTGAAATATTAGCAAAGAAAGTAAATAACAGCTCAGCAATGCTCCTCAGGCAGAAGAAGGGATGACACAGGAACATATTTCTTAACTCTTCAGTTTCTTATAAATCTAAAGAAGCAATAGATATCTTTGCAGACATATGCATAAATAAACTTGAAAGGGCTCTTCATTGTTGTTCCAGTAAGCAAAGAAACAAACAAAACAACAAACAAACAAGCAAAACCCAAACAAACCCAGCTGGATAAGTAAACTCTTTCCATAATATTTTCGTAGCTCTAACCTGCTTTTCACGAACATGGGGTCAGAGCTTTCTTCATCACTTTGCACACCATAGCAGATGTGCTCCTTCTGGGACATTTCTCCCTTGGTGACAGGTAAGGGATTGGTTTAAGTTTTTTTTTTTGGAAATGGGCATGAATCTGGAGACATGAATAGCTTTTAAGCTGCCCAACACCGATTATTTGCTTTCTTCATACTAAATTTCTTACAAGGGTAAATTGGCAATATTTTATGAGGACACACCTTGGTATGTAGAGATTTTAAAATAAACCAGAAGTGATCTTTTATGAGTTTGTGCCATTTTTCTCCAGCTCCCCCACCGAGGAGATGGTGTTTGTACAGTCACCCCTATCAGCACTGGGACAGACACCATCTATCATTTTAAATACAGATAGATGTACCACTTATTATTGCTCAGCAAGTAAAAAATGCTGCAAAGCAAAGTTAGAAAATGCTCCTGACTAGCAATGCCATCTCCAGAGTGGCACTGAACAGGTAACTCCTCCTCCTTCAGCCCCCTCCCCTGCTGAAAAGAGTGGTTAAGATGATAAACTTTTTTAGTAAGGAGCCCACTGTCATATTAAAGTTAAGTCTGTCTTATATCATTGAAGATAAGTGCTTAATCTAGTGATTAGCACTCTATAAATACCACAGATTGGCAAGGGAAGGTTAGATGGCAGATTAGATATGTGGTGTATATCTTCTGACTTGCCTTCAAACGTTTCATTTATGATCAGATGAGCAAGGCCCAAGAAACTAAATCCCAAAGTCTCATTTTATTTTGAAATGTATAGGGGACAAAAATATCAGATGATGTCTTCTGCCAGAAACATTGGACACATGTATTGAATTTTCTCTGTGAAAAAATTAACATGCCCAAACTTCTCTCGCTGTTTGCCATAGGATAACTTCTCTACCAATAATTCTTGAATTATATATCTGTCTATTCAGATTGGGGGAAAGGAAAGTTCTAGCTCAAAATCTGGATTTTCTAAGAGCTCAGAGTACTTAAAAACAGAACTCTCTGGTATGACATACAATGGATATTCAATCTGTTAAACCTGTACCTGGCAGCACCGAAGGCCAATAAGAGCTAGAGTCTGCCTGCCTTTAGGCAATTATTTCTTTAGAAATAGGTTGGTCTGACAAAACTGGGGAGAAAGAAAAGATGTTGAGTAATATTGTAAACTGCAAATTAATTTTTTTTCTATCTCCATGAATGAGGCTCAGCTGTCAAGATACTTTGGGGAAAGAGCCAGCTTTCTGAGAACCATGGAGTCCAGCAGGGGTGAAGAAGAAAGACTGAAAACCTTGCCAGAGAGCATGTATGGTTTTGAGCAAACAGTCCTGTGAAATGAAGGCTAAGGAAATGGATTTCAAATGCTCAAATACACAGAAGGATAATCAGTGTCTGTAGAAAGAACTAGGATGCTGAGAGAGTAGAAGATCCCAAAATCTGAAAATGTTAAATAGTACAGGTTTAAAATAGAAGGGGAAAGGAGGGAAAGCTTAATCTGGACACATTTAATACGAACAGATTATGACAGGATAAATGCAATTTGCAAATAGTCATATGAAGATGAGAGTTGCTGAGTCAAAGGTGGCCACAAGACACAGGCACTTCCATACTGTTCATTGGTAGTCTGAAAGATATTCAGACCTTCTTCTGGACCTGTTTCTATATATAGCAAATGACTTAGTATTGAAACTTCAGTGTTATAAGATCAACTGCTGCTTATTCTGGCATTTATCTTATTTCTGTCATTCTGAAAAACAGCTCCGAGATTTTTAGAGCCATGCACATTTGCAAAAATCATATTTTTGAAAGAGAAGTCTGGCTCCATTTGTCTCATGAAAGTCTGCACTTAACCACTTTTTTAAAAAACACTATTATTTTAAGGTCAGTGGAAACTCCATTAAAGTGCTTCAGGAAATCATCGGGTCATTAGAGCAATGGAAACTGAAATGTATGCAATGTACTGATTTCAAACACATTATAAAACTGGGCAAGAAATCAAGTGTGTAACATTCTTCTTCAAGATCCACACAGTTCCAGAGTAATTCTACCATGCTGCATGCCAGTGACTGCTCCTAGCTTGCAGTGGCTACTGGAAGGTATTTTTCCTTCAGAGATTTATCCATTGTCAACTCTCAAACCAGCCTTTGAAACTAAGGAGAAATATACCTTTTTCTCCCTTGGCAACCCAGTGAAACACATGTATGAGGAGTTTTGTCCTCAGGAGTGTGTCTGATACTGAGAAATCCCACCTTGAAGTGAACAGACACCTTAGAGCCCTGCCACTTACTAGAAATTGTGCTCAGAAAGTAAAGGTTTGAAAACCACAAATCAGATCGGTTTAACTGCAAGGCTTGTGTGAACACATTAAAAGAAACAAAAGACAAAGAGAAGCATGTGTCTGCAGTGTTTAGTCAGTGCTCAACAGTCCTTTCACCCTCCCCAGTTCCCATGCCAGGATGGTGAGAGCTCTGTGACAATCTTGTGGGAGGCCTCATCCAAACTCAGATGGCCTGAAGCATTTATACCTCCAGGACCTCTTTCCCTTTATAGTTCAGATCCAACAGTGTAGGTCGTTCTGGCCCAAACCTCTCCCCCTTTTCCTCCCTCCTCCTGCCTCATCTGCTTCTGGTTCATTAGGCTAAACAGGAAAGGCTCTAGAATTTCCTTCCATCAAGTCAGTGCTTGATGCTATCTGTTGTGGAGATGAAATTCTCTTTTGGACAGGGCAGAAGGGTTTCTCCTTGCACAGGCAGTTTACAGCTATTCCCATAGTGGGCCAGGATTTATCAAGTCCTCAGCTCAGTGTGAAGTAGAACTGATCTGGGGAATGCCCGAATCCCATTATACAAATGTTTCACGTTAGAACTCTTACTCTGCACCCACACCAAGTACCCTGCCCAGCATGTGTTACACAATTCCATGAGTGTGAACAAATGACACAGTTCATTATTGATCTCATTTGAGACTAGAGGTGGTGGCAACCACACATGTGGAGGTGACAGTACTTCGGAGGGTACCTCAACCCAATTCCCAGCTCAGTGTTTGGAGAGGCTTTTGGGATAAGCTGTACTAAGCTGGCCCAACAGGTCCCATCCCATGGCAGGAGGTCACCCCTTCAGAGCTCTGTGCTCCTGCCCAGTCCCACACATTTCTACAAGCAGAGTTTGGAAAGGGCAGCACTCACCTTTGCTCTGCTGTCATCATCCTAACATTACTCTACTAATAAACTATCAACTATGGCAAAGAATAGATTGGTTTTTCAGAACAAATGTAGGAACGGAATACTGAGTAGAAGACAAAGCTGTGAAAATTTTAATTTCACACACTTTTTTCTGCAGTAACTATCCACATGGGATGTTTGGTTTATTGTGACTATGAGTGTAACCTTTAAATCCCAAAAACATGGGGCAAAAATGAAGTCAAAACAAACGAGGGGGGAAAAGTAATTCTGGTTTTATTTATAATGTCAAAACAAGACATTACTTGAAAAACTTCTAAAGTTAAAACAAATAACATAGAATATATTTTAAAACACCATGCAGAACAGTTAAAAAGATTTCTGTTTGGAAGAACTACCCTAATTCATGTGTCCACAGCAAGCAGTACAGTTTGAAAAAAAGGCAAGCAGAGCTGTTTTAGTAGCTAGCCTTCCTCACCTTCTGTTTGGGTTTGTGTTTCAGTGTGCCCAGAGGATTAGGAGATTGTTAATATAGCCTCAGAAAACACACATCTTGACCCAAAATGTCATTTCAGGCAGCAAGAGAACAGAAAAAAATTAGTAGATGATAGAAAATCCCATTAAATAATCATAGCAGGAGAGGAAGAAGTCTCTGGGATACCAAACCTTCTGAAGAATCTGAGATTAAGTATGAGGTCTTGGTGCATTCTGTTACATATTAAATCCTGACACAGAAATCTCAACAGATAAGGGCATTTAGAGGAAGAGAACAACTAAGGAAGAAAACTGGCCAACAAATAAAATTATTGGGGAAAAATTATTACTAATGGTTATTTATTTTCACTGTTATTGTTTATTAAGAAATTAGCACTTCACTGCCTGAGCCACAAGCTTACTATGGAAGTTTTAATCTCAAAGAAGACAAAATTGAGGGAAGTGGGAAGAATTTTCCCCCCTTTAATTTTCTTTTCTAACACCAAAGTAATTTCTTTCCTGTAAATAAGCATTGCTAGCACTGAAACCACACCAAGTGGCTGGGTTTGGACGTGCCTTAGCTGCATATAGCTGATGCTATAATTCAAAACTGCTAAAACAAATAATGACATATGAAGATACATCAAAATGGGCATTAATTTACTTTATAAACAAATGTTTTCTTCTAGCCCTTCCTTTCCTGCTTTCTGTTTTGTGTGCTTGTTTGTCACTGGATATTTGAGCAGGTAAACCAATCAGACCTTGACCTTCTTTGGAGTCATCACAAAACAAATTAATACAAGAAGTAAATAAGCTCTAGCAAATTACAGATGCATCGTTGCTTATTGCTCTCAAAGCCCAGAAGATTTCTAAATGTGAAAGTGAAGAAGGAAGGCAGATTAACCCTGATAACCAAACATCATGATTTCTAAGGCAGTTGCTGGGATATGCCCTCGTGTATGTGTATCACATAGCAGGTGCTATTTATGATAGTACACCTAACAAGAGCAGCACTGATACGAAAATACTTCCCTGTTTGTAGAGTATTGTCAAGCTTTGCTCTGCCACCCTATTTCCAATTCCCTATTTTCTTTTCTCACCTCATCATTGGACAAATCCAGGTGCACTTTTGAGTCTCTAAATGTGCAGCTAGATTAGCTACAAACAGGATGATGACCACACACCTGGTAATTCTCTGCAAGAACCCAGTGACTTCTGATCTGACAACCACCTCCATGAGTATATTATTTATTTTCACTCTAACCATCTTAAAGGTAAACCAAACTACCCAGATGTAATTGCAAAATCCAAGGACAAAGAATTATATTCAGGTTGACTTCACAAATAGGAAACAAATGATAGCAGACCAATATGACAGCTGACTGCAGTTAACTTTTAATTGGGATCCAGCAGCAGCATGTGCTTTTTAAAAGCAAAACGCAGCACAGTCCTGTCTTGTTTTTAGAACAAGTAAAATTAATGGAAAACGTTAATCTCTGGTCTAACATGATCATGTTTACCCTATAAAGCCAGAGTGCAGTGAGTATTATTCAACACCAAGTCTAAAGTCAGACTGCTTTGGTTTTGCCTTTACTTTACACTGTGAAGCCAGTGCTTTAATGTTCACTTTGCTGACATAGGAGTTGTTTTTTGGTTTTTTTTTTAAATTGTTTACACATACATGTATTTAAATACAAGCAGGCACTGCTCTCCAGGGTTACATAATTCTAATACTAATTTCCCCATTTATCTTCATGGGAGATATAGGGCAGGAAAAAAAAAGAAAAGTTAAACTGTGTAACCTCACTTAAATTTATTAACAAAGTCCTTTGCACCTTTATCCCTATGTTTCACTGCATGTAGATATTCGAGGCAGTTTGAGTTAATAGTCTTTTCATGTGAAATGGCTATTTGGGGTAGTGCTGCTGTACAAGAGAGAACTAGAAATACAAAAAAGGTTTGCAATGACCACTTTGAGGAGACAGATGAAATCTGTATCTCACTGCAGCAGAGATGGTAGCCAAGGGGACCACCTGTGGTAAAGTAAGAACTTGAATGAAAAACGTGCACTGAAAGAGGTGAGGTGTTTTGCTGGTTTTGGCTGGGGTAGAGTTAGCTTTCTTCAAGTGGCTTGTAGGGGGCTGTGTTTCAGATCTGTGCTGAATGCAGGGTTGATAAAATAGAGATGCTTTTGTCATTGCTGAGCAGGGCTTTGGCCTCTTTTGGAGCCAAGGCGTTTTTTGCGTTTCATGCTGCCACACTGGGGAGGGCTCTGGGGGTGCCTGGCAGGTTTGGAGGAGCTGGGACTGGTGGCCCCAACGGATCAAAGGGATACTCAGGACCATGTGACATCATGCCCAGTATATGAGATGGGGAGGAGGAAGGGAGGATATTTGAAGTGACAGCGTTTGTCTTCCCAAGTCACCACTAGGAGTGATGGGGCCCTGCTCTCCTGGAGAGGGCTGAACACCTGCCCACCCATGGGCAGCACTGCAAATTAATTCCTAGCTTTGCTTGTGTGAGTGGCTTTTACTTTCCCTATTAAGCTGTCCTTATCTCAACCCATGAGTTTTCTACCTTTTGCCTTTCTGATTCTCTCCCTTATCCCGCGGGTGGGGGAGTGAGCGAGTGGCTGCTTAGGGCTTGGCTGCTGGCTGGGGTTGAACAGTGGCAGCTGTAAAGGTACTAGAAGCTTCCAAGCTAATGGATTTATATGAAAGAAAAGCAGTATTTGCATGCAGACACTCCTTGCGCCATGGATGGAGCAATTGGGCAGGAGGAGAATGGAACTGAAGACTTAGAAGTAGAACTGAGCTACTCAGCACCTCAAGGGAAGAGTAGAGTTCATAGACAACTGGAGAAGAGCCCAGGGCTTCCAAAGGTAGTAAAACGACACCACAGAAGTAGAAGGTCAAGCCTAATTCTCAGTGCCCTTTTGCAGAGACCTGTTAAATAGTGATGTCTTAGACGCCATTGAACAGGAACCATTCTCTTCTGACACCTACACCAGACTGCTTAAAGGGTGATGGAAACATTTCTGGAGTCAATGTTCACAGCACACCGTTCTGTTTTCTTTCCAGAAAATTTGTTGGCTAGGTGGTCTGACTGAGGAAGGAGATAAAACAACTTGTGGAGTTGATCCTTGGTCTGTCAGACCACACGTTGATTCAAGAAGCAAGAGACAGTGCCAGTACATGGGCTGGCTGAGACAGTGGGAGACCCTTACACAGCTCACTCAGAGCAACAGCTCTGTAATGGGGAGACTTCTGGGTTCTCACTGTGGAAACACAGGGATTTATTTCTGTCAATGTTTTTCCTTCGAACAGTTTATTGAAATCAGCTGTTGTTTGATTTGCAGCCTCTGTGGGGAGTGCAGCACCTCACTCACAGCTGGCAAAAGCTCAGCAAAATGACTGGCAGTCCCAGATCTCACAGCCTGATCACCAACCTCATTCAACAAAGCTAAAAGAGAGAGAATAGTTGGCAAGGAAACAGCAGACCCAGTGACAAGAGGCATTCATTTTTCCCACCCTTTAGACCAACACCAGCTTGCCCAAAGTCTTTTTATCGGGTGAAATTTCATCTATTGCAGAGGAGTTCGGAAAGAGATGAGACACCGAGAAAGATAAGGTTCTCAATGAGTCCACAAACAACAAATCTAGACAGCAAAGTCACCCTTACATTTTAGACCATTGAATCTGAACATAATGAAGTGCAGCGTGCAGCTACTGAATCTGAAGCTCAGAGAGGACACAGTTTTTCACGGAACCTGGTGGTAGATTTGAGACTCAAACCCATTTTTCCTGTTTATTTGCCTGGCACCCTGGCAGCCAGGGCCGTTTGAAGTCCTGGGCTGAACCCCAAATTAAATCAATCATATTCTTTCTTGCATCGTAGGACAGATCTGTCCTACTGAAGCTTTATGCATTTGGGAGCCCATTTGTGTGCTGACAAGCCTGCAGTGGCCCAGCCTCTGAAATGTAAACAGAAACACTTTTGGGGCACAACTATAAGGCCTGAAACACTTGCCAGAACAGCACACACCTCCTCCTTTTAATTCCTCTGAGGTAATAAGCTTAAATTCAAAGTATCCCTCAGGAGGTTTCACCAGGCAGCTCTTAGCAGTGCTTTGAAGGACTCCTGACCTGTTAGCAATTGTCCCTAGCAGGAGCAGACCACCCATTTCTTCTTTCTGGTTTAGTCAGATTCTCAGTCAACCCTCTGCCAAAAGGGCTTTACAGAGGGATCTGGACAGGCTGGATCAATGGGTCAAGGCCAACTGCAAGATTTAACAAGTCCAGGTGCCAGGTCCTGCACTTGAGTGACAACCCCCTGCAACACTACAAGCTGGAGGAAGAGTGCCTGGAAAGCTGCTCTGAGGAAAAGGACCTGGGGGTGCTGGTGACAGCAGCTGAACATGAGCCAGCGTGTGCCCGGCTGGCCAAGAAGGCCAGTGGCATCCTGGCCTGTATCAGCAATAGAGTGGCCAGCAGGGCCAGGGCAGGGATTGTGCCCCTGTACTGGGCACTGGTGAGGCCACACCTGGAGTGCTGTGTCCAGTTCTGCATGCCTCACTGCAGGAAGGACACTGAGGGGCTGGAGTGAGACCAGAGAAGGGCAATGGAGATGGGGAAGGGTCTGGAGCACACGTCCTGTGAGGAGCAGCTGAGGGAGCTGGGGTGGGGATAAGGAGGCTGGGAGGACACCTTATCAGCCTACAACTCTACAAGTTCCTGAAAGGAGATTGTAGCCAAGAGGGGATCAGTCTCTTGTCCTGGGTAACAAGTGACAGGATGAAAGGAAATGCATTTAAGTTGTGCTGGGGAGCTAGATTAGGGGAAAATTGCTTCACTGTACGGGTGGTCAGACATTAGAATAAGCTGCCTAGGGAAGTGGTGGGATCACCATCCCTGGAAGTGTTCAACAGGCCTGCAGAGGTGGCATTTAGGGACATGGTTTAGTGATGGACTTTGCAGTGGTGGGTTACCAGTTGGATTTGATGATCTTATAGGTCTTTTCCAATTTTAATAATTCTATGAAAATTCAGAACCCCTCCTCTAAAACCAGCAAATAACCATCCCTCAAGCCACTGCCACCATTGCTCTCCTTCAAGCAACCAAGCCAAGGGGCTGCACCTCTGAGGGGATGCAGGGTAAGCCAAGGCCATTTTTGTTCTGGGGCTTGTTCAGCCTCTGCATCTCTCAGGAGCTGGGCCATACCGAGGGGACCTGCTCAGCCACACAAAGGTGACCTTATTGTTAAAAGAACTCACTTGGCTGAGGGAATGCAGCTGCACCCAAGCCTGGGCTGCCCCAAACCTGCAGCATCCCCCAAACGCAGGGGATGCTGCAGAGGGCAGTAACTCACATCAGACTGGCTGTGTATGGAAAGGTCAGAGCCTGAGAGTAAAGCAGTGCTTGAAGGGAGAGAAAACGTGGGAAGCTGACATGGAGTGTAAAAGGGAAGGAAGAAGAGCTTCAGCATCTCGGTGGAGGAGGCTTTGCCTGCTGGAGGGAGGGTGCAGAGGGCTGTGTGCCCAGCCCACTCCCCGTGCTGAGCACAGTATCTGCCTTTGGCTCACAGGCCCTTCTCAAATAAATGAGTTGTCACTGCCCTGGCTCTCCCAGAGTGGTATCTCACCAGAGCTAAGAACTAAATTACTCCTTATTTTTTCTCCATTTGAGTCTGTTCACCCAGAAAGCACATGTCCCTGTTGGCAGGGAAAGGGCTGGTACAACAAAGGAAAGGGGGTGCACCACAAGAGGGTCTCGTGTGCTGAGGCAAAGTGCCCACAGTCCGGGGCAAGACCAAACGGAGCAGAAATACACATTCTCACAATGTGGTGGTGGTTTTAAATAAATTCTGCAGTTGCTTGGTTTTTTTCCTAAAAGATTGCTTTAAAGTGCAGGGTACAGTCCCCGCCTCCGGAGTTAACAGAATCCCTGCTGCCGGCAATACTGTGGTGCCCTCAAGTGGATACAGAACACTGAGAAATGTGCTGTACAGCAGTCCTTGCTCCCTGCCTTGCAAACAAACCTCCTGCCCACCCCAAGAGTTCTTTGCAATGCCAGAGGAATAAATGTGCTTCAATATTAAGATTGCCAGACCAGAAGTTTCTCACTTAAGAGAAATTTACTTTTCAAGAAATTATTTTTTTATGAAAAAAAAATAAGAATAGGGGATTGGTTACAGCACTACCCTCATGATATTTCCAAGGAGTAAGCTGAAAATAGAGATGATTTTGAGTCCAAGCACAGACCAAATGCCCTTGACCTTGATTCCCGTCACCAGATGCAGTATTGCTGTTCTTCCTCTGGAAACTGGCAGTAGGTGCCAAATTGCTTGACACCAGCCATCCAACCACTTCCCAGTGCCAGCAAATGTGAAATACCCCATTTCCCACCTGCTGTTTCACTGGTGGCAAGCTACCCTTGTATGGCTTCCTCCTCCTCATGATTATTTTTCCCATACACTGTGCTCTTTGTCACATCACAAAGATGTAGGGGTAGCACAGGCTCCAGCAGCCACTCTTAAAAAGACAGAGCAAATCTTGAGAGGCTGGAAAGGAAATAAAAAACATCCTGACACCCAGGTCACATAATTTTAAAAGTCCCTAACTTCTAAGATGACACAATGAGCATGGCTGAGCTGACTGCTCAGAGGTCACGGGGCAAGTCAAGCTACTGCTAGAGAGAACTTGAATCATGGGGGAATGACACAAAATTTAACAGCAGTGTTCAGCTAATTTACCTCACCTAAAGACTCCGTGCACAGAGGTTCTGTTGGAAGAGCAATGCAGGTGCTGATCTGTGGCATGCACATGCCCAGCTCACTGCCTACCACAGCCCTTTCCACAGAGCTATTATTCCCCAGCCTGTCCTGGTGCCCAGGGCACAGCTTGGCATTTGCCCCTGCTGAATTTTATGGGGTTCCTGTTTATTCATTTCTCCCGCCTGCCCGGGAAAAGCATCCCTGACCTCAAGCATTAATCATCTGCCAATCTGATGAGGGTGCATCGCACTGCTTCCTCCAGGCCATTGAAGATGTTGAATAGGACACACCCAAGCAGCAAGTAGAGAGAGAACTGTAGGGGTCTCTAAAGTGCAACTCATTAACCAATGCCCTCTGATCCCAGTCATCCAACCAGCCATTTCACTCATCTTCTAGCTGTCCATCCACCCTTCCACCCAATCCCTAATATCTGGCCTTGGTTACAAGAGTTTTATGGGAGGCAGTGCCAAATGTCTTGCTAAAGTCAAGGGAAACATCATCTCTTGCTCATCCCGCTTTCCCAGATCCAGTCATTTCACCATAAAGGCCATCAGATTAGTCAAGCATGGCTTAATCTTGTGAGCAGCTGTGGAAAGAAATGGCAATACAAGACTAAAAGTGTATCAAACCATATTGATGAGAAAGAACATTCCTAGGTGCATAGAGGAATCATGGCCAACCACAGTCAAACAGAAACAACTGTCCAGTGGAGCAGGAATGAATAAAAAAATTCTTAAAACAGTGAACTAAGTTCAGAAGTGGCTCACTAATTTAGTTCTCTGAATCAGCTGCTTTAGAGTATTCCTAAGCAAAAGTATCCAAGCCACTGTTAAAAACCTGGTAAAGATTTAACTCTCAAAGGAGTTAATTAAATAATCTGATTACAATACCTGTGAGTCACTGAAGGAGTGCATAGGCACTCTTAAAACACCAGCAGGACATGAGGCTGGTAGCATGTGGGCCAGGCACAAACAGACCTCAGCAAGCAGCACTTTTGAGTAGAAACAGCAGGTTTGGTCACAGCCCATAGTCACAGCAAATTTTAAACTTGCTACTGGAAGACCAGTGTTTGACTGGCCAAGAAATATTTGCCATCCCTGTCCTCTAGAAATATGCCTTTCAGGCATTGTCAAAAAGCTATGTGTGCTTGAAGTCAGTGTAGGTAACCCACAAATCACATGCCAACCTGGGAAATATGTGGTGAGTTCAGAAATTTTTCCCTGAGGATCCATCCGAAATGAGCTAAAATATAGTACTGAGCCAGTAACATGTCAGTATTGCACAGCTCAGCCCATCATTACAAGAGCTGTAACTAAAGACAAAATCCTACCAAAAAAAGGTAGAGCTATGAATACAAAAGATTGTTCATAATCTGTTAGTGACAGCTGAGGAAGCTGTCAGTACAGGTAGAAACATGTTTAAAGGCACCTAGACTGACTAATAAAATGATTTTTTTATAGAGAGAGATCTAAGAAGGCTAAAAGGGATTTCATATTAGCTTGCAGGTGGACTGAGGACACCTGCCAGTTCTATGCCAAAAATACAGGCCCATGCAGAGAACAGGAGGGCCTGCTGACATTGCCATAGCAGCTCTTACACCAATGCCACTATCAGTTTGACATTGGCTGGACAAAGACTTATTGCTCTGTAGCATCATCACTGATACCAAACTCCAGGACAGCATGAAAAGAAACTCTGCCCACATCTGGCACTTTGTTCTGACTGTGACACAGGGATAGCTGAAGGAGGGAAACCTGCACTCTGGCTGCCACAGGTACACACCTGGTTTGGATACAGTCCCAGCTCACACTGAAAGCTTGCAGTCATTAATACAAGGGCAACCAGTAAGCAGCAGCTACTTGCCACAGAATGCAACATTAAGTCACTTGCAGAAATGAAACATCAAGCAATTAAAAGACAATGTTTTGATCAAGGCAAGTAGTTGAGCTCGGGGTGTAGAAGATGCAGTAGAATATCCTTCTGCTGAGGAAATCTCTTCTAGCCCTTAGTGCTCACCAAGCACCAGTCCTGGCCCGACCTGAAATGCACTATACAGGGAAGGCCTGTGGCTGCACCAAACCAGAGGCATGAGGAGAGCACTGATTTATGGGCTTGCCTCAGACCAAGCTCTGCAGGCTTCTGATTCCTTTCTGACCATTGTGGCCAGCAGGTGACATCCACCTTTGCCACCCTGGGCAGCAGCACTGCCTTCAGGAAAGAATTGCTCTCTGGAGACATAGGGGCTAAAACAGAGTCTGAGTATCACCATATGCTGCACCCTTTGGGAAGCTGGCAACCTCCAAAATAATAAGTTCAACACACAAACTAGAGAGGGACATTTCTCCTTACCAAATAGCTCCTAAATCTCTAAGTCCAAAAGCCAGGTGGTTTCCTTTTGTTAAGCAAAGAGGATAGAAGGATTGCAAGATACTCTTTTAGAAATAGCAAGTGATCACAGAGTCAAATTGGCAGGACAAACAAAAGCAGATCGAGGATTGCAGCTTTTCATTTCTAAAAACTCAAAAAGCATGAATTCCAGATATAACATTTCAGAAGTTTATTTTTTAAAAAAAGGGGGTGGGGAAGAGTTCTAGAACTTTTAGAAAAATATTTTTTTCCTCTAAAAGTTAAGCTCACAAAGGTTATCAAAACAGGATGTTCTCATACATATAAAGCAACAGGGAGAAATGAGGACAATATACACATAACTAAATCTACATATAAACCCCAAAGAAACCAATTCTCTGCCTCAGTTTTCAGTGAGGACCATGATGTCTCCTTGGAGCAAAGGCACAGTGGCCATTGAAACTGAGCATGGTGTTGCACAACTCCGTTGTCCTGGAACTGGAGGAGCAGCTGTATTTGCACCCAAGGGAAGGTGCTGATCACCATCTCAGAAGCATCACTGCACACGTGCCCCAGGCCACTCTTTCCTTAGCATTCAGTACTGGCCAGGCACAAGCTATGAGGCGGCATAGACCATAATTCTGACCCCAACAAGCTACTTTTCAGTAACTTTGAAAGGACTGGCATATGAAACTGCAGCTTAGGTAGACTCATTTTGAAGTGAATGTCACATGGTTAAAGATCACCAAGACTAAAGGCAAAAAATGTGCTGATCCATGCAAGACTAACTAGCCTGATCTCAAAAGTATGTCTAGATTTAAAAGCATGTAATGATAATAATGTAGAAAGTGACACAAAATGCAGCTTGGGTATTAATGATAAATGAGACCCTACTAAATAGTTTCTTTCCTAAGGATGGTCAGGAGATCAGGATCCATTGCATATATCTTCACTGTGTCTTCTGGCACAACTTTTTACTGGTTGAAATGAGGGAAAAGTGAACCATTATGACAGATGACAACATACACTACTAAAGTTCATGTTCATCATGTGTCTTTGGATGTTATCCTGCTGGTCAGAAAGAAATCAGGAGCCTGAGTTGCTCAGGGCAAAGCAAGACCAGTTCCAGTAGGCTAAAAGAGGCTCTTGGAGCTCCTTCAGAGTTTAAGGATCACAGATAATTGATGACACCACCAATATTCTAATAAAATTTATCATTACCTCTACCTTTATCATTCTCTATTTAAGAACAGTCATTCAGGTCTAGATGGTAAGGAAAAAAGTACCCTCAGTCATACAAAGAGTTGGTTAAGTACTTAGAGCCAAAGCCTTTCACTGTGTGCTGTAAGCTCAAAAGCTGGAAGTGAAAAAGGAGGGGCAGAAGAAGAATTCTGCATTAGTCATTTTTTTATTAGTTATGAAGCACAACTGCTTAAGCCAAGAAAAAAAAATGCTGCCTAGGTATTGTACTTGGAAAAATATTTCCTGAAAAGATAAGTATTTCCCTCTAAATAGGCACCTGGTGAGACTTCTGAAACTTTTTCATTTTCAGTGCGTCTCATTTGATTGTGGCCCACCAGGATGTGCAAAAGGGCAGACAGGTTAGTAGGTGGGTCAGGAAAATGCTCTACAGAAAAGTCTGACTCACTCAGCCAAGAAGGAAGTCTGGGAGAAAGCAGGAGAGCAGACACCATCCCAGAGAGGTTCTTAACAGCTCAGAAGGCAGAACACTGGGGATGTAGCACCTCCCTCTCTCTGATTGGGCTTTATACTTTGTTGTGTGTTTTGTTTTTTGTAACTGGATCCATTCACACCAGGAACTGCAGTAGGGTTTTCCTTTAGATAGAAGTCAATGCTTCATCTAGTCCTGCATTTATATCTTCATCTTTCCTTTATGCCTGTCTTAGGGAAATTCCTCATTGTGAGGCTGTGATGTTCTAAGCAATGCTTAAGATGAAAATCAATTAACCTCTGTGATACCATATCTCAGTATAGATTTCAAGTTATTATTATAATTGCAAAACTGAGAGAAAGATATGATATTTCAGTAAATAGAATGAGCAAGCCTCCACTTGTAGTGACTCCTGTTTACTGTAATCTGACACAATGAGTAAGCTTTTATGGAAAATGTGCTTGGATGTAGCTTTGGATGCATTAGCAACTCATGCATTAGAAATGTTTATGGATTGACTCATTACACAGCCTGTCTTTATGCATATCCCTTCTGAGAACAAATAGGTTTTCAGGCATAACCAAAACAGGATGCCTGATATGTAGGGAAGTTTATTTTTCCCTTGTCTTCCATGAACTCAAAAAGATCCTTGGCCAGAGTTTGAATGGACAAGATTTAATACTCCAATATAGTGACAGACCGCAATGTGAACAGCAAACGCTCGGGGCTCCTTATTGTTCAGCACTTATTCCAGATCCTGGAAAGGACCTAAACTCCAGGACATGGAGGCCTTCTGTTCAGAATTATGGCAGGAGTCTACCCAAATGATACCAGGCCCCCATCTAAAGTGAAACCCAGAACAATTAGAAAGGAGCACTGTGAACTCCTTGAACTAGCATTTCCCTATGAAACCACCACTGGAAAGGTTCCAGCTATTGCCCTGAAATGGGGTGTAAGGACATGCATATAGCAAAGTGTGAGGCAAGGTGCTGTGGGAAGACTGAGCACACAGGGAACTCTGAAAAAGGAAGGTCTAGCTAAACAAGTTTTGCAGGACCCACCCATGTACAAAAACCCACCAGTGTGCCAAAGTGGTTATTGAAACATCACGACCTGCACAGACCTAAGCTGCCAGCAGGAATTGCTGCTGGTGTTATCAGCAGGCAGCCTGTGAAGTGGGACCTAGTGCCAACTAGGTCAGGAGGTGGTTACAGGCAGAGTCAAGAAAGCCACAGCGTGTACGCAGGACCTAGAAGTGAATCTGTGGGACCAAATCTCTGACAAGCAGATCTGAACCCTGCTTCTACCACAGTGCTGTAGTTGACTACCCTTGCTACTTGCTTTCTTGTAGCCTTGCTCCAAAGCTGATAGCCAGGCAAAAGCCTGGCACGATCCCAGCTTCCATGTGCCCTTCTGAGGTACAGAATATGATCTCAGCAGGGAAGTTACAGCAAAGCTACAAAACCTGCCTGACTCCTTGAGGCAGTGGCTCAGGTGGCAGGTGGGAAGCCAGATAACACAGCACAGCTCTGGCCAAGCTGCTGCTGGTACACAATGCCTGCTAAAACATGATTGCTTTCCATTTGCACTGATGGAGCAAATACATTCGAACGCTGCTTGCGAAAAGTGCCACACTGACAGGCATGGAGATGGAAATCAAGTATCTAGGACCCAAAGAAACCCTACCAATTTTGGTAAACTATTGTCACAGGGGTCAGAGCACAAGGCGGTGTGGTCTGCTAAACTTTTTTATCGTGAACTCTTTCAGCAAGGTAAGTGATTCCATTTCTGGCAAAACATCCCAGGCACTTGGGATCGGAGATATACAGGAGGAATTCCCAAACCAGAGATTACATCTCACCACCTACATACAGTGCCAAGGATCATCCTGACCCTCCTTGAATAGATCCGATCTCTTTTCGAACATGCTGGTATCTTTGGCTTCCACAATGCTTCAGATGTACTTACACGTTGCAAACAAAACCCCAGGATCTTCCTTTCGTCCATTTCTAACAGTCTGACTGATCATTTCGTCAGGTCCTAGCCCTATGCAATGCTGATTCCTCCTATCCAGCACCCAGCCAGAGTGAGGCCGTTTCCTAAGGAAGTCATACAGCTTTCAGTCTTGTATGGAAGTCATTTCCAGCTGCTTGGACACCTGCATTGGTTCTATCTATACTCTCTAGCTTTATTATTAAATGTTTTGAAACACTGCAAGCAGCACTCAAACCAAATAGATTTACATAGCAGCACACCAATATTTTCTTGAGTTCTCTTCTTTTCCCAATAATTAATATTCTAATTGGTTCCTTTGGTAAAAGGTTTGGGCAGACATTTTCAGAGAACTATGCATAATGCAGAAGAACCATCCCCAAAATACCATTCCACAGCCCCTTGTGTTGTACCTATGTTAGGATACTTTTTTCCCATGTGAATTCCTTTGTGTTCTGTCAATTGTAGGCTTTATTTACAATGGAAGGCATATTTGGTAGTCTAATTTAAAAGCTCCAACATGCATGAAGACCAGTATCATATTTACTACCTTCCCTGTGTTCCTAAGGCTAATTTAAAAATCACACAGGACAGCATCTAGCACAGCTCTTATAAACTCCTTTAGACTCCAGCAGTCAAAGATGCCCGAGTCTGGAGAGTTTTATCAACTGCCCTAAAAAGCTGCCACTGGCACATCAATTTCAAGTAGTTCCTTGGACTAGCATCTTTCAGAGCATGGCTCTGACATGAAGATTTCCAAGTTCCTCAGCTTTGAGCATCGACACATGTGACTTTTTTCTTTCCAGATGAGAAGCTAGAGCATCAACAGAAGCATTCTCTAACCCATGGCAAACAGCCAGCCAAAACGCAGGGTTTCTTTGAAGCTTCATCTGCTGTCCCTAAAACCAGTGCTTTGTTCATATTTGCATCGCTCAACACATCACTGCAGATAGGAAGTGTCTCTACCTTTGCTGTGTTGGACATCTGCTAAGTCCAAAGATCAGACTGAAAGAGATTTAGGCAGACACTCACCTTTCAGTCAGGTACCAAAGACCTGCTGAAGACTCAAGACCTCTCATTACTGAGGTACCTTCCTGAAATGTTGGTGAGTGCTTCCTGCTGGATGGCTTCAGGAGGGTCCCTCCACCACACAGCAGCTGCTACAGTTCCTAACACTTCCCTGCCACTGTGGAGGGGACTTCACTGCCTTCTGCTGCACCAAACTGTTTGTCCAATTGCATGAACACCCAAGCACCATGTGGGTGACAAGTTTTATTCCTGGTAAGAGTATTTCAAAGTACAATGCCACTCTGCAATAGCAGTGAAGAGCTCTATGCCCCAACGAGTCACTGAACACAAGCAGCACTGTGCTGATCCACAGTACTGAACAGCTTTCTGACAAACTCTAAGCAAACAAGATAAGGAATGTAAAGAGCTAAGACTCACAAAAATATTTTATTCATGGCTTGGCAGTGCCAGGCTAACAGAATCATTTAGGATCACTAAGATTTATTCTGTTCAAGACTACACAGGAAGCAAGTACAAATCTATTTCATATTTCCTAAATATACTTACTTAAAAGCCAATTAAAAATACAATTAACAGTGACATAAAACAGGGGAAAAAGCCAGAGACAAAGAATGTAACAAAGAGGAATTCAAAGCTTACATGCACTTACCATATAACACACACATCACACTGGTACAGAGACAAGCCTTACAACATATAAGGATCAAGACCAATGGACAGATGCTGTTTAAAACTGACCTATTGCTTGTGTTTATTCAGCGTTCAGAACAGTGGTACCACTATTCCACATTAAATTAGTCATATCTTTCATTGCAAAAATCTGCCCGGATTTTAGCAATTCATCTGATTAGAGCCAGAATCTTGAAGTTGCATCATTGTTTAGCTGTGAATATTCTACCTGCCAAGAGAAGGAATTGAGGTGAGGAGTCAGATTTTTATCTCAGGTTTCATTTCAGCAACTCCCATGAAAGTGTATGGGCAGACAGTATAAAGACTTCTTCTGTGTCCATACAGGTGTACATCTCTGTATCCTACAAGTAAATCACACTGCATTGCCTGCTCCATTCTTTATGGCCTTTATCTTGCAAGACTGATCTCTTAATTATTTTATGTGAAGCAGTAAGCAAACAAGGGCACACTGTATCAGCTCCCTGACAGACTGATAAGCCTTGTGCTCCAGGCAGGTGGGCACAGATAACCATGTTGGGAGGAGATATATACATCAAGCAGGAAGGCATTACTCCCATATTAGCAGTTTAACCTTAGCTGAAACAGGACGTGCCTTCGCAATAAGAGTGTTAAAGAGAAATATGATAAAAAGTGGTATTTGTTTTATTGCTGCTGCTGAGAACTCGGTTTTGTGTGAGCAGCAAGGCAGTAAGAGTGTAAACAACTGGAAGAGAGAAGCAAGTAGTTGTCATAAATGGCACCTGCAAGGATTAGCCAGAGATCCTTGCTGAGGAGCTCAGGAGCAAGCTAGACTTCACACCTGGACAAGAACTCAAGTTTTCTTCAACTGTTGAATTTTTGTTACTTAATCACGACTCCGAGAATTAGTAAAACTGTTTAGCATGAGACCATTATCAGGTGCTTCAAGAAAGAACAGAAATCCACAGGAGGGACCAAAATAGTGACAATTTGACAACTTACCTTTAGACTAACTCACACTCTCTGCTGTTTGGGATTTTACTATTTCCCTCCTGCACAGCTACTCTTACAGCAGAAACACCTAAAGAATGCCTTCCACAAGACTAGATGAGAAGCAAGAGTCTTACTCCTCCAGCGTCATGGTGATGGATTGGTGAATAGATCTTTCTTGTTCCTTGGTCAAGTGTCCTTAGAGCAGAGGTATATAAAACAAAGAGCCTCTTTTTCTTGTACTTGTCAAGGACTCAAATCTAGCTGTGGTCACAAGATTGACTACATGAGCAGAGCCTTCAAAACCCAACCTCTATTTAGTGTTTGAATTCCAACTAACTTTGAGCAGAGTTCAGGAAGAGTCACAGAATCATGGAATCAAATAATGTCCTGAGGTGGAAGGGACCCATAAGGATCATGAAGTCCAACTTCCGGCCCTACACAGAACACACCAAATCATGCCATGTGCCTGAGAATGTTGTCCAAACACTTCTTGAACTCTTTCGGGCTTGGTGCTGTGACCACTTCCCTGGGGAGCCTGTTCCAGTGCACAGCCTTTTCCTGATATCCAACACAAACCTCCCCTGACACAACTTCAGGCCTTTCAGCCCTTCATTCCCTCAGCTCCTATCACCAGAGAGAGATCAGTGCCTGCCCCTGCACTTACCCTCATGAGGGAGCTGGAGACTGAATCCTGCTATACCCATTCATAAATGAAAGGGAAGTCACCCTTCTGCAGTTTAGATTTCTTTTATTGTCTCAGCTGCTGAGCAGAGCTTTTGGACCACAGTTTTAGATTAAAGGCTGTAAGTTCCAAAACCAGTTTTTCCAACAAGAATTACAATAGGCAACTTACTGAAGTGTTCTCATTTACCTTTGTACACTTCACTTAGCTCTGATATCTCACTAGTAGCTGGTATAGTATTATACTGTACATGTATCCTGTAACAACTATAGAGACATACTCTGCTTTACCAGCCATCTTCTCTCTCCATTACATAGAATGTCCTGAAGTGCAGCCTTGAGGGTCACTGTAATACAGGATGGACACTTTGTAAACTTGAGAAAGCTTCTGGCAGTTAACTGCTACCCAGCATTTAAGACTGTTATTTTCTGTCTTTTAAAACTGATCACACATAGCAATTCTGTAATTCACTTACACTTTTAAGACTCCAGCAGAACCTGAGAAGGGAGATAGTTGTCTGTAAGGCAGAAAAAAATTGGAATAGATTGAAGATTGTTAAGTGGCAGCTGCCAAGGTAGACAGACATCCTGCAGCATGTCATTGAGGTGGGGAAGGAGTATAAATCAACTGCCCATCTGTAATGGAAAAAATTATTTAAAAGGGATGACTGATAACAACCCACTGCCTCTCATCAGCCCAAGGGCTCTTTCATAAGCTCCCTCTCATGCCAGTTATATTTCCTGTGGGTTCTTCAATAGTCATGGAATAAGGGAAAGGTTGGATAAACCATACACTACAGAAGAAAAATAGCTGTAGCTAGTGTAGCACTGCCATGCAGTAATGTAGCACTGCTTCTCAGTATTCAACACAAACTAGAGAAGCAAAACAGCAAAACATAACAATTATAACATTAGAATAATTACAAAGAATTTTTTTTAAGATCTGTAATCTAGACAAGTACTTGGGAAACTTTTCAATTTACGAAAAGACATTTCTGCAGAGTAAATATTTTCTTCACAGGTTTTTCTCTGAAGAGGTTGATACTTCTTCCCCCCCACCCAGAGAAAGCCAAAGTGTTTCAGTTCCCATATCACAAGCAGCCTCTCAAACTGTTTAGAATATGAAATGTGGAGAACAATACAATTTTTTCTTCATTGGCTTCAACTTTGAAAATTTTAACATCTATCTAACAAACTATAAACAAAAGGTGGAGAACAATTAGCATATGTACTCTTTATGCCTGAAATACCACTGAATTCTGCAGCAGCAGCACTAAGTCTTTAAAAACAAATGAGCAAGAACAAGACCATTATGGGAAACAAACATTTTTCACTAGAAATATGGGATAACTACCCCCATCCTGACAGATGACTAATTGAGATTCCACACCCTGTTTCACATAATGACAGTGAGATCAACACCTTAAGCTTATCATGCCACATTTGCTCTTAGGAGGGAGATGTGCTGTTCTTGTGTGTGCTCCAACTCTGGCGTGAACACACATTCTCTGCCCCTGCTTCAGCCTTCCTCCTTATCAGGTACAGTTCCCACTCCTGATCATTCTCCCTGTGTAATGTGGAGAATCACTGCTAACCCAAAACAAGGGAGGGCAAGTGTGAACATACACTTGCATCAGAAATGTAATTCAGTTAAAACCTGACCACTCCAATAACAACTATGTAAAATCCACTTCTCATACATTCAGTGCATATTAGAGATTGCTTAGTATTATTACTTTTAAAAATCCGAATTATTAATTTATTACCATTATGAATGCTGAAGGATTTTCTATTACTTTGAAATGTGAAAAGTAGACTACACTTAGAGTAGCATTTTTAATACAACAAGAGCCATTTTATTCATAACAGTACTGATGATTCCATCATAACACTTATCCACAGGAACAGCTCAAAAACTGGGCAACATTTACATGCATCTACCAATATTGTAACTGGTGGCTTATACAGAGTGTTCGTTTCCTTGGTTATGGTCAAAACTGGACATGAGGTTTTTGTTAGCAAAGGACAAAACAGCATAACACTCTATTCATGCCTCGGGAGATGTTTCAAAAGATATTTCATGTTTTTCGCGTACATCAACTGGCATTTTTTGGGAACTTTTTTGCATTCGCTTCAGGGGGGATAAGAGAACTAAAAGATTCTCATACAAGTTTTTGTACTCCAGACAATGTAGTGCTTTGTAAGTAACACAGATGATAATCACCATGTAGCCATTGTCGTTGCTCAACCCAAGCAGCGTGCAAGGAGTGAAAGAGCCCACGGTGAAAAGCATTCACTTAAATTCTTTTTAATGACCTGCAAGCGTTATCAGAAGAACACAAAGAACATATAAAAATGCAAACTATGCTGAGTGTCTTTTTAAAAGCTAGCAGCACAAAATACTTTTTGAACAGTCCAGACATCTGTTGCCTCATGAACAGTAGTACATCATTTTGTTGTCCATGTTTTTTGACTCCCAGGTTTTGCAAATGCTGATACATCAAGAGTTTTACCACTGTTGCACTGTTCATATAAAGTCTGAAAGTTAAACACACAGTATTTGGGTGAACACAATTGTACTGCAGACAGATTCAAACTATATAACAAACACTACCACTTGAAATAAGCCATCACATAGTGAAATATTCCATACCAAAATTGCTCTGCCAAATCAAAAATTATGAACACTTAAGACAGCTTAGTTCTACCAGCTGTGATGCAGTGCAGTGCCAAGAAGAAAACACATATGCTGACTTAGCAGTGCAGGCAAAGTTACAGAGCTTCACAAGTCAGGAGAGAACAAATGAGCTGCAGAGATCTAAATTCAAGTTTACTCTGTTAAATGTCTCCAATATAGAAACACTAGTGTGGGAGGAGAGAGTTATTTGTGTACTCAGGGCATGCAAGCTTTACACAAGATACTCAAATGCCCACAAGTAGCCACATCACCATTTTGTTAAAATAACTACTTCACCCTCATATTTAAAACAGATCAAGGACAACTAGCAGTGTAAGCATACATTTCTTTATATTTAATATATACTGAATTTGCTTTCTTCCCCATGAAAGTAGCTTTGCATTCTCAACATCTTATGTATACTTTACTACCATCACTTTTTCTGAGACACAGGTAAAAAGAACAGAGTTGAAGATTTATCAAGCTTCCCTTTCAGGCAATAAACAGAGAGGCTGCAATACTTGAACACACAGGAACTAATTTACACTTAGCCCTGCATTAACAGTTCAGCA